>CAWUFW010002762.1:600000-1075000 GCA_963921515.1 Calotriton arnoldi | reverse complement strand
TGTTGTTCATGTCACCTCATGCTCTGCCAGCGGAATCCTCCATGGATGATGTATTGTAGAATGTTGGGACTGAGAAGTCACAGTTGGAGATAGGGCTGAGCAGCATGCTGGCTGCTCCTGGTGGGGCTGAACATCTGGACATGTAACTTGTACAATAAATACTCCTGAAATACTCATACCTGTCTGGACCAAGTTACTACAGTGTGAGATGTCACATGAAAGTTTGACCAGCTTAGATGATGTGTGCATCTGTCTGTATGCGCAAAGAAAAAGCTGTGTAACAGTGCTCTGAGACTTTTAATCATGCGGCCAAATCTAGCATATTCGTTTCAAGTTTTTGTTTAAGTAAAATGTACTACTAGAGTTTCCTGTTCAACCTGTCAACTAAAGATGCAGAACATCAACTGGAGCACGGGGCACCCTTTCCCCTTACAGATGTGCATATTGCGATATGGGTAGATGCATTTACAAGCTTGTTGGAGCTCTGATTGGTATCACAGGATGAGGACTACATTTTGGGATATGGTTTAGACATATTTCTAACTTTAATACCGCCAGAGCAGTGGAGTTTGGAACGACCCTGAGTAATCATGTAAAAGCCTACAGACTGGGTCAATGAGAATGATTGCCAACTTATAAACTTCAAGAGAACTGTGACCTTTGACATCTATGAAATATTGTGTGCGGGGTAGAGTACATTGTTGTCTTGGGCCAAAGTGTCTGTCCATCTGCTGCTGGTTCTGCAAGCCAGCAAAGGGTCACTGGCATTACTTAAAGGGACCTAAGAAATCTGTTTTATGCGCTCTCAAGCTAACAACTGTGTGTTCTCTGAATATATGTAACATCTGCAAATCTACTGTTACATGAGATCACTAATATATTTTAACAGTGCTGCTATTAATTTATTACTGCTACCTATTAAATTGCACTATAACCACATTTGTGTGGGTGAGTCTTCTGTTTTTACATGGTCATTCCCAATTGCTGCATTTAAAAGAACATGCGTGGATTGGTGATGATCCTATTCACACCTCTCCTGGCAGGCATTCTAGCACCACAAATCAGTGATTATGCGATATTGGGTGCTTTTCTGTGTGGTTTTCCCTGATTGAGGGAGAAAACTGCTGACATTTTCTTCCTGCTCTGAGCAGTTCGAAAGTGTCAGTGAGAGGTCCCATGGGGTGTGAGTTGAAAGGTCTGGGCAGACTTGAACATTGTCTGCTCACACTGTGATGTTGCAGGGAATGGGTTGGGGATGGGTTGTGATATTGCTCACAGCCCTGCAGCTTCTAACCCAGTCAGGTGTCTAAAGCCCAGAATTCTTGGATCTGGAGTTTGTGCTCAGAATTGCAGCTGGCAGAATTAAGCCACTCTTAATCAGGGGCAGAGGGCGGTGCCTTAGCTAACGTATAACAGTAGGTTTCCTTCATGGTGAAGAATGTTTCTTTTCCATTTGCCACTATTTTGGTTTTAAAATTTCAGGTGAGCCAGAGCACAATGGTGTTCTTTGATGCCATACACTTTAGTTACATATGTGGCTTGTGTAAATACCTTCCACGCCAGTGGTGCAAGTTACTATGCCCTTATTGGAAAGTTAAATAAACAAATAGGGCGTAACCAATTTAAAAGCATATTTTAGTGACGTAGCATATATTCTAGCCCTGAATGGCAGTATCACAGTGCAGAGAGTCATAAAAGCAGCAAAACGAAAGTCCATAAACGTCGGGAATTCCAAGGAAACTATGCTGAAACGGTGTATTGCTAACTACTTTATGGTACTAGAACAAATGCTGCATATGCTTTTTTTCTGGCCATACTTGGGATCTTGGGCCAGTAATTTGCCCAAAGACAAAGATTCTGAAAACGATTCCACAAATAGGAGCTGATGAATCAGCATTGAGATGTCAATTAGGATTAACTAGCAATTGAGTGTAAATCTTGGCTTATTTTTGAAGTAGCTTTTGCTTTTTTTCGATTGTCAGTCTTTTGATGATCATTTGAGAATTGGCAAGAATGACTATTTCAGTGTACAGTATTGGGGCTTCCAATTCTTTTGGCCTTTCTCAATCACTCAAAATTCAGCCAAAATGCCATTAAGGCAGAGCCCCATGCCAGACGTTCTACGCCCGTCCTATAGGAACTCTTGAATTACTCCTCAACCAAGTATTGTAGAAAGTTAGGATATTTACCGGTGAAGGAAATTTTTATAAATGCTCGGTTTTTTTAATGCCCAATAATGAAAGTTGAAGCAGAATTAGAACCATTGTACATTGTGTTACTTGCCACACCCCTTACTGGCCTCCTGCAATACCATCTCTGTACTTGATTCTAAGCAAGGATGCAACATCCCTTGTACTGTGATTTCAATAACTTTTGATCCTTCTGAATTAGAAACTGTTTGTTGTGGCAAATTTCATATTTACACAGAACACAGTATCATAATCACATTCCTCCACTGTCTGGAACATGGTGGATATTGAAGAATGTGTTAGGGGATGCTGAATGTCTCTGTATAAGCTAAATCTTATGCCAATATCGAACAACTCATTTGTCATGTGTGACACACGTCTATTACTTTTCGCATTATATCAGTGGGCATGTTCCGATAGTTGTCTCCGACTGGCTCGTAAAAGCATGTTTCAGCAATGTGAAATTTGATTTCAAAATTGTGTAGGTTTCCTGTAGACATGCTAACTTCACGAATTTAATAAGTATTTGATTGTATTATTTTAACTTATTAAGCTCTAGTCCTCTTGAAAGGTAACCACATACATTTTTTCTATGTACTTCAAGAGTTGCATTTTGTCTTCATCATGTGTTCATCACAGAGTGTGATGAAAAGTGCAGCTGTCTGTGCTTTCATGACTAGGAAACAAGGCCCATTCACAGCACGACAGCTGCTCCTTACAGAAAAGCATGCCTGTTTTAATTGTCAGATCTTTTCTGTCCTTGCTTGTAGTGAGCAGCTGTTCCTTGCCAGTCTTAAATTTTCCTTTCTGTCCTAGGAGATGGATGAACACATGAGGAGCATGCTTCACCACCGAGAACTTGAAAATCTAAAGGGCAGGTACATCATTGTTTGCCTTATTAACTGTTCATGGTCAGTGAAAAGCGGAAGGTCTGTTTTTTATGTCTATCTCTTTCACAGTACAATGTTAGACATCAAACCCAAGGTGTGTTTTTTCTTTTTAACATCTGTTAGTAAGGTTGAGACATATCGTTGCTCTACTTGTTTCGTGACAGTGTGGTTTTCTGTGCTAAGAATTGTTTTAACTATTTTTACGAAGACACGACACAGAAAATGAAGACTGATGAGCATTACTGCTTTTTTGTCAGTGGCAAAGAGAGAGGCACACACATTTCCATTTTATGTTTAGGTGATCAAAGGCTCATGCTGTGCTTCTATAAAGCCTACTCACCACTAATGGTCACTTGTGCAGCCTGTTTAGTGTGAAATACCTTGACAACTGAATCTTCGGACATGGCTGCTACCTTTAAATGTTCCTGTTATCTGGCACCAGACTCTGGTATTGGAAGCCTCTTAGTGTTATGACCCCAAACAGTGATGGATAGCTCTTGGTGTACAATACTGGGGAGCTGAGGGATCCCCCTTTTCAACCATTTATACATATAATGTGGGAGCGCGCAGGTCTCACCTGGCTAGCCTCCACTGTCATTCCAGCATATTCCCCCAAATGGCCATACTCAGGAATAACTCCCACTCCGAACAAAAAAGCAAAATACCTGGCTGTTTATAATTGCACACCTTTATTTTAAGTCATGGTGGTGAAAACTTGCATGTCCCACCTGAAAACCATTTGCAAATGCATAATACTCGTCAGTCGACAGGCTTCTATACCATCCCATTTAGTCTGTTGAGTGCACTTTGCACTCTTCAAATTAACTTCATACTAGTCATAGTAAGCAAGTGGAATCTGTGTCAATCAACTGCACACTACAGCATGGTGGCCTTGAACTGGGCTTAAGGTAGAAGGAGAAATTCACAATTTTTTTTACATTTGCACCTGTAGAAGTGTTACTATGAATTTGTGCAGATTTACTTATTTTTAGAATTCATAAATACTTCCAGTAGTTGGGCATGATGGCTGCAGCAGATGCAGGTTTTCAGGCATACTATGGGGTATGTCAAGAGCCCAACATCACCAGGCACAACTTCCAAGAAGGGATGAAAGCCGTCGCCACCTGGATGAAGAAAAGCTGCCTGAAACAACTCTGAGAAAACAGAAGTCCTCATCTTTGGCTCCACCCCCTCCACGTGGGGCGGCATCTGGTGGCCCTCCGCCCTCTGAAACCCCTATACCCCAACAGACCACGCACGAAACCTCTGCATCATACTTGACTCATCGCTCACAATGAACCACCAGATCAACGCCGTATCCTCCGCCTGCTTCAACACCCTCCGCATACTCCAAAAAAACGTTCAGATGGTTCTTATCCGAATCCATGAAAAATGGTCACTCACGTCCTCATAAGTAGCAGACTGGACTACGGTAACGCTCTCAATGCCGGAATCAACAAGAAACTACTTCGCAAACTCCAGACCGTCCAGAACGCCGCAGCCAGACTGATCCTAGACATCCCCCGTCATAACCACATCACCCAACACCTCCACGATCTCCACTGGCTCCCCATCGAAAGACGAATAACCTTCAAGCTCCTCACTCACGCATACAAGGCCCTCCACAACATCGGACCAGTATAGGTAAACAACAGCCTCACCTTCCGTGCACCCGAGAGACCCCTCCGATCAGCTGACCTCTCTCTGGCCAATATCCCACGCATCTACAAGACCAGAACGGGAGAAAAGTCCTTCTCCTACCACGCAGCCAGGGCCTGGAACGACCTCCCCCTCCACCAAGTCCCTACACTGCTCCAGTTCAGGAAGGACCTCAAGACCTGGCTCTCAACGGTACCCCCCCCCACGCCTTGAGACCCTTGTGGGTGAGTAGCTGCGCTTTACCAACCCTGATTGATTGATGTGACACATTCCTCAGGTTCTCATTTTCCCAATGTGTACTTCTACTTGGGGTCGGACTAGGGAGATGGTGTCTGATGTGCAAATACACATCTCTTTCAAGTTTGGAGGTGATCCGTTCCCCTCCACATCCCGGAAGTTAGTTAATCCAGCTCTTTACAGGAGTAAATCTCTGACTATTTCCGCGGTGAGAAGGGGACTGAATGAAGGCCCGCAAATGTATAAGTCCATTGGCATTTACAAACTGACAGGGCTAACTGTGCCTTGTTTCACCTGCTTACTACTCTTGGACAGCATTTCTCCGCACACATGATGGAAACGTATGCTGTGTTAAACCCATTTACACCTGGCAAGATTAATTTTGCGATGTTCTAGTAGGCTTATATGAACTAAACATAGATTTATGTCCAAAATTTCAAGGGGTTTAACTTAGTGCTCACATGCCACTTTAGGGTTACTTTAGTGTAACAGTAGCACAGTGTTATTTGAATTGTCTGAATGAGCTATTCATTTAAAATGTACATTATTTTCGATTTCATGGCTGTGTGGGAAGGCAAATGGGCAAGTTGCCCTGTCGGCTGCATCCAGGCTGGCTTCAGGGTAACTAAGGAAGTGGTGCCAGTATTTTCACTGGAGGTTTAATGTGAAGATATATTTATGTGGAATATTTAGTGTTGTGGGTTATTGAATATGGTGGGTCACATGCTGTTAAAGTTGATCCTTTCTACAGGGTCATGACCCTATCTAGCTTTATATATCAAATCCCCTAGACTCATTTGAAGGCAGGTTTGAATAGTTTGAAGGTGTGTTTAATTAGTTCTGGTTTCAGGAATTTGGCAAGGAGCTGGTAGTTTGGCTGTGTTCTCAAGGGCAGACCAAGGCTTTTCCAGAGTCTGGAATGTGGTTCCCCAAGTCCTTCTACTATGTTTATGCAACGTGAACTCTGTTTACAGATGATCTGTGAGTTTGCTGAACTGAGATTCTTTCTTGATATGTGATGATGCACCAGTGTCTATGTGAGCATCCTTGCTCTGTCCATTATGCCCAGAACCGTGACCTTAATCATGGCTTCTTGGCTTTGATCCTGAAGAACTCTGTCAACTAGATTTTATATTTTTGGAGGCCCTAGTAATGAGTAGTCTAATTGAGCCATGATGAAGGCCAAGGGTCTTGTCAGTTTCTCCCATTGAGCCTTTAGGAGTAGAAGGATCTTGTAGAACATGGATAAGTGAAAGTTTGCCCCTTTGTTCACTGTGTTTTTATTTGGATGTGAAAGGTCAGACCTGAACCAAAAAACATCCAGCAGATTTGTGGTTTTCGTCACTGGGGCAGGTGAAGACCCTAATGTTGTGAGACATGTGAATGTGACTGCTTTGACCCCCCTTTTTCCCAGACTAAGATCTCTATTTGGAAACATTGAGGAAGAGATAGCTTTCCTCGTGACTTGGTGAACCTAGTTCAGACAGTCTGTTAGATGGTTTGACTTCACACCTTATACTCCAGTAAAAAGTGGATGTGGGTTTCATCAACTTGCATTTGAAATTGGTGCTTTTTCTTAAAGGTTCTGATTGCTCAGGGTATTGGAGTGGTATAGAAGCAGTGAGATTTAGGGTCTCCTATCAAGAAACGTTTGAACACTGAACAACTGCTTACAATGAAACAGGATCCATTTACAAAGCTAAGAAGACAGAGAGAGCAGGCTTATTTTCTTTTCAACATTGGTTATGGAGTCACTAAGAGTGATACATACTGGGACGGATAAAGTGGATGAGATCTAGAATTTTCAGGGCCTGTGTGAAGGTAAATTGAACTATTTCGTTTGGAGATGGACTAAAAGAAGGTATAGATATGAGAATAGCAAAAGGGCAATACTTATGACGAGTAGATTGCACCCTAAGCATAGAAAAAGCATAAATATTGCACAGAAAATGGTGATCTGTAGATTGGAAGTAGAAGATCTGAAGATATTGTTAAGGAATTACATTTGTGATCTGATGTTCGTATATTGATTTATGATATGATTAGCTTGCTCCATTTGCATTTCCTGAAGAACTGCATTATTTGTGTGTGTGACACTCTAACTTCTGTTACTTGCAGTATATATTGTGCAACTGAGCATACAAGTCAAGGTGTGGCCTATGTTCTTAAACCAGTGTGGATGTTCTCAAGTGCCAATCCAAATGCAGCATGAACTGCTGTGCATTCTGCAGTCGCCCACTCCTAGTGTAATAGGCAGCAGAATAGATCCAGGGCTTGCATGGCCCTGCCTGACATGGTCGCTGAATGCTTGTGGAAGGAGAGTTCTTTCCATACAGAGGGAGGGAAGGAATTCTTGGCTGGTCTGTACATATCGGAAGCGACGTGCCATGATGTGGATGGTATGTGGAGAGAATGCAAGAAGCCTCCTTTTAACATTTCCTGGCTTCAAAATGTTTGTGGGGGCAGAACCCCGTAGGAATTTCGTGGAAAGCAGGTAATCAATCAATGCAGGTCATCTCTCTAACCATCTTCCAAGTGAGTGTGGAATATAGTAACCAATGTGTAGTAAAGATTACTAATATATAGACAGCACAAACAATTGCATTTTAATAATTGGACATTTTTAGCTCGTTCAACTGATTCAGAATGTAAGGTTTTGGGAATAGGGTTGCCACCTTTCCAGGAGAAACATCCCGGCCATTTGCTGTTGCTTTAAGAGCTTGGACATGATACTAAAGAGGTTTAAATAGGAAGTTAAGTAAAATGGCATGAATTCATTTGTAACATGACTTTTCTAACTTTGTTTACTTTAGTTATTTGTTAGGGATCGTTAGCGCAGCCCTAGAACATATTTAAAAGTGCTTTCTGTTCATATTTGCTGTTTGATGTACAGATAGGGGTTAAAAATACCAGCTTCAAGTGATCTTGCCTTTTTTGCTTACTTGACCGTGTACTCGAAAGCTGGTTGCTTCTGTGTTTACCACATCTTATGACTGAAATCTTAAAGACCCCCACCCAGTGAAAATGTAACTAACTTATGTTGTCAACCTTCTTTATTTTTTAGAAAGACAGATTGGTCCCTTGTAGCCATCCTTTGTTCCTCTCTAACATTCTATTGTCTGGGTTTCAGATGAGTTAGGTGATGGTATTTCACCTATTTTTTTACAAAGCCTTCCTCTGTCATAGGCCCTCTACTCCTTGGAATGTCTGTTCATTACATATGCGGGCTTCCTTTCATGGAAAGCAGATTCCAACACCTTGATCGTCCTCTTGTTTCCTGTGCTATACTGTATGCTGTTGCATTTTCATGCATCTTTCTTTTAATGGTCACCTGCAGTGCATTGAGGGAACTCTTGCGCATATCCACTGCCAAATCTACACTGTTAGAAATTGGGCACCTGGTTGACTGGGGTATAAGCCCTAGTCAAGCTGAAACTGCAATCCTAGTCAGATTACGCATCTGCACACTCTAAATTAACCTGTGCTCACCCTCTGATAGTTTGGCAGAGAGCAGTCAGGCTTAATTTGGAGGCAGTGTGTAAAGTATTTGTGCAACCCTTCGAACAGTAGAACAGTGAAAACACCACGCAAAAAGATCCCACACCAGGTTTGAAACATTAACTTGATTTAATAAATAATACCAAAACGACTAAAATCCAATCAGTAGAACCTGAGATATTGAACTTTAAAGTTTAAAGTGAAAAATAGCGTAAAAAGCAGAACGTGCTATTGAGGGATATCTGGTCGCGCCGGACAGGACAAAGTCAAAAGTTCAGGCCAACCACGATGAAGCGCAGGACGACTAGCTGGACCCAGTTCGGTCCACTGAACTAAAGTACCTTAAATCCTGGTTGCATAGTGATGAGTGTATCCACGTCGAAGATGTGCCGCGCAGCAGAGGCAAAGCATCGGTTCTGAGATGCCACGAGGCTGCGGTTCGAGGTCCTGATGCTTCCACGTTGGGGACTTTGACGATGGGGCGAAGGCTGGTGCTGAGGATGCGAGGCGCAGCTGAGACGATGTGCTGGTTCCAATGAGTGGTGAAGCTGCGATGCAGAGGTTCAGTGTCATTGAGGGATGAGAGGAGCTTGTGCCGGGAAAAGCTGCGCCCAGTGTCTGTACCGAAGGCAATGCATCGGTCCCAGATGCAGGATGCATCCCCGATACAAGTCCTTTGCAACGGGTTCAATCCATGCAGCAGCGATGTATCGGTTCTGCTTGAAGATGCGCCTCTCAGCCGAGGAGATGCATCAGTTCTGCTCTGGGTTGCATTGCTTAGCACAAGATGCTTAGCACAAGGTTATTCTGCTGGAGAAACACCTTAGGCTCACTTTCAAAGGTCCTGGACTAGGGTGGCACCACTTAGCAGGGCAGACTCACAGATTACAGAGTCCAGGTGCAGAAGCAGGTTGGTTGAAATTCTTTTATGTCCCTGAGACTTCAGATTAGGAGGCCAGCCAGCTTGCCTTAGAGTCACTCTGGGTCCAGTCCCCTCACCGAGGCATGAAGACAGCAGGCATCAAAGCAGTACAGCAAAGCAAGAGTTCAGCAAAACATAAGTCCAGCAGACTGGCGGACCTTTCAGCAGCACAACAGTCCTTCTTCCTGGCAGAGTCTTCACAGGTCTAGAAGTGTACTGAAATGGTTTTGTCTGGGTCCAGTATTTATACCCAGTTGGGCCTTTTACGTGGAGGACACCTAAAAAAGAGGCCTTTGAAGTGCACAGAGGTCCTGCCCTTTCTGCCCTGGCTCCAGACTCATTACAGGGGGATATGCAGCCATTTGTGTGGGGACAGTACACAGCCTATTCAGCTGTAAGTGAGGCTGGGTCCAGCTCCTCCCTCCCATCCTGCCAGGATGGCCCATCAAGCCACACCAAAACTCCCATTGTGTGTGGCTGTCTAGGGGGAATAAACAAAGCCCAGCTGTCTCCATATCCAGACATGTGACCAGAGACAGGCAGTAGGCACCAAATGGCTAAAGTAAGAAAATGCCAACTTTCTAAAAGTCAAACACCACACAAATGCCATCCCGACTCTGCTTCTGCATACCTTTGTTTTCCTTTGTGACTGTTGTTTTCAGTAGCAGTGTTCAGCATTTATTATTTCAATTCATTAATCATAACAATTTTTTTAATGTTTTGATTAAAACTGCAATACACAAAAGCAAAGCATGAACATATCACAAAGATGCATTACATTACAATGTACCCACCCCACATAACTACAAACAAATCACATTGGCTACCAATACATGAAATCACATCAAATAACCAGTTTTGAATGTGGCTGCCCAAGAGGAAGAGCTTTTTTAAAACACACTAAATCAATTACTGTGAACTCCTCCTTAGTCACTCCCTGATCTCATCCAACTTGACACTGTTTGGTTGATTGGCCCATTATAATTTATTTTAAATTCCAGCTGGGCACAAAACAAAGGCAGAAGTTAAGGGGTCCTTATGCCTCCTTTTATTACAGTATCCTGGCTGGGAGCTACCTGGAACCTCACACCTAGATCCAAATACAAATAAGGTAAAACACAGGCACACAGCTTGTTATTACTTCACAAGTACTTAAGAGATGCATGGTTTTGTCTTTGTTCAGTCCCTGTATATAAGAGATAAGCATGCACTGTAAGAATGTCAGATGCGTTGGTCTATACCGGTATTTACATAAATAACAATTTAAATACAACTATTTTGTTTAATTTCTTTTATAGCGCTGCTCATCCCAATGTAAGGTTCCAGAGCGCTTTACATCACACGTACACATTTTGCATTGACAATAAATCATATATGTGTTTATATCAATGTACAGGATGTGTTACATAAGACAGTGAGGGGTATAGGAGTCACGTGTCCTCTATAGAATATTGTGCTATATTAGGATTACAATGTATGAACAGCAAGTAACAAAACCATCTCCTTGTTAAGGCAGTAACCCACTTACCTGCCTACATAAAAAAGCAAATTTGTCATCTGCATGTTACATGATGTGCTTTGCAGGAGATACATTAACCCCCTACTACTTTGATTCAAAATTGGGACTAGAAAAAGCACCGGTCTCTCCAGCAATTGCGTTAAACTCCAGAGATATCTTACCATTATTTTTATTCCCTGTGATTTACTGGGCACACACATATCCATGCAGCAGGTGTCTTAACCCCATAAGATCTTTTAAAATGCAGACTTTGCAACCATTTAAGCATAACCGATTTAGTGAGATGGTTCTCCTTGTTGCCAATTTCTTTGTGGTAGAGTTTTAAAAAAAATGTATAAGTTGAGACCCAGATTTTGCATCGGGTTGCATCACTTTTTTAGCACAACTGTGGCGTAAAATCTTTTCTGGTAATGCGCTCACGTGTATTCACAATAGACCTACTAAACATTTGTGTGAGGTGTTAAGATCTGATGTCACTTCCTTTGACGTAATGGGTGATGCCACTTCCTGTGATGCCACGTGCAATGTCACGCTCTGTGATGTCACGTGTTGTGATGTCACATGCTATGATGTCACTTGCATACTGCCCACTTCTGTTTTTTAGGACTTGTGCCCTGTACACGCCTTGTTGGTAATGCTTAATTTCACCATGCTCTTTTTATTAAAAAATTTGCCTTGCTAGGTTAATTCTCAAATGATTGCTTCGTCCCTTGTCCTGTCAGTCTGCTGTATGTTGGATTAGATGTACTGTAAGTACAAGTTAATCACCGTAGTGGAATGCCTCTTCTGATGGTCTTTCTTCGGTCTCCAGTCTGCTGCTGATCTAGCTGACATCCGCCTCTCGGTCTATACCCTCTTTGTGTGCACATGTCCCGGGCATCCCCTAGGTGCAGAGCCCATGATGTTGCCACCCTCAGATCAGACGCTGCAGATAATTTGAGTTTTGCTTCTGCCATGTTTTTTTAGAATGAGAGCGCAGTGGCCGCACTACACTATTCCAATCTGCTTCCGGTTCTAGGGTTGTCTTTCACGGACCCCGTGTCTTATGTGAGCCCACGCATGTAGTATGTTCTGTGTTCAGCAGTGGCCTTGTGTGGGACTGTGCACAATATTACTCGCTCTTAGAATTGCTTTCAGTAGGGCTTCTAGTGCAGGGAGGGGCTGCAGCTCTGCTGGCCTGGGTCAGACAGACAGGCATGGCCTCGGTAAGTGCCCCCACGCTCATTCCCTGGGATGTGTCTGTTCTAAAACTGTACTGTACTGTGGTGTTTGTTTGCCCTGTATCCAGGCCTTTTGGGGGGGGGCCTATAGCACAGTTTTTTTTTATTCCTCAAGTGGCTGCCTGCAGTATGTCACCCACGTGATTCCTACACGCAGGAAACCGTAACGTCACCGTACATTTCCTGAAATTGGATATTTCTATACCGAGGTCGTGAAAATTACACCTGTTGTTGCCTGAAATATCACATCTTGCGATGTCAATAAATGAACTTTTATGCTGTTTTAGATTTAAGTAGTTGAAGCAATGCAATCATGCGTGGTCTACCCACCAACCAGTCCACCTTTAAATAGTGCACCCTTTTCCTCAGCTCCTCGAGCGGCCCTGTAGTATATCCGTTCACTCCTTGACGGGTGAGGAGCACAAGCTAAACAGCATTTGTTTTTTTAGATAAGCACGCTGCAGCAGAACTCGGCCCTCGTGCCGTCCCAAAAAAAAGTAGGCCTCGCTGGAGGGCCCCCTTCATCGGCTGGAGTGTTAGGATTCCGGGCGGGGAGCCCAGCTGTCCTTTGCTCCAGTTACACGAGCCTCTCATAGGCTGCCTACCCTTCTACCCAGCCCTCGGCGCGCGCAGAGCGCATGTGCCAGCCACGGGGCATAAATGTAGACCCTGTCGCCAGGCTGCCCTCAGCAGCTGGCGGCATGGAGGTGACTCGGAGCAGCAGCCGCTAGCTGCTCCGCAAGCTCCTCAACTCGGCCTCCTCCTCTTCCTCTCGCCTATGTCTCCTCTGCTAGCAGCAATTTGAAATACAACAATTTAAGAAGATTCTTTTATTTTAAGAAAAAAACTAAATTTCTTCCAAGATTTTACCTCTTAGTTGTTGGAGAACCACCTTTCAAATTTGACGACTTTTGGAAATGTGGAAATCGCATTTCTGTATCTGATTATACCACATGCCGCTCAAGACGCAACATTTCATAGCAGACAAAGTTTGGCAGGGGGCCGCCAGGTTTTGAAGGAAACACAGCGCCGGCTCGTCTTTTCTGGCCTGCCATGCCTGTGGGAAGAATTGAGTGTCCCCTCTCTGCTTCTCTCCCCAGGGATAGTAGCCATGAATGCCGGGTCTGCCAGGTGACGGTGGTGGGGCTGTCGACGTACGCCAAGCACATCTCCAGCCAGCTGCACAAAGACAACACCGATGCCTACGACAGAGAGGAAGAAGGCAACGAGGAGGCTGAGGAGGAGTACTTCGACCAGGAGCTTGTCCAGCTCATCAATCAGCGAAAGGAACAAAACAGGTAGGAAGCTTCATGCTGTGAAAGCAACTCGGGGCTACTTTTGGGGAGTGAGGATGCGTGACCAGACTTTTGAATGTCATTGCTGGGGCCTGCTTTGTACAGTTTAGCAGGACTGATGGAGTATAAAACCACATTTCGGTTTAATGGAAATTTGTTTGAAGTTTATCCTACTTGTAAAACAAGCATTGGCATAGCCAATAGGTCTCGCTTTTGGGACCTTATAAGTATTTAGTTATGCAGCACAATATCCTTGGTGCAACAACATCAGCTGTTGCATGGCTAAACCTTGTACCTTATAAGTGTTTAGCCATGCAACAGTTGATGTTGTTGCACCAAGATATTGTGCTGCATAACTAAATACTTATAAGGTCCCAAAAGCGAGACCTATTGGCTATGCCAATGCTTGTTTATGCATGGGCACGCGTCGTATACAATATTCATGCAGTTGGTCACCCATGCCTAACCCCCATAAAACCTGGCATTTTTACAGGAGTTAAGCGTAACAAATGCAATTTTCCCAACCCTTATCTGCAGCGAAAAAATGAGTTAAGTTGTATGCCTAAAAACTGTCCAGATGCCTTTGCTTACAATGGGAAAAAAATAAGAATTCGCTATCCATTAATGTAGTCCTAGTTTTTAACCTAACACAATGTTGTTTCCAGACTTATCCACTTACTCTCTAAAACTTTATTAGGAGACAATCATACTATTAAACCATATAACGTCTTTTAAATCTATATAGAATTTTAAGGTTAAATGAGTGGAGAAATATACATTGTCCTGGTACTCACAGATACTGCAGAGGTGACAGGCCTTGTTAACCATGCAGTGGCCTTAACATAGCGGGCAGGGCTGTAGGCTGTGGAACCAACAGTAGCAGCACCCTCGAGGCTGTTCTGATTGAGATTAATGGGCTTGTATCCAAGAGATGACTGGCTGAGAAGGACACATCAGAGATGCATATTGGCTTCAATTACAAGGATCCCCTGTATCCACTCCTAGCTTTCACTTTACAATGCATTTCAATTCCCCAGCTCTGCTGATGGCAGCTCTGAGTTTTTCCTTCATCCTCCCATTGATGTGTTAAAGGGCAAGGGACAAATGCTTCTGGATATTTTAATATAGGGTTTTACCAATGTGATCCCCCGTAACTTGAGCGTCAAAACACAAACACGTAAGGCATCTCTGATTGCCTAGAACCCGTGCGGGGAGCACACTGTGAAGCTTAATCACAAAGAACAGTGAGACAAGTCTTACATGAAAAAGGATAACACACCTCTCTGTGCCTCCGGGTCCAGTACACTCCCCTGTCCCTATGATCATATGCAGAATTGGGCATCCGACGTGTAATTCACTGGGTCCTGCAGTAGTGACTATTCTTGTTTGAGCAGATCCGGCGTTTCCTCTTACCAGCGGCCTGAGGGCTGTGCTTGCTTATTACGCTTCCACCACAGGTGTGTGAGTAAGCGGCGCGAGACAGTGAGAGAGTGAACGTGATTAAGAGGGAGCGAATGCTTTGACATGTATCCTGCAACAATTAAAAACTCTGAGAACAGGCAAGAGGATTATAGATTTTGAAGATCTGTACCCCAAAGATTAGGTCATTTGGTGGTTTTGTAAATTGCAGGTGATAACGCAGGTGAGGGCTTCGGACTGCAAGCTGTCAACTGCTTTGATGGTACATTCTGCGCAGTGGACCAGGGGCTGGTTTTGCGAGCAGAGATTGCTTTATTGCCAGTATCATTATATTTTACTGCAGATGGTCACAGGCGGTTCTTGGAAAATTGACCTTTTTTTGGTCGAGGTACATGGTCTGGAATGCAGGATGGAAGTTCAAGTAGGGAACTCTCCCCATGAGTGAGGTGGATATCATGCATCATTCCTGAGGGAACCACTATAAATGAACGATAAACATCCCGATATTTTAGAAGCCCCATGAAGAGAGAATTTACATTGTCCATTCATGAATTCATGGTAGAACTGAGGACCAATCACTGCCATCCGTGAGAATTCATTACAGGCATCATCTGAGGAGGCCAAGATAGTGATGGCACTAGCTGGCATCTGCCACAACCTGGGCACTGCTACAGAACGCAGTAAAATTCCCCATCTCTTGGTTTTGAAGCATATCCCGATGACGTGCATGAATACAGAAAGTACCGTGAGTGGGATTTGGAAGGTAATACTGCTTACACTTGAGGAACATTCATTCATCATCATTGAGTTTAAGGAAGCACTTCACCACAAATGATTTGATTAGCAGCAGGCAGTGATTGGTATCAGTTGTGACGGGCACCGCCATGCAGCAACAGACGGGCGTCATTGGCATAGAGTGGCGCTGTTGGAAGCTCTTGAGAAGGCATCAGTATCTACACCTCAAAGAGAACTGACTGGTGACCAAGGACAAAGACTCCTCAGATAGGATCCGACTAGCCATGACACGGAATGGTGCTAAACCATCAGAGACAAAAGTTGACAACTCTTGGCAGTAGGGAGAAGGGGTTCTGTCAGACTATGTGATCTATGCGGTGACAAACATTGCATAGATAAATATGAACAGTATATAGAAAGCTCCATCTGTTGCTACATGTTATCCCAATCGCAGTGTCTAAGAGACAAGTCAGATTGGACTAAATCAGTGAAATGGATTGCGTCAAGTATGCTAACCTTGGCTCCAAGAGTGTTCGGTAGGGTTTTGGAAGCGATGGAAAGGTTTCATGCGGGTCTGTTGTTGGTTGTTAATGCTAGCCAGAGGTATTTTGTGGAAGAACTGTCACGGCATGTTGAAGGGAGGTGTGACTGATCTTTCAGTGAAGGAGCTGGTGCTCATAAGTTCACGACAGCGAGCAAAAGAGCCCCAAAATTCCTTGAGTGGGCTGATGGCAGAATTAGATTTTTGAGCAGGTTTTATATGGAATACGGTGCTGGCAGGGAGTAGGCGAGCTGTTCCATGGAATGACCTTGCACTGCCCTTGAGATGTCTCTTTAGAAACCACTTCATTAACAATCTGAACCTTAAATGTAGAGAACGCTTATCACAAAGAGAAGAGAGAGAAGGGCTGGGGGAGAGGGACACAGCCACAATGAGAAAGGGAGAAAGAGACACACAGAAAGACAAACAGCAACGAAGAGAGAGGGGAAGACAGTGTAAGAAATGGAAAGGGAGAGAGATTAACGAGAGCGTAGATGGAGAGAGAAGGGGGAGAGATTTTGAGAGACAAAGAGATGCAAACAGAAAGAAACTGACAAAAAGACAGAGCTAGACAGATAGACAGAGATAGCACAAAGGGAACAAGCACATTTTAAAAAGACTGAGGCAAAGACAAAAGGATGTAGAGAAATACTGGATGAGAGACATGAGAGAACAAAAGGGAAGGGAGTGAAGGGAGACTGGTAGAAGAGACATGGGGAGAGGAAGAAAGGACACAGACACTGAGATCGTGAGAAATAAAAAGAGAGCCCTGCACCCTCCAATTTGCAGCACTTTGACAGCTAATTTGCTTTTTACACTCTTGAGGCAGGGCCAACCAGCCAGGCTTCACACATGGGAGCCGGCTGCCTCAGCAAGGCCCAGGCGCCTGAGGCTAAAGGTGGAACAGGCTACAGGCTTCGTCCGTCCTACCTCCGCAGCCGCCGGCCGACCACCGGGGGGGGGTCCACGTCTCTCCTCTCTCTCCGGCCTCGCTCCGGGCAGCCTGCCTCCAGCCGCGCGTTCTGCTTGCTGCATCACCTCTTCTGCCCTTCAGTAGGTCGCAACTCTGCCGATCGGTAGCAGCGCTGACGGCGCTGCCTCACAAGCCTGTCCGCAGCCAAATTTGCCTCGATCGAGGCAGCAGTCACTCCGGTCAGGTTCGCTGTAATTTTAAACATCAGTGAAGACTGGATGATCGGATAAATGACCAAATGTTAGTCCCGCCACCGGAGCTCAGCTACAGAGCGGCCATCTTGACATCTGGCTCTCTAGCTCCCCCCCCAGCGAAGAGTTTCTAAACTACAAACTAGAACAAGCGCGGCAGCCTGGGCTTTCGAAAGCTGACCAGACGCTCGTGCGTCATGGCCTTTTCCCCGCACGGCCGGCATGTGTTTCCAATTATCGCGCCCGCGTCTGGGCACGATAATGGGAAACAGATGTCGGCCCTGCGCGCGTAACCGCCCGAAAAAGGCCACGACGCACGAGCGTGTGGTCAGCTTTTGAAACCCCCTAACAATAAGTCTTCGCCTAGCAGCGCTTGCGCGCTACTCGAGGCTCGACCTAAAAAACGAGCATTGATGAACGGTAATGCTGATCCAGCTTCCCACTCCTTCTGTAGTCCCAGTATATCTGCAAAATAACATTTTTGTGACAATTTCATTATACAGCATTTCAAAGAAGAGAGGCTGACACCAACATAATTACAATTTAGTAATGAAAATGATTAGGTGTGCAGTGCAAGCGGCTCTAACGTAGTACCCCAACACCCGAAGCTTCCCTCCCCTCCACAGACAGACCGTTCAAGACAGTGAAAAGCCTGGAGTTGGTGGTCCTGCATCTCCACCCAGAGCCCTAAGCACAATAGAGTCAGGTGGGACAGTTTGGGGAACTTAGGTGGGGTACGTCTGGTGTATATTGTTGATGTTACATTATATTCTCCCTCTTCCCCTTTAAGTAGAAGGTCCGATTAAGTAATTGCTCCTCGAAACAAAAGACTGGAGTCCTAACCTTACATCCTAGTCTTATGCTAACATTCATACCCTTTGAGTGTCCCTGTTCACTAATTTAAAGGTGAGTCACATTATTGTGAAGAACATATTGAAGTATTGTCCTTTCACTCGGACATTCTGCCTTGCAGCTGGTATGTTTGGGTGTGTTTGCATAGGTCATTTGTTACTTGTGTGGTTCTGTAGTAACAGACCAGCATGTGACAGTGGTGTTTTGACATTGTATTTGGTTGTGTTTCTCATTGTTTGGAGAAAAGTCATATTGTCATAGAAAACTGTTTCAAATGCATAATTCTTTTATGCACATAAATACATGAGAACATTGTGGCGGTTCTGCTGGTGGCAGTGATGGTAGCACTGGTCATGCTAATGTTGGTTGTGAAGGTGGTAGTACTGTCAGTGATGGTAGTAGTTTAGATGGTGGAGGAAGTAGTTGTGAGAGTGGCTGTAGATGAAGCAGTGATTGTAATGTTGGCATTAGTGGCAAAGTTGATGGGGTAGTGGTGGTGGTGGTGGTGGTGATGATGGTGGTGGTAGTTGTACTGATGACGATGGGACTTCTGGTGGTCCTAGAGTTGATGGTGATATTGATGCTAGTGGTGGTGATGGTGGTGGTGTTAGTGGTGGGTTATTGTGATGATAATAGTTGTGTTGGTGAGAGTTGGCATGATAGTGCAGTGTTAGTTTTGGTGAGTGTGGTGATAGTGATTTTGGTGGTGGAGGTGTTGCAGTGCTGGATAGAGTGTTACTACTTGAACCCAAGACCATAAAAGCACTAGGTGGTGTATGCCAAGATGGAAGGGTGCTGTGATAGCCCCAGGAAGGAACAGCAGGAGGTGCTGCAGGCCTGAAATGTGGGTCATTTATAGATGTATGGAGGTACATGTAGGTATCATGAGGGAGTGGTTGCCAGATAGATCTCTGGTTTCACTTCCAGCCAAATCTCGGGCACCTGCCCCAGAAATTACATTAAGAACAATTGATCGACAGAATTCTGACACTTCAACCACTCCCCCCACCCCCAGTCAAGAGATCTGGGTTCAATCCAACATTTTTTTGATCACTTTGCCACCTCAGTTTGGACCCGGCCATAAGCAAATCAGTCTTGACCCTGTGCCCCATGCGAACAGTCCAGCCCGAACTGCCAGGCCAGGTCCTCCCTGGACCGGAAGCACGCATCCTGGAACCGGTTGCATTCCAGCATGGTGCAGAGTGTCAACATAAATGCAGCATCATTTCAGCTTTCAAAGCAGATGTGTGCAGTGCACAAGATAGGCCCCAGCAACTGCAAATAGTAAGGTCTTTGCGTTGAAAGAGAAGCAATAAAAGAGACGTTTCAGGCGTTGAAAAACACCCAATGTGTCACAATCGGAATCCAGTTTGAGCTGGTTTCAAATGTAATGTATGACCACTATCTGCAAAGCTCTCGTGTGAAAATACATTCTCGACAGCGCTTGAACGGCATACCTTGCACATAGGTGGCTGCCATGACTGCTTATGCTGCAGCCCCTGGGAGCAAGGGAAACTGTTGTATTGAGTTAATTTAAAGTCTTGGTATTTGCCACGCGTGAAAATGTGGAATAAATCGGGAGCCAGGGCTGTGCCTAGACCATGTGCTGTGATGTTCATTGCTGCACCTGTGCACGTAGCTCAGCCCATCATCGAAGTAAATAAAAAGTTCATTATTTCCCCCAATCTCTTTTAGAAAATGTGTTGATCATGGTTATTGAAAACAAAGCTCCTTGCCTGGGTTCATACTACAAAGGATCCAACAAAACGTAAACCATTCTAACCAGTTACGACACTAAAGCAATTTAAGCTTCCTGTTTGTTAATGTGTATTTAGTAATATGAGCAGTTGGAATTCAGGAGATCGATCGAGCACATGGAATGCCAGGTGTGTTGTGATGTTTGTCTTACCTACGCATGCAAAGAAGCCTTTCATCCTTGTGAATAAAAGGTCTATTGTATTTGACAAGCTGTTTTTGAAAATGAAATCTCAAAATACATATTGCAAGTGAATATAGATCTGTGACATTCCAAATTTAAAAAAAATCACTTTTACTCACTAACTTGTGTGTGTGTGTGTGTCTGTCTGTCTGTTGCTGCCTGTTGCTGCCTGAGAAAGGCTCTCACCGAAAGCGAAACCAAAGTTGTCTTTTGAGACAGCATGCTCATGATGTATACAGGCTAGACCTGGGTGGAGTTCCGCTAAGCGGAACTCCGCAAAGTGACAGAAATACTCCGCCAAGCCACGCGGAGTTCTGCGAGCGACGGAGTGTTACCTCGCGCCATTCACACTGATTTTTAGCTCTGGGTGTTTGTTCCGCGCTGTAAAATCAGCGCGAACGGCATCACATGCAGCGCAAAAGGGCGCTGCTTCTTTCTGCCGCTCGTGTAGAAGTTCTACTCAAGTGGCAGCTTCCTCAGCGGAAGGTTTCTCAACGCGAGCGGTGGCGACCATCCGTGACCGCTTGCGTTGAGAAATCTCGCTGGGAAGTGGTCTTACGTTGGATTTTCCTCGCTCGCACTCACCAACTTACCGTTGGCGAGCGAGGAAAAAACTCTGCTCCGCGAAAAAATCAGCAAACTGAGGTAACGGAGCAGAGTTCACTGCCCAGGCCTAATACAGGCTCGGTAGGACTTTGGCACCGTTGTGCTCCACAGAGCACCAATAAGTAGGTTTTCATTTTATCAAGAGAAGTTACTAAAAACAGGAGATGAAGCATTTCAAATGTGAAAATGCACCCTTATAGTCACGTTAGAGTACACTTTGTTTTTTTTGGTGGAAGTTCTAGTTTATTCCCAGTGTCTCTATAGATTGTGCATGGAAATAACGCAATAGCTGGTGTGAAACTAAAAACTCTCCTATTATCAGTTCACCATGCGAACAGCTTAAGCCACAAAGAGTGCTAATCAAATTATTTGCTGTGCATGAACTTTTGAAATAAATCTGTTGACCACATCATCTTGCATGCAATGCAAGGTTTACTGTTTCGTCGAGGCACGGAGGGCAGCCTTTCATCCCTGAAAATAGAAGTATCTCTATTTTTACAAATCTGATTTTAATTTTTTTACCTTGAAATACAAGTCTAAAACAAAGATAGACAGGGAGGTCAGTGGCACCAAAAAGACAAACAATAAAAAATTAACATAGATTGGCCTTCCGGCTCTGGCACTGAAGAGAACTAGTTTTTAGGGGGATGTGCGCTACGGCACATCGGCCCCGGCAAACTGCTGTCACTCACAGTAAGGAGAGCTAATGACAGAAGCGGGACCCACTGTCCAAAGTGGATACTGTGGTGAGCAAAAGAAAAATTTGAATGACAACTGAACAGACCTATGGGCAAACACCACTTTATGTATGTATTTATGTGTATGTCTTTTTATTTTATTTTTAAAAACAAAAGGTTTTGGCTAAAATCTGACCTAAAAATGGTGTATTTACACCTAAACCTTCCTCTTTACCAGCCTTACCTTGCTTGTGCTTAATATCTACTAAAGTCCACATTTAAGTGCTCTAAAGCCCCATGATAACTTACGTGATAAGTGCCAACTGTAAGCTTCCAACAGCTAATGGTGTAAGGAGCTAGCAGTCGTGTGAGGTAGAGTTGATTGACTCGCACTGGGTCAACAGTGTCACAGGATACGGGCGGTCACAACAAATGAGGGAAGGAGACGTAAAAGTTTGCTGACTCCAAAGCAATGAACACCCCAAGAAGTAATAAGTAGGTTTCTTTTTTTACGTTTCAGGGAAGTGAGAATTAAGGTACACGAGCAACTCTGAAGTGCTTTTTTTGTATATATGTGTAGTTTTGCACATTTGAGACAGGCACCATATTTGTAGTGTATTCAACCTTTGTCACATTTCTTCACACCCTAGCATTTTGCAATTTAATTTCAAAAGAAGCACAATGCCTTCCCTTTTATGCCCTTTATGGCGTTATATTATTTGACACCTTTGCATCCAGTGTCAATGAAAGAAGAAATGTCTGCTCTTTGGCAAATGCATTTAATCTGGGTATGTGGCTTATTAGGGTTCCCACATTTATTTAGAAAAGGAAATAATGTAAACTCGATCTAGGCTTAAATAATATGCCCTAGCTGAAGAGCTACAATTAACCGGTGAACCATGACAAGAGATACAAATTCAAATAGAGGGACAATACGGATGGCCCACATTAGTGGTAATCGTAAGAGGTAGCATTATTCAGTGGCAGGCGTGAGGGCCTCCAAGCAGATGGTGTTGCCGATCGCTTGTTGATAAGTGTGAATAGGGCGAGGGTGCAAAACATTCTGAGTCCCAAGTGCTAATTCAAAGTTGCCCAAAAACAGGCACAGGGTTAAGATTCCGCGCTCTCTCTGTAAACTGTTCAACCATGCTCCCCACAATGTACTGGTGTAATGGTGAGGATCCGATAGGTCAGGTGGGAACTTCAGTTGTGACAAACAGTGCTCTTAAAGATGGCAGTGCATTTAAACACATTTTAAGCAAGGAAGTGCCGCTATCTTGTTCTACTGTTCTCCAATCACAGCCCTTCCTGTTTCTCAGTCACAGATATGGCACGTGGCAGTCGCTGCCCTGCTGGATGTCTTGTAACACAAATACTCTGTACCAGCTTTTCTGTGAGCATCATCTAACAATGACAACCAGATCTATCAGATGCACAGCAGCATTATTTCTTGTCCTGATTAAAAAACCTTTCCAGTTGATATAATCCATCATATGCAATCACAGTTGTTACGGATAACCCATGTATCTTAGTCTAAGGCATGTGGATGATAAATGTCACAGGTCCCCAGCCACAGCTCCTCCGCTTGATATTCACCAATATCTCCTCTTCCTAGCTCTGCCAGATGCCATGTGCAACTATGACTGTGTCACAGATCTACCATGTGGTTCACACCCCTATTTCCTGTCTCGTCTGTACGGGACGCGAAGGGCCTCTGCTTCTTAGCAACTGTCATGGCGATGTGAAGGTTATCGAATACCTGTAACATGCCACCGGATGGGAGGAGTTTCCTGTTCGGGCTCTCCTCCTCCCTGATGGCACTCCCAGGAGTGAAAACAAAGGAAGTTGGGGAAGGTCACCTTGGCATATGACCAGTCAGTATGCAGCTTTCCCGTCCTAGGTCAGGCACTGAACTATGACCTTATGGTACCATCTTCATTGTACTGGAGAAAGCACAAAACCAGGGAGACATTAGTACTACAGAACAGACTGCAATCCTGGTCATTGCTTAAAAAACAAGCATTTGCAATGCAATAGGTCTCCCATTTGCAAGAGTTGGAGCTATTGTCAATGTAAATGTTTTTTACTTATGTGTTTTGGAGTGGAGTTGGATGTATGTGGTTTGTAGTGGAATTATGTGGTATTGTGCAGTGGAAGTATATGCCTAGATATTATGTGGTATTTAGTGTATAGGGATTACGTGAAGTGGATTTGTGTGTTAGGGGGAGTAATTATGTGGTATGTTATTTTGTGTTGTGGAGTTTAATTATGTGTGTGCTGTTTAATTTTGTGGTGTGTAGTGGAAGTATTTGGTTTGGATTGTATGTATGTGGTGTGTTGTGTAATTGTGTTGTTGGTTTGTATTATGTGTTTTTTTGCTGAATTATGTGGTGTGTAATGGAAATGTGCTGAGCTGATTAAGCACTGCCCCAGACATTTCACTTAATAAAAGCAGGAGAAAAATTGTGATGAAACAAAGGCCTCAAAATGGGGAATAACGTCAGATTCAGTGCAAGAACACTGATTTTCAGTTAATCTGTGGCCTACTGTATTATACAAGCAGTACTTGAAAAGGTAGGATATCACTTCATGAGCATACCATCAAACCTATGGTTAAGGTACTACTTCAAGTGGTGAACTTCTCTTTTTATGTGTTGTGTTTTAGCCATCAGCTGTTTTAGTTTGTTTTACATTTTTCAAAATTATTTAAAGAAAAGCACATTATTTTTTAAATGTGAGAGCATTGAAACAAAAAGGCACGTCTTGAACGCAATGTGTAATACAACTGTTTCAGATTTTCCTTGCAGAAACGACTGTTGCTCAGATTGAAGAAATAGACATGTTTTAAATAAACAACAACCGTGTCATTCATTCTCAGGGATCTAACGAAATTAGATGAATCTTTTTAACTTGCCCCATATTTATAACATGTTTTTGGGGTATGGGTTATTCATTATCTTTAGAGTCAGTACCACTGCATTGCCAAGCTGTCAATCCCCACATATTGCATCCCAGTGGGTCTGTTTACACACATGGAACACCTCAATCTTCTATTCCAGTTCGAGCAGAGGTCTTTTTCCACCGAGCAAAAGAGAGCATCAACCCTTAACAAGGAAGGTGGCAAGTGAACAGTAGAGCGCTCCCCGCCTTTTGCATGCCATCTAGGCAGGCGCTAGTGTCGGAAAGCGACAAAGAAGCCAAATTGAGGAGTAGGTGAAAAGGGAAGAAGGATGCAGTGCAATGACCAGAGCTGCAGAACCAGGTTTGAGTTTCGGCATCGGCTCAATGCCCCTTGATCCTAGGCAAATCACTTACAGTAGAAATCATTGTATTTATGTGTACTTGTGTAATATAACTGGTGGTCATGAAAAACGCGCTTCATGCCTTCGGGACCAGTCATGGTTGTGGCTATATAATACAAGAAAAATGCAAGCAGTGGGAGTAGGCGAGAAATAGTACCTCAATCACATCGGGAGCAGCGGATGGGCACATAATTAATATGTGCTTGGTCAATGCTCCACAGAAGTGACAAGACATTACGTTACAACTGCAGTGGCCAATTAAGGAGGTTGTAAAGAAGACTGATGGAAAGCTAACAAATGGTAAGCAGTGGGTGGGCTCTAAGCCTTTTTTCGTATATAACCGTGCCCCATACAAGACAACGCACCTCGCACAGTTTAAAGATCTGTTCACCAACGCACCATGCCCCTGGCACTGTGCTTGGGTCATTACCGGCTAGCATATCTGGTTATACTTAAGGCTTTTGATAGGGAACAGAATTTTATATACAACTGCTTTTATTTATACTTTCAGTTTACATGCTGTAGTACTGGCAGTCTGCTGCCTTCGAACTTCTTCAAACCCGCAATGCTGGGGCTAGGTGGGAGGAAAAGTAAACAAAGCCTTATCCACTGAAAGAAAAGAACAGAACTTGTCAAATATATTTCCAGATGGAACAGACAGATTGCAGACGGCTAATCTCCATCAGAATCAAACTACTGCGCTTCAGCAGCTCCGTTCTCCATTCTTGTCGGATCCAAATTAGTTTCAATCTGTCTAGTCTATGCAAGGAGCGCATTAACTGCCCCAACAGCGCTGGGATGCCTGGCTTCACCTTGGGGGTGCCCAGGAGTGGACATTTCACAGGGAAAAGCCAGGAAGGGTTCCACAGCGGTATGCGTACAGAGCCAGGACACCCCTTTGGGGGTATAAGTGCGCTTTACAAGTACAAATTTCATTTCATTTCATTTCATGTGTCATTTTTTCTTTCATTTAACAAATGCGTTTTCACATTGTGTTTGGAATTATCAGTTATTTGTCAGTCAGGCTGTGTTGCATGCAGATTTTAAAATGTGAAAGCAGTTTGAGAAAGACCACGCTCTTTGAGGCATCAGAGAAAACTACAGCTGCTCAAAAATCTCACTTTGTGATAATGTTTTTGGCTTCAAGTCACTCTGAGATTTTTGCTTGGAATGCAAAAAGTTTCTGTTAAAGTCTATGGTTCCTCACTGCTTCTGCTTGTTAGTTCTGCCCTTGAGACAGCCGCTTTGTTTTAATAAAGAGGGGGCAAGTAGCGGGGGGGGGGAGAACAGGTGAAGCTGCGAAGCAGGAGGGTTTGGGGGATGGAGTAGGCGCCCTCGGCATAAGCAGAAAACATCTGAGGCTCATGTCGAGTACAAGACCACTCCCCCCACCGTGTCCCCATCGCTGTAAAATCTTACAGCCTGATGGATGTAGGGATGTCATAAAAGCAACACACAAACAAATCAAATCTAAATAATGCAATTCAACCCACACATGCGCCGCTGCAACTGGCGTGCTTCTGGGGGGAGATCGGCGTTATCAGTGGCAAACCGAAACACGCTCAATCCCCCATAAAAGAAAGCCCAAAACCAAACCAATATCCTACCAAAAAAATGGCCAACTGACGCTCAAGATCGAAAATTACAAAAAGATTAAAAAAAATGGGGGAGAACGGGAAGCTGTAAATATAATTGAGCTAGGGAGGGTGTTGGAGCTGGGGAACAGGGTTCAAGTCTGACTGGAGGCTCAACATCATGTGATTGGTGCAAGGGAGGAGGTAGAGAGGGAGCATAGGCAGAATGAGGCAATGAAGAGGATATGGCGTGATGGCTAGAATGGCCGACTCTGAAGCTCGGGAACTGCGTTTGAACATGCGCTCCAATACATTCAGAGTGCGGGACAAAGCAAAAAAAAAACATGAATCGCCAAACACGCAAATGGGAGGGACAAATGCTGCATTAAAATGCAAGCATAGGCAAACCGTAATACAGCAGGAAACCAAGAATTAAATAGTCCCCCAAAGAACAGATAAACATCCATAGAGTAATGAGACTATACTTAGTCCCTGCTCCGTGGGAGGAACGGAAGAGAAAAAGGAGGGACTGAACACTAGCATGTAAGGATTTTTAAAGGACACTGACATAGACAAATGAAAAGCAGTGGCAAGCAATGAGCAGAGTTAAACCCCACAAAGCATATACAACAGGTCACTAAGCGACTGCGCATGCGCTGTCTAGGTTTGACCCAAAAACAAGTTTTGGCATAGCCAGTAGGTCTGGCGTTTGCAGCCTGGTGCTTGGGTCAATTTCTTATTTTTATTCCAAACATCTGTCACATAAAGAAAACGTGGCCGCCGACGGAGGCAAGATGGCGTCTGAGTAGCAGCTACCTGATGCCGCTCCGCCAGTCTGACCCCTAACATAGTCAAAACCTCGCTTAAAATATTATATATCATCGGGCAAGTCTTACCGCATGGGCCGGCATTGCATCACGGCCCTTGTTATCCTCGTACGGGCTGGAGATCAGAGGGAGCGACGAGGAGTGAAGAGACGCCCGACTCCGGTGTCACGAACAGCGTACCGCACCGCTCTAGTATCTGCCACATCCTCGCTTCACATCGTCCTGCGGCCGTCTGCAGTGACGCGGCAGCCTGGTGCAGCTCTATCGGCAATCAGGGAATTCCTGACGACTCTGTCAGACGCCGCGATCAGAGGCAGCAACTGCAGCGGACTTCAACGAAAGCGGGTGCTACATTGTTTCCAGGACTCCTCAGAGACTAAAGAAAAGCAAGTAAGGATGGCAGGGCGAGGTGGTGGGAAAACCGCTAAAGTCAAAGATAATCTTCTATTAGCGCCTGCAGTGATTGAAGCGGTGCAGCAAACGCATTCAGACCCCCAAATAAGTCGCCCAGGTACGCGGGGATTAAAAAACAGGGAATGCTTGGATAATCTGAATTACATTGATAAGCCTGAGCAGATGACCAAACAGACAAAAAGGCTACAAGCTAAAAAAAACATTAAGCTCACAGATAACGCTCAGATCTCTGATTCTCAGCCATTAATATCTAATATGTTTGGCCCGGCAGTGGTGGAAAAAGCGCATAATGAACCTGCCATGGTGGGGATACCTGAGGGGCATATGGAACTAACCACTTCTGTAGTAGATGGAGAAACCTCACAGGGACCCGCGGCGACAAACTTGTTAACACCGGCTCTACCAACATCTATGGAAAACACAGGAGTTGTTCCTACCACAGAGGCAGATATTCGCATAAACTATGAGGAGATGCAGAATGATCCTGTAAACGCCCCTTTGGCCCTTCTTCAGAAATTGGATACAAGAATACTTGGGACAGAGAGTGGGGGTAAGGTTCCAGCTAACTCAGCAAATACTGCCACCCAACGGTTGGAAAACCTCCACAGCACTGAAAA
The DNA here is from genome assembly GCA_963921515.1 of Calotriton arnoldi. Classification (NCBI taxonomy): domain Eukaryota; kingdom Metazoa; phylum Chordata; class Amphibia; order Caudata; family Salamandridae; genus Calotriton; species Calotriton arnoldi. The sequence continues at coordinate 1,046,904 of CAWUFW010002762.1, read as the reverse complement.
ACCCCACTCTGTCACAGATGAGTCAGAGAGGTATGAGACCGGTATCTCGACATCCAGCGATGGTGAGAGGCAAGACTGGGGAAGTACGCGCTCAAAGGGCTCAGAGGACTCAGAGGACTCTCGAGAAGACACTATACAAAAAAAGAAGTTGGAAAAGAAAAGGAGAAAACAAAAAAAAAAACGAAACGGACACAAGAGTGGGGCAACCACGGATCAAGGGAGTAACGCCGAGCTCAGATGGGATTACTCATCCTCACAGTTTGCGACTCCCTCAGATCAAACAGTATTTTCAGGCGGCAACCCCTCAACCATGGAAGATTGGAGAAGTGGAAACTCAGGAGCCCCCAGAAATAAGGAGGAGCCTTCCCTTGCTGAAGTCCTGCACTCAATCAAAAGTTTTCAGGAGGAGGTTAAGATCGACAACCGAAAAAACCGTCATGCCACCCAGAAACTACAGGGCGCGATAAGGAAAGTTGGTCGAATCTGTGTGGAGATAGTTGATAGAATGTCAGCAGTAGAGGTGCGCACCGAAAATCTGGAAAAAGACGTTTCCTCCCTCCAAGCACAGGGGGATGAGCATGATGGGATAGTAAAGGACTTAATGCTGAAGATTGAGGAGCAGGAGAACAGATCGCGACGCAATAATCTTCGCATTTTGGGGGTTCCCGAAGGAGCGGAAGGAAGTGATCCAATGGCTTACATGATTACACTTTTTAAAGGAGCATTTCCAGAACTGCAACTCTGGGATTGGGATAGAGAGATACAACGCGTTCATCGCTTCCCATTAACTCCTTCTAAACGCCCTCAGTCTTCGGCGCAATATCCTCGCGCAATGCTAGTATATTTTGGCAACTTCCTCCTACGCCAGAAACTTTTTGATTTAGCGAGACCCACCAGCAAGAGGGAGTTTAATGGCGTTACTTTTTTTGGTCGGCCGGATTTTGCGCATGCCACAGTTGAGCGGAGATGGAGGATGAGGCAACTCTTTGCCCCCTTTCAGCAAATTGGGGCAACGGTATACTTGCAAAACCCGGCACGTCTAAAAATTATTTTTAATGGGGTTACACGCAGCTTCATTTCCGAAATCCAGGCCCAAGCCTATCTGCAGGAGATTACAGCGACTAGAAGAGACAAACCAAGATCTGAACCATCCAATCGGGTGCCTTAAGGTTTTAAAACAGAGGCTTTGAACTGATTTTCTTAGAAAAAGATAGCACAAAGGATTAAATTACCTAAAAATTTTGCATTATAATGCATGATACAGGGGTCAATTAAGCGAGGTCAATGATTATTAAATTGATTGGACTGTCAGGTCGGGGGTCGGATTGGGGGGCACGGGACCCTGATTGGCCAGATGTCCTCATCCTGGTTCTTGCTGAACCAGGTAACCTCAGTGGGTGGTGGAGGGAGGCGGGTGGGGTCCATGGGGGATGGGGTAGGGTCAGGGGAAGGGGAAGGGGCTGGCACTAGGAGGGTTATGCATTGTTCGGGGGCTTCTTTTTTTTTTTTTTTGGCTCTGTCTTAAATTGTGTGTTGCAGTTTGGGAAAATCTTGCTACATTTAGATGAGTAAATTACGCATAGCAACAATCAATGTGTGTGGCCTTAACGATATCAAGAAACGACGCAATACGGCCGTAGCACTTAGGTTACTTAAAGCTGATATCCTATGTTTACAGGAAACACACATAGAAAGGACGCAAATTCATCTGCTAGATTCACTTGGTTTTATAGTAGTTGGGGCTACTACCCAAAATGCTAGGATACGAGGGGTGGCAATTTTATCAGCAAAACGTTCACTCCAATTTATACGCACACTAACTGATTCAAATGGAAGGTGGGTTATCACAGTATGTCGAAGGGAAAATGGGAACTTACGATATGCACTATATATGGCAGCACCGCAGATGATTCAGCAATTTTTGATTTTCTGAATTATGAATTGGCCGAATGGCCACTACCTTTAATCATCTGCGGTGACTTTAATATTAACCTGCCAGCAGACAAGAGCATAACTGGTGATAGAAACTGGACATACATCGGACGAAAACCAAAAGTTTTTAAAGCTCTCAAGGATTTATGTAGGGAGCAAGCACTCATCGATATTTGGCAGTCACAACACCCCACGGACTCCGGCTATACTTTCTATTCTTTTCCGCACAATAAGATGGTGAGATTAGACTATACTTTTGCATCTCAGCCTATTTCTCTCGAGTGCTCAATAGAAAAATCTCCACGTATAGTCGCAGACCATAATCCCTTAGTCGTGGAAATAAGGGGGGTAACGGTGGCCAATAGAGATTTTGCTAATTGGACCTTTGAGCGATCCCTCCTTTTAAATGATGAGTACTGGAAGCACATGAAACACTGGATATCACAGTTTATTAAGGATAATCTAGGTAGCACAGGGATTGAGGTGGTTTGGGATGCACTAAAAGCAGCAATCAGAGGAGAGACACTTAGCTTTTCACTTACTTTAAATAGAGAAAAGCGTCAACAATGGGATAAACTTCAATCTCAGCTGGCTGAGGCAGAAGAAAACTTAATTACTGTTCTTAGGGATGGGGAGGACTCAGCTGATGCGCAAGCAAGAATAATATCAGCAAAATCGGCCGTCATGGGGGTAATTGCTAAAAGAGCAGCGGATAGATTAGCAATCTGGAAGAGAGAGGCATATGAATGCAGCGAGCAGGTTGGACACCACCTTGCGATTAGGGCAAGACAAAAAGCCACCAGGAACATTATTACAGCCGTTAAAAACTCCGCGCAAGAAGTTGTCTCAGATATAGAGGGCATTCGCAAGGAGTTCCTTGCTTATTATCAGGATCTATATCACGAGACGACCACTGCTCAGTTAGATGATATTGCTAATTACTTAAACCAAATCCCAGCGGTGCAATTATCGCATGACGACCAGGCTCTACTTGATGAGCCCCCCCAATGGATTGATATACTGCTCTGCATTAACTGTCTTCCTAATAATAAAGCCACCGGGTTGGATAATATTCCAGGTGAATTTTATAAAAGATTCTCCACGGAATTAAGAGATCATGCTTCTGCTATTCACTCATGTGTTCAGGGGGGGAAAACCACCAGAGTCATGGTCACAAGCTAAAATCATTATATTCCTGAAAAAGCATAAATCGGCACTGGATCCCGCCTCTTACCGCCCTATAACCCTGATAAATGCTGATAGCAAAATCTACTCGAAAATCCTGGCGGTTCGATTAGCAGGGGTAATACACAAAGTTATATCCCCGAGACAGCACGGATTTATACCGGGACGAGGCACAGTAGATCATGTTAGGAGGATCATTTCTCTGTTCGATGCAGTCCACATCTCAGGAGATCCAATGGCACTTATTCTTCTCGATGCCGAGAAGGCTTTTGACAGGGTCTCCTGGCCTTTCTTATGGGAGACTCTGTCAAGGGTTGGGATAGGTCAGGGATGTATACAAGCATTTAAGATGTTGTATTATCAACCTACAGCAAGATTATTTTTAAATGGCGCACTAACCGATATTTTTAAAATAAAAAGGGGGACTCGCCAGGGATGCCCAAGCTCACCTCTCCTGTTCGCACTCTATATAGACCCTTTTCTACGCCTGCTGGAAAGCAATCAGAAAATTAGTCCTATTATTTCACATGGGTGGGAGACGAAAGTTCTGGCCTATGCCGACGACATTGCCTTGGTGACTGCTAATCCTGAAATATCTATGGCTGAGGTTGAATTAGAGGCGGCTAGGTTTGGCAGCTTGTCTGGATATTCCCTTAATAGATCCAAAACTCAGATAATTTGTAAGAATGTTGATATGAGGCAAGATACAAGACAGGTTGGAAAAGCTACGTATCTTGGAGTGGAAGTTATGGCAACTGTTGAGAAGATAGTTGAGTGCAATATTGATCCCTTGATTGATAAAATTAAACCCGAATTAATCCGACTACACAAACTGCATCTTTCAATAATAGGGAGATGTAATTTAATTAAAATGCTTTTTTTCCCCCAAACTTTTATACTTTATAAGAGCTATTCCGCTAGAATTTAGTAACGTGTTTAAAAAAGATCGAAGATTTGTTCTCACGATTTATATGGGCCTATGCAAAACCCAGAAGAGCTTACAAATTTCTTTCTTTACCAAAGGAAAAGGGGGCTGGCTCTCCCAAATATAAGGCTTTATTATTGGGCAACCACTCTTTTACACAATCTTACTCTTTTATCAGAAAATGTTACAGATATTCTTTTGGGAGATATACCTACGCCTATAGAACTCATAATGGGTAAAGATGCATGGGGGTGGATCTGGCGGTTTTTAAATGATTCCCACTACAAGAAGGTACGCTTTAAAACGCTGGCGCCCGGGTTTAAATGTATGAAGTCGATTCGCAAAATGCTAGGTCTGGGTCGTCTGAACTACTATACACCAATATACAACAATCCAAATCTGCCTGATATTTTTAAAGACTCATTACTTAAAAAGTGGCAAAAGAAGGGGCTGCTGACACTGGGGGATTTATATTCTCTCTCTGATATAGATTTTTATAAATACCTGCAAGTACGTGACTTTTTAAAGAAAAAGTGTGGCGGTCCAGCAGGATTTATTAATAATCCCATTATTGATAATCTAAGAATGAATCATCCATCTATCGGAACTGTGTATAACTCTCTTAATATATTAATGCCGGATGATTTAACAATACGAGCCAGGAAGTGGAAAGAGGAAATTGATATATCAGAAAATTTATTTTTCCACTCAGCCGAGTTAGCACAAAATTTGTTAATTCCAGCGCGACTTCAAGCCCAGTACTATAAATCCTGCTTTTCGCTGTACTATACTCCAAAGAAGATCGCAAAATGGGGGACGGGGAGAGGGACTTTTGCCCACGATGTTCGCTTTATCAGGCTGACCTTAATCACATGTTTGCCTCTTGTGACGTATTAAGCAAATTAAAACTTGAGATTATGAATTTTTTTAAAGAAATGCTAGGGAGGGACATCTTTCTTTCTCCCTCCCTGATCTGTCTAGGGGTGGATCAGGAGATTCAAGGCAAACCAGGAGAGTATCTGATTTTCATAGCCATGGCAATATATCGTCTATGCCTTGCCTCAGCCTGGTTGGATCCATCTCCCCCTGTGTACCATCAATGGCTAACAAGATTGGTGGCAAATTATAATTTTGAAAAAGCCATCTATGGCAAAAGAGGAGTAAAGTCCTGCAGGAAGGGGCTAAAGATTTGGGAACCTCTGACTAAATGGCTTGAGAGATAATTCAGATAATCCAATTCTCCTTCACTTCTTCTATTTATTTATTTATTTTTACTTCTCTCTTCTTTGTTTTCTATCTCTCTTTTTCTTTTTCTGATCCCAAAAATCATATCAAGCTGTGCCAACCCCGGGGGTGGGAGGGGTGGGAGTGGGGGTTAAAAATGTATATAAAATGTGTGCATGATGAACAACTGCTGATTTATATTAATTTTTATCTATGATAAGTAACTTATTTAATATATATGTAACCTACCAGCGGTGGTACAACACATGTATGCTTTGTACTTATAAACTATTCGCAAAGTGATTGGAAAAAATGAAGTGCAATATGTTTCAGTGTAATGATGCACCAATAAAAAAGAAAGAAAACGTGGCCGCCATATGCTTGCATTTTCAAATGTAAAATGTAAAAAAACATTCACTGATGTGGATGTTTTACTAATGATATTTTTATGCAAAAACCTTTTAGTTGCGCCATGCATATTATTATTACTTGTGAAACAGACACGAAAAAATCACCAAGTAACCATCACTCAAATCGCAAGCAGCTTCTTGTCAGAATGTCATCCAAACAATTCATAACTTTAAAAACGGGACAGAAGAGAAATCACCATTTAACTGGGCACTAGAAGTGCAAGCAAAATAAATATCTACTAAGAAAAATGTAAGAAAATAACTAAAAAGTACACTTGGAACCAGGTTTACCATTGAAGAGAAGGGCAGTATTTTTAGATGGATGTGACCACGGTCTTTGCTCAGTCATTCAAAATGAAGAGAAATAATAGCTAAAGTGGGGTGACCCATCAACAGTTGTTGTATGCTGTGGTGGGTGGAGACAAATGCAAGAATGACAGTTTAGCAGATCAATGAAAGAAACCTGCTAACCAAAAGGTCTCTATTTATGTATGTATATTATGTATGATATTTTTGAGAAAACAATAGTCTGTAGCGACAACTAAAGCAATATCAAAGGTCAAACCTAATAAACATGCCTTTCCTGTTTTGTGTCTTGTAGTAATTTGGCGATGTTGATTTTCAGTGGACTGCAAAGCCTCTGTCTGTTTGACGGACTAAAAGAAGAAATATTCAGTTAACTCAGAATGACCCGTTTGAGTCTCAAATTTCTTTAAAATTCAAATCGTGCCTTTTAAAATCTCATTTTAGAATATTTTTGCCTTTAGCCCAATTTTTTTTTTTTTGTTTTTTTTTTTTTTAAAATGATGAGGCCTAGCAGCTTCCCTAACAATAAAGTTATGCAAAAAACATGACTAAACAAGAATTGCCAAAGGCTGGCAGCCAAAGGCAGACCTATTGGCTTTGCTGATGCTGTTTTTATTTGTAGTGTCTAGTTTATGTGATACTTCGAGGAAGTACTTGGGCCCTCACTAAGTAGCCTAGTGGTGGAAAAAGTTCTTTATCAGCCCGATAAAAACCAGTGCCCCCGGGGGTCAATGTTTATAGTGTCAGATTAGTAACTGTTACCTCTAGTTTTCCTCATCCATAAGTGGAATAATGCTCAGATTTTGCTTTTTGCACCATTATCTGCATATCGCAGAATTTACTGGGCATTTTTCCTCTGGTAAATTTGGCAGGTTTGACTGACCAAAATTCACCCGGGGAAATTGTGGGAGATGTTGTAATTACTGCTAAACTTGTGATTACACTGTCTGCACAAACATGTTTGCTCAGGGATCAGAAAAAAAACTGCCCACTTATAGTGGGGATGTAAGATGTTCTTATTGATAACCTAGGATGGGTAAAAGAGTTTGTACATGCACGAAAGGAGAAAGTTCATGTACAACACAGATTAAGTAAAGTGCCTGTGTACATGTACAGGGAAGAACATGTGTTGAGACTGAATTGCTTAAAGCCTTGGATTTTGCCACTTAAATTTCCCCTTTTCTGACTGCTGAATAAATAGTAGCGCTCAGACTTTGCACAGTTCAATGATCTCCCAGTCAATTTTTATTTGAATGGATTGCTACCTGTTCCCTAAAATTAAAGACAAGGTGGCAAAACGATATAGTGCTAGGTTTATCACTACACGCACTACTTCTTTTTCACGTCCTCCTCTTCCCCTTTCCCCCTTCTTCTTTCTTTGGCAGGAAATATAGGGTTACACATAATGCCATGTATAAGAAAGGAGTTTAGAGGAGGCTTATGAAGATTATGGTGTGATTGACTGATTCATGCCTCACTGTATGATATAATGTTTTAGGCATGCAGATATTTCCTGAAATGGCCAATTTATGTATAATTTTACGGGCTATTTCCTTCGACCCTAAACAAATGTCCCACAGATCTAGGTAGCTATATCGAAAGTTTTTTCTGGAATTTCTAAGGAAACCTTGCTTTATGTTTGTGTAGTTGTGTTTAGAACAAGAAAATGTAAAGCAATTGACCATTTGTTTTACAATGTATTCTTTTTTTCAGACAAGATGGAACAAGCAACACATACCTGGAACCAGAAACTGATGACAGGAGGCTCCAGAGAAAAAGAGAAAATAGAGCACCTCATGGAAACCGAGATAATTATGAGCAAGATATGTGGCTCCACCATGGAATTCCACACAGAGACTGGACATGGGAAAATGAGGGCTTTGTTAATCTAAGAACAGGAAAGTTCCCGCATTCCACCCAAATCTCCAATTCAAGCAGATATCCCAGGGGTACAAAAGGGCGTGGCGGATGGCAGTTAATTCCTCCTGGAGGGCCAGCAAAACGACATCAGGGCCTTAATAATACTGGAACTGCTTGGAATTCAAATAGGGGAGGCGCTGTGCCTTGGAATTTTAGAGGTACGGTAAGAAATCACAATTGGAACCCTGAAAACAGTGCAAGTTTTCCTACGTGGCATCCTGGTAATCCTGGTGGAAACTGGAGCTCCGCTCCACGTGCTACAAATGGATGGAATGATGGATTTCACCCAGGGAGGAACAGAGTGGATGACATGGGTGTGGGCTGGAATACAAAACGTGGTAGGTCCATAAATTATAATCGGATGAGATATACGTGGGAACGCCCCGACAAGGATCACACAAGTGCTCTGAAATCCTGTGGTGATCGCGCAGAGGAGCAGTGTGCCAGTTCTATGTATCCAGAGGATTACACCAGTGATCATCTTCCTCTTGGTACGACATTTGAGTTTAGTGCACAAGAGAAATTAGAGTACAAAACTACCAAGTACACTGCAAAAGGAGCAAGCCCCTCTAAAGATAAACCCCATCGTTGGAGCCCTTATCCTTCCCAGAAAGCTGCAGAGAACCAACCACCAACTGAAGATATAGCTGAAAGTTCAGAAAGGGAACTGCAAAAGGTTTTGAAAAATAGTGAAACCAATATTTCAGACTCTCTTCCAAAGCTCAGCGTAAATGATGACACTTGTCAACCTAAAAGTAATAATTTAGATGCTGATTCAAGCAATCCTTTTAAGGAGTCAGTAGACACTGCTAGTGAACGAAGTTCTGATCAAGATAACAGAAAAAGTAGCAGAATGCCAGTCCTTAAAAGTCCTCTTTTACCAAGCCCTAGCAAACGCCCTACACAAAAGCGAGAGGCAGCAAGTGTGCAAAATAGTGTCAAGCCTATCTTTCCTGCATCTCCCCGAGAAAGCCGGACCCGTTTGAGCGCACTCCATTTAGAGACTGACCAGTCCAACTCTTATATCTCCAAGCTGCGCAGTGCTTCTTGTCGTAGCCCTGCGAACAAAGCCAACATTGATACACCTCAAAAAGAGTCCATGGAAAGCCTCAGCGAAGTTCTACGAAAAGCCAAAGAAATCTTACAGTCCAGCCAATCTATGCGAAGTGAACATCTCCTCAAAAGCTATACAAAACAATCTGAAGAAGTTAGTAACTCAGATAAGGTTTCAAAAGATCCTGAGATAGCAGTACTTCATGTGGAATTGCTGGAGAATGTGAGTGATGGGGAGCTATCGGATGATGAACGCTCTGGAGCAAAATCTGAAAACCCTTGCCTTTTTGGAGATACTTTGCTCCCCTGTGAAGACACAAGCAAGGAAGAAAGAAACACTTTTGAAACGTCTGGCAATTTCTCCAGCTCTTCAGATGCTACTGTAGGTCCCGCCAAATGTGTTCCACTTAAAATTGAATCAAAAGAGTCACCCTTGTCTCTTCTGGAAAGTTTTGAGTGTGCTGCTCTGCAAAGTGAAGGCAGTGGACATCCACTTCAAGCCGATGCTCAGGTGGAGTCAGATGCAGGTAGAAGTAATGTGTGTGATCAGGACATGCAGAAAGGAGCCAGTCCGCAACCTCTTCTGCCTCCACTAAGCAAGCTTGGTCTTCCAGTATCCCTCCAGCGAGACCTGACACGACACATTGGTCCTAAAAGCAAAGCTACGGCACATCTTCCAGAGCCCAATCTCAACAATGCACGCCGAATCCGGAATGTGAGTGGCCATCGAAAAAGTGAGACCGAAAAGGAATCTGGATTGAAGCCAACCCTGCGGCAGATTCTAAATGCTTCACGTCGAAATGTAAATTGGGAGCAGGTTATCCAGCATGTGACCAAAAAAAAACAGGAACTTGGCAAAGGCTTACCACGGTTAGGATCCTTGTTTTACTTAATATTGGGCAGTGAGGTGTGTCAATGAGTCATTTTGTTTTATTGTCACTTGCAGTCCAGCATGCCAAGCAGCCATACTTGTCTACAAAGCAGTAACAGTAGTACTATAATTTATGGTTATGGGGCTCATAGCCATGATTGAGCAATTGAGGTGCAACACAGGAAATCTTTTCTTTTCATCATTTACGAGCCGCTTCAGATCAGAATAGTGTTCAGGATTTTGTGACAGTTTATTGCTTTTTTGCTCTTCATGGGTCTACACAGAGCATTTAATGCAAGACTTGGGAAGACTTTATGGTGTGATGACATTCTATATAGAACATTGTTATGCAGGAGGTTAAAAATGGACCATTTTTGGAGATTGCATAGAAACAAATGGTTCCAACGGGTTTTGATGATGGTCCATCTAACATAGGAATTTTGCATGGGGCAAAAGAGAGCAAAGTGTTTTATGCGATTTATGTCAGTTGTAGTATGAAGTCATTCTGCTCCATGTTTTTTGCCACGGTGCATAACTTCATGTGGGATGGTTTCGTGCTAAACCTTTTTTCCTTATTCCTTTTTTAGCAAAGAACTTATAAATGGTCCCATTGGCTAATCTTTATATATTACCCCTTGTGTCTCACCAGTAGGTGTCCTTTACAGTTGTGTTCACCCTCTAGAAATCTAACCACATGAGAGGTTAATTACCTCCTTGCATCTGTGTATTTTGATGAATACACAGGGAGGGCAATCAGAGGAAGGTTGTTGTTCAGGAGCATGGGAAACATGCCATAGTTTGATTCAGCTGCTTTCATGAGCCTCTTTATTGAAAGTGATGTTTTTCAGTGTTATCATTGTAAGTTTCCACCCTGCTGTAATGCTTGTTTTCCTTTCATAAGATTTGGTATAGAGATGGTTGCACCAGTTCAGAACGAACAGGATGAACTCGATATGGAAGAAGATTTCCAGCTTTCCAATTTTGAAGGATTCCACTGGGAAGCAATTACCATTCCACTACCTGGTACAGCTCGAAAGCGCAGCCTCTCTGAGAGCAGTGTTGTGGTGGACCGAACTAACTCTGTTTATGATTTATTTTCTGACAAAGCTGCACACAGAGAAATGAAGAGGCAAGATGTGCCCTCCAGCCAACGGAATTCTGTGCCACTGGGACCAAACGGTAATGAAGACATGCAGACTGATCCTAAACCAAAGGCGACTGCCTGCACTACATCATCTCCTGCAGCAGAAATAGCTGCAACTCAGCACAGTACTTTGTCTGCTGTTGAAATATCATCTATAAAGAGAGAGCAGCCCCCTGAACAATGGCTTGAGAACCAAAACACAACAGAGATTCAAGAAGAAGGGCAAAGTTTGGCTCCACCCCAAGCTCTCAGTTTACCCACCTCCAACTCATTAGATGCAGCTACTGACAGCAGTTGTACATCTGGTACTGAGCAGAATGACAGCCAAAGTGTTGGTAAGAAAAGGAGGGCAACTGCGGTGAGTAAAGACTGCATTAAGCACTATACTAACTCAATGAGATCCCTCTATAACCCCTGCACACACCGCTGTTTAATCTCTAAACCGATTGCAACACATTGAGCATCTCTAATCTTGCCATTACGATGGGCCTGGTGTTTCATACTCTGCAAGCACACTTGAAACCTAGCCATCCTCATTGTTTATCTGTGCATTTATTGAACATATGTATGTAGAATAGCCCTAGACACATTGGAGCACTTTAAAATTATGAAGAAATGCAGTGAAGACAAGAGGACGATGATGTCATAGTAATTGTACTGTAATAGAATGGTGAGAAGGAAGCACCATTTGCGTAGGAAAAACAAGATGGGTATCTCAGTTTAAGTAACGAGGGCTACTGGAGATATCAGTGTAGTCTTGCAGATAAGATCTGAAAAAGAAGATTTCTGAAAGACTGCAAGGATTTTTTTCAATCAGTTATCTACAGGTAGATTATATCAGAGTCTAGGAGCCAGATACTCCAATAATATAGTTTCTTTAAGGTTTTGGTACTTTATTATACAGAAGCACCTATGTTGGTTCTTTGCCATCAAGTGATACTGCTCACCCTTTACAATGCCTGCTTCTGTCATGCTTATATAATGCTCTTGTGCACACAGCGGTTTCATGGCGCTAATAAAACTGTCTCCGGCTTCTGATTTGCTTCAGCAGTTGTCTGTTGTATTGCAAACGAATGGGGTGGCAGATCTTTCATTATTCTGTAATCTGGGTGCTGCGGTGTTGCATATTCAAAAAGTAAGGCAGTAGTGTTTCTCAAGACTCTACTGTTTAGTGTTTCCAAATTCTCTTTATCCTTGTGCCCACTCCCAAGTATTGGACTGCCCACAAAGCTTCTCATCAGAATTTTCTTCGAGTAATACACCTGCGTGCCAGTAGGTGGAGTCAGTAGGCTCTGCGTGACGTCATCGGCATTGTCCACGCCATTGTGACATTTGAGTCACCTATATAGGTGCCACCTCGGTGTGCTGACATCCGTTCTTTTCTTTTCGTGCCAGCCAAGGCAGATCTGTGAAGAGAGCTACTCTGTCACTTTTAGACAGACTTTTTTTGACGTTTTGTCTACCCCCTTATTAGGTGTGTAGGATTTCCTCATGTCAAAGAAGACTTCTGGCTTCAAGCCATGTGGCGCCTGTCACCGCTCCATGTCAGCACATGGTTTGTCTTTGGTGCCTGGACCACAACCACCACTCGAAGTGGTGCTCCGACTGCCAGGCCATGGCTCTGAAAGCTTTGAGGGAGAGGTCCCTAAAGCTGCTTGCGGCCCGGCGCTCGTCACCGTGTCGTTCTCCACGGAGGTCTCGTTCTCCATCCGAGAGGAAGTTCCGGGCACCGCTCCGGGAGTCCCAAGTCTTCATCCTGGAACACTCGAAGTCGTTGAATCGGTCAGGTGAGAAGGACAAGAAACATAAGACGTCAAAGCGTGCTTTGACTTCTCCCCATCTGTCGGCCGACACTACAGAGGAGTCTCGGCGCTCTAGGCCTCGTTCCTCGGAACCTACGTCTGGGTCGGCTCCTCGCCTCCCAGCCTTCCCGGCAGCCGGAGCAACCCCCGCTCAGCTCAAGGAATTTTATGATGCCATGTGCCTCATAATGGCCGACCTGACCCTTCCAGCGCCCCTTCGGGCCCAGCAGGGTCAGTGGGGGCTCCATCGGGTTACACACAGTGAGCTCCGGCCCCAACGCTGATGACCCCTCAAAGGATCCGGTGATGGATCCGGACCGACGTCGGTCGTTCCACTGTGACCTTCCCCGGTGCCGATCCCCACGTTGAGACTCCCAACGCCACTGGCGCCAGCGGCAGTGCGAGCCCCATTCTTATACCTGACAACCCAGAGCCGGATTGGCACCAACAGAGCCATTAGATTCTAGGTTTCTTCCTCAGTCCTATTCTGAAGGGCTAGGAATGGAGGATAATTGGAAGGGGTCGCTTCCCTTATGAAATGGACTGATATGAGGAATTGGGTGAGGCCAGCCTCCCAAGGCACATTTCCTTCCGTACGCCTGGATAGGGAAATCCAAGAGGCTGGATAATTGGGGCAAGAACATTTTTTTCTTCCACCAGCCTTGTATTGTAGTCTGTGAACACCGCATGCTTATTAGGGTAATATTCCCAGATTTTGTGGGAAACGGTTGTGCAAGTGCTGCCACAGGTCCCGGAGGAGGCCCGAGCCATCCTCCCCCATGCAGTATCAGATGGGAGAGATGCGGCAAAGGTCGCCATTCGTTGTGGTCTCGACACAACCGACTCGCTGGGCAGAGCGATTTCATCGACAGTGGCTGTTCGGCGCCACGCCTGGTTGAGGACTTCTGACTTTTCAGGGGATGTCCAGGCCTCTCTCATGGACATTCCCTTAGATGGCACTTGTTTCTTAGGAGACAAGGCAGACCTGTCACTGAAGTGCTTTAAAGACTCATGGGCTACGGCCTAGTCCTTGGGCCTCACAGCGGTCACTTGCCCTCAGTCTGCCTTACGCCCCTTTGGTGGCTACTGAAGGGGCTTTCAGCTGTGCCAGCCATACCTAAGCCACATTGCCACGCAAGTTCAACAGCCTCTGGGTGGCAGTGGGTGTGCTCGTCAGACCCCGTGGGTCGGGTAACCAGAGCTCGGGTTAGTCCACCACTCGCTTTGCAACCTCAGCCTCCAAGCCTCCCTAGTCCAGCCCTTCAAGATCATGGATGGCCAGTTGGTGGTAGGATCAGCCATCACCTCCGCCACTGGCAGAACATCACCTCGGACAGGTGAGTCCTCCAGATAGTCTGTAGGGGCTACCCCCTCCTCTTTAAAACTACCTTTCCCTCCATGCCTCCAGCTACGGCTGGCTGACTGAGAATCACCTGACTTTGCTTCGGGAGAAAGTCATGACTCTTGGCTAAGGGAGCCATAGAGAGAGTTCCGGCACCAGAAGTAGGCTGTGGTTGTTATTCACACTACTTTCTGGTCCTGAAGAAGAAGGGTCTGCGCCCAATCCTAGACTTGCGACCCCCCAACTACTTCCTCAAAAAGGAAAAATTCAAGATGCTCACTCTAGCTCAGGATGATAGCGTTGGACTTGCAGGATGCCTATTTTCACATTCCCATCCTGCCTGCTCAGCGGCACTACCTGCGGTTTACGGTAGGCCACAAGCCATTTCAGTTCACCGTGCTCCTCAGGTGTTCTCCAACGTGATGATGGTGGTCCCAGCTCATCTGTGCAGATCAGGGGTGCCAGTCTTCCCCTATCTCGACGACTGGCTGTTGAAGGCGAGCTTGCCACAGGCTGTTGTCTTCCACCTCCATACTACAGCAAACCTTCTGCATTTGCTGGGGCTCACTATCAACGTGCCGAGATCACACCTGAGTCTTTCTCAGATGCTCCCTTTCATCAAAGCTGTTCTGGAAACAGTGCAGTTTCTGGCCTATGCTCCTGAGCGGCGAGTCCAGTATATTCAGGCTATGATACTGATGTTTCAGCCTCTGTCCTGGATTACAGTGAGAATGACTCTCAGGCTGCTGGGCCTCATGGCCCCCTTCGTCCTGCTAGTGACACACTCCTGATGGCACATACGGGCTCTTCAGTGGGACCTGAAGTTCCAGTGGGTGCAGCATCAGGGGAATCTCTCCGACATAATCCAGATCTCGGAGAGAACTGCACAGGATCCTCAGTGGTGGCTAAACTACAGCGATTGGGTCAGAGGCAGATCCCTACCCCTACCCCTCCCCCTTCCGTAACCAGACCACAGAGTATTGACAGATTCGTCACTTCTGGGATGGGGCGACCATCTGGAAGAGGTGGAGATCAGAGGATCCTGGTCTCCGGCGGAATCCGGACTGCACGTCAACTTGCTGGAGTTCCGAGCGATTCTCTTGGCATTGAAAGCCTTTCTTCCTTTAATCAAGGGAAAGCTGATTCAGGTGTGTAGGAAAGCAGGATCTGCTTTCATGATTACCCCCACTTTTTGCTGGTGTTACTCTGTTGTATGACTGGTCTGACTGGGATCCTGCTAATCAGGACCCCAGTCACTGTGCTTTCTCCCTAAATTGGACTGTGGTAAGTACTTTGGTACCTTCTCAATTGGCTACTGGTGTACCCTTGTAAGTCCCTAGTATATGGTACTAAGGTACCCAAGGCATAGGTACACCAGGGGTCTCCCATAGGTTGCAGCATAAATTGTGCCACCCATGAGAGACCACTCAAACCGTGACTACAGGCCTGCCATTGCAGCCTGTGTGAGCTGGTGCCAGCACCACTCACAACAGATCTAAGTTTTCTTCTATCAGAGGTCACTGCACTTAAAACATATCAGTCAACCCTAAGGTAGGCATTTCAATCCAAAAGGCAGGGTGCTAGGTTATAAGTGTGAGGGTGCCATGCACGATCTGGACACCCACTACAAACCCAGGAGTCGATTCTCCAGGCTTTGCAAATGCGGTCAGCCATTTTGATAAATATAGTGGCCATGCTTCACTATGCTATGGCTAACTATATATTGGGTATGCCGAACCTGGACATGTTTGGTATCGAACATGTTGGGATCATACCCCAACACCGTTATCGGTGTTGAGTATGATTCCATGCACCAGGGGGCTCCTCCGTGAAGCCCTGTGCTCCCAGTAACAGCATTCCAGGGTCTGCCAGCAAGCTAGTGCTGCTACCGAACCCAGACCCTATTCTACCCTCCTGCTGCTGAGCTTAGGTCCTCCCAGACAGGGCTTAGTGTATTGGGCTGGGGTGGGGGCACTTGCAAGCACCACCAGACTGCTTTGAAGGACACATTTGGTGCCCTCCTTGCATACTCCAGTTTGATCCAGTTCAGGGAGCTGTTTGCTCCCGCTCTGGTGTGAAACTGGACAAAGGACATGGGAGTATCCTCCCCTCTGTCCAGCCCCTCCTCTGGGAGGGAACCCTAAATCGTTCCAACCCTTTCCCTAGGGTACTTAAAGACTTACCTGTGGGTGGCTCTTCAGAGTCATCGTGGGACAAGATTCAAACCCGAAACCACTTCAACTTCGACCATCTGGGCTCCTTGAACTTCGCTGCACTGCACCTGGAACCGAGACAGCATCAAGGAAGACTCCTGCTGCTCCTGGTCTTGCTGTTCGGCACGTCTTCTTCGTCGACTGTGCCTGTGCTTCATCCAGGTTCCTCTCCAGGTCTGTGGGCATCAAAGACATCCAAAGGAATCTCCCTTGGAGTGAAGGAGTCACTCCCCTGCATCTGTAGGCATTGTAACAAAGCTGTCCGGTCTGCTTCTCCTGACGTCCTACGGACTCCGAAAGATTCAGCAACACAGGTGGTGGTTCTGCAACTCCCTCGAGGCCTGCTCTGTCCTCTTAGGAAGTTTGAGGATAGTATCCCTCGTCGGAGCCACTGGAACAGAACCCCTGTGCACCGCATCGACTTGCCTATGCCAAGGCTTGTTGGCTTTGCATTCCAGAGATCTTCGGGCTACAAGAAGCTCTAGCCTCCAGCATCTCTTCCTGCCAAGATCTTCGTCCTCACCGTAACCTCTACACCGTGGGCCTGCATCTTTGGTGAGTTGCTAGAGGTCCTCTTGCGACTCCTGTGTTTTTGGCCTGTGGGTCCTCTTGTTATGTTATGTTATGTTATTAGAGCTTTTAAAGCGCACTTTTACCCAAAGTTGTCCTGGCGCTAAGCACTGTCTAACTGGTTTCCATGGGCGCGGCGGCTTATTCAGAGAACAGCCACGTCTTCAACCCCTTCCTGAAGGAAAGGAGCTCAGTAGAATTCCTGAGATGCAATGGTAGATTGTTCTAAGCTTTTGCAGCACAAAAGATGAAACTGCTGCCGCCCCAGTTAGCTTTTTTCACTCGGGGAACGGTCACTTGTTTTCCTTCCGAGGAACGTAACATTCTTCCGGGGACATACCATTGCAGGCGTCTTCTCAGGTATTCCGGCCCACTGCCCATCAAAGACTTAAAAACCGCGCAAAGCGCTTTGAATTGTGCACGTTGTTTGACTGGTAGACAGTGCAGGTGTCTGAGTCCATTTCTAACTGAGACAAACCTTGGGGTGCCCGTTAGCAGCCTGGCTGCCGCATTTTGCACCAGCTGGAGTCTGTACAAATGTTTCTTTTGAATGTTCAAGTACAGACTGTTGCAATAGTCCATCCGTGACAAAATGAGGGCAGAGACTGCTGTCCTAAAGCAGTCCTCTGGTAGGAAATTTTTTATTTTCCTCAGGATTCTGAGGAGGAAAAAGCTCGTCGAGACAACCCCTCTGATCTGATCGCCAAAGGTAAGTTTATTGTCCATAATCACCCCCAGGTTCTTGGCTTTGATAGTAGGGGCTGGGGGCTTACCCATTTCTTCAGGCCACAGGTCTGGTGTCCAGAGGTTGGGGTTATTCCCAAATATTATGACCTCCGTTTTGCCTGCATTAAGCTTCAAGCAATTGGCGGACATCCAACCAGATATGGCTTTCATGCAATCGTGGCATCTTAAGGCCGTTTCAGCTTCTTTGCCTCGCTGTAGGGACAACACAATCTGCGTGTCGTCCGCGTAGGAAGTTAATTGGAGCCCGAAAGATCTTATCAGGGCTGCCAGCGGGCTAACGTATATATTAAAAAGCGTGGGGCTAAGGGAGGAACCTTGAGGCACCCCGCACGGAAGGGAAAAAGGCTTGGACCTATTCCTCCCCAGATCCACCGTTTGCGGCCTGTCGGGTCTTCTTTGGCTTCAGTGGGCTCTCCTGCTTTTTCTAGTCCTGCTCTGACTCTCTTGCAATTGGGGAGTCTTTTGGACCTTGCTGGTCCCAACGTTGCATCTTTTTCGTTTACCACGTTTGTTGCTGCTGCCAAGGGTTGTTGGTGCTCCCGCCGGACACTGACCCCCCTGGTTCTTGACTTCCGACATGGGCTAGCTCGTGAACAGCTCCTGGTCTTCCACAGCGTTGCATGCTCCTCACAGCTGCAGCGACAAGGTCACCGTCATCACTGCTGCATCTTCCGTCATCGGTCTTCCGTGCCTTCTGGTCACCTCCGAGGTGTTAAGACTCTGCCCCCTCTGCTTGCAGGTACTCCTCTTCAAGAATCTATCCTTGGATTCCACAAGACTCCCCTTCTTCGCCAGTGGCATCTTTCCTGAAGTCCTCCATTGTGGTCTACGGCGGTTTCCGACATCACTTCACACCTATGCACCCGATATCCCTGGTGTAGTTGTCCTGGTTCCTGGGGTATCCACGGGTGGGGTGACTCTCCAACTTTCTGTCTTCCACGGGGTTTCTTCAGGGTCCACTGGGATGGGTCCTTCTTGAAAGCTGCAACTGTGACTTTCCCATTGACTTGTATTGAGTACGCGGCTGTGTTTCCACTCTGCACACAGCCTCCGTGGGGTTCCTGGGTACTTACCTTGGGTGGTTCCTTGTGTCCCCAGCTCTTCTGAGTCTTCTGGTCCAAGTGCCGACTTCGGTCGCTGTTCGCATTCCACTTCTTTAGTATATGGTTTGGTCTCCCCCTGGAGGCAGCTGTGTATTTGTGCTTACTTACCTGTTTACATCTAAAGTATTGAGTGTATTGTGCTGATATCTCCGGGTAGGAGATATACCAGTGTGTTAGTGAGTGTGCATAATAAATATAACTATTTTATAACGACACTGTGTGGTTCTTTTTCTTTTAACCTACACTATATGATTAGATCTGGTAAAACAAGCTGCTTAACACTTCTGGACTAAGCCTGAAGGCTGCTCTCCACAGCTACCACTTAGAGAGCTTTCTATGGTTGTCTAAGACCACTAAAATCACCATAAGGGTCGTCTGGATTAGTGCAGGGTGCTTCACTTAAATAAGTGTGCACCATATATTAAGCCAGCCTCCTACAAAGTGTTCACGGACACGACCACCGCCCTGTGGTACTGCAGCTAACGGGGATGGTGGGGTCGTGGATCCTTTGTCAGGAGACCCTGCGCCTCTGGACATGGCTGGAACAGCAGGGCATATCACTGGTGGTTGAACACCTGGCAGGTTCTCTGAACGCCACAGCGGAGGAACTCCGCCATCGATGCCTAGCGGATCACGATTGGCGTCTCCATCCGGAGGTGGCACAAGGCCTCTTTCAACAGTGGGGAGAGCCTTGGTTAGCTCTGTTTGACTCCGCCGAGATCACGCAATGTCAGCAGTTTTGCGCGCTGGAGTTCCCAAGGAGGCAATGGCTCGGATCCTCTTCATCTCGAGCGGAGCTCAGGCTTCCTATACACTTTTCAGTCAATACCATTCCTGTCCAGAGCGTTCAAGAAGATCAGGAGCGACCGGGCCCAAGTCATTCTTGTAGCTCCGGACTGGGCACGGAGAGTCTTGTATCCCAAGCTTCTCCAGTTCAGCTCGATCCTCTGATCAGGCTGCCCCTTCAGGAGGATCTTCTGTAACAGCAGCAGGGGAGGGTCCTCCACCTGAACCTGTCAACTCGACACCTTCCTGCGTGGAGATTGAGCGGCGGCAGTTGATAACATTCATCCTTCCTCGCTAAGCCTGTAATGTTATTTTGGCAGCCAGGTATCCCTCTACGAAGACCGTGTACGCCTGCCGGTGGCCCAAATTTGTAAAATATTGTACAGAAAGGTCTATTGATCCTCTTTCTGCTTCCCTTTCTCCCATTTTGCTTTTTATTTTGACCCTTGCCCAGCAGGGCTCTGCCCTGGGCACTCTCAAAGGATACCTTTCTGGCTTGTCTGCCTGCGTCAGGCTGCCAGACCAACCATCTTTATTCAAATCTCCCATTATAAATAAGATTCCTTAAGGGACTTGTACATATGTTTCCACCTTCTCCTTTCATTATGACTCAATGGGTCCTTAATTTGGTTCTCACCTTCCTAATGTGCGCTCCATTTCTACCTTTGCACAAGTGCCCCCTCTGGCTGCTTACTATCAAAACAGCCTTTTAAGTGGCAATTACATCTGCCAGGAGGGTGAGCGAATTGCAGTCTCTGTCATCCAAGCCTCCTTACCTGACCCTCTTCCCTCATAAGTTGGTGCTTTGCACTAGGGTCTCTTTCTACCAAAAGTTATAACACCAATCCATGTGGGCCAATCTGTCACCTTGCCCGCTTTCTATGCTCCCCCACACCCCTCTAAAGAAGAGGAGCGACTCTATCAAAAGTCCGCAGGGACGGCCTTTTTGACCGCTCTGTCTGCAGAACTTCCTGGTCTTACGTCACACAGAGCTGACCGACACCACCTACTGGCACGCAGGGGTATTGCTCAAAGAAAAATCTTCCGGATCCAGTCTCACGCCAGGGAAATTCAAAGGTAATGAATCTTCGGCTAGATCATGTCTCTACAAGATAAGGCGTTACCGAAGCAAGAATGGGACACAGTGTGTTAGAAATGGGGGTCTCTAGTTGGCAGAGGTATGCACCATTTCCAAGTAGGGACCCTCCCTTCTAGTCAGGATAAGGGAGTTATACGTCTAAAATAACCCCTGCTCACTCCCTTAGTAGCTTGGCACAAGCAGTCAGGCTTATCTGAGAGACAATGTGTAAAGCATTTGCACATAACTCAAGGTAATACAGTGAAAACACTACAAAAGGCCACCACACCAGTTTTAGAAAAATAGCCAATATTTATCTGTGTAAAACAAGACCAAACGATAAAAATCCAACATACAGTAATAAAGATATGAATTTTGCAAGATTAAACTTAAAATACAGTTCCTTGAAGTTGATAGCTCTGTCCGGGGCTACCACAGCATCATGAATAAACAAATCCAACAGCTCAGGCCGGCAACAAGGTCGCGGGCCAGCTACGGTGTCGGGAAGACCCGCAAACAGTACCTTGGAAATGCAGGGCGTCGTGGACCTTGCGATGAACTTCGAAGAGAGGGAGTCGATGGTGTCGGCAGGCGTCGATTACGGGGGTCAGTGCAGGGGTTGTCAGCCCTTGAAGTCACACGCGTTGCAGATCAAACTCCGTGAGGCTGAAGTTGGGAGCGGTGGCGTTGATGGCGTCTGTGCTGCGTTGCGAAGCGGGACGATGCGACGTGCAGTGCCCACAGGTCACGATGCAAGCAGCGGCTCGGTGACTGCGTCCGTCATAATCGGTTAGACCAGGGCTGCGGTGTGTAGCTGGGCGATGCCCAGTGTCCACAGGTCATGGTGCAGGCAGTGTCGTCATCGCTGCTAAAGTGCTGTCGTCAGTAGACCCAAGGTGGCAACGCGGGGCGATGCTTCGTGTGGTGCCCACAGGTCGCGGTGTAGGTAGTGGCATTATTTGACGATGCAAGTGTTGGTTGCGCTGATGTTGGTAGACTAGGGCTGCGGTGTGGGACAGGGCTATGCTTCGTGTACCTCACAAGCGGTGTCCACAGGCCACGGTGCAGGCAGCGCGGTCGATGTCAGCGTGGAGCGTCGTCGTCGGTGATACCAGGGCGACGGTGTGAAGCAAGGCGATGCGAGGTGCGGTGCCCACAGGTCACGGTGCAAGCAGCGGCTCAGTGATGCGTCGGGTGGCGGTGTCGGTAAGACCAGGGTTGCGGTGTGAAGCTGGGTGATGCTCCGGCGGTGCCGTCAGGTCACAGAGTTGGCAGTGGCATCGTTTTTTGTTGTTTTTTTTTTCACTTTATTTTTCAGATAAAAAATGAATCACATTGCCTTGCATATAATCACTTTACAATCAAATCGACTCGTGCCTGACAGTTTCATTCTCAATGGTAGTTACTACAACAATCTGTACAGTGGTATAACCTAGTATTTTGACCAGTCCTCAGCGAGACCCCCCCCTACCCCCACCCCCAATCCCAATCGCAGTGACTAGACATTACGGTCAGCAGCGCCTCCCACAGAAAGCTTATTAACCACGACACCACAAACCACATTGCTCTCATAAAAGGATATCCGGGGAACTGGACACTATGCCCTCAGCCCACACCCTCCGGAACTATTCCATTGTCTACCGGTGTGGCAGAGGCACGCTTAGTGGCCTCGAAGTAGGCCCTCAGTGGTCCCCAAATATCTCTGGGTCGCGATGTCGGAGGCATGAGGCTAGCGTATGTCTCAGCATTGGTGTTGCAGTACACCAGACTCCCCAGCCAATCCTGTAGCTGAGGAGTGGTTTTCCTGCCCCAGTGAATGGCAACCTCTCTTTGGCTAGCAGTAATCCCAATGCTGCTAATTTCCTGACTTTCTTAGGAATCTGAACTGTGTACCCTAAAAGAGCTATCTCGGGGAGGGGAGCCAGTGGAAGGCCAATTATCTTCCCTAGTGTCGTATGTACCGCTAACCAGTAGGTCTGCAAGCGGGGACAAGTCCATGCTAGATGAATAAAATCCGCGTGCGGGGCAGTGCATTTCAAACAGGTGTGTGGCCTATCAGCGTCTATCCTGTGCGCCAGGGCTGGTGTGAAGTAAGCACGACGGATACATTTAAAATGCAGCAACTTGTGGCGTGCGTTAAGTGAAATGTCCTTGGTGGCCTCGCAACATTTTGCCCATTGCTCATCTGTGATGGTGCTCCCCGTGTCCGCCTCCCAGGCCTGTCTAAGGCTGGAATCGTCCGCGGGCATCATCACAGCGCATGCCTTGTACATTTTAGAGATGAGGCGTGTGCCGCTAGGGGTCTCTAACACCAGAGTAAGTGGAGGGAAAGAGTCAGGCTCAACAGGATATGTGGGGAGCCCAGCACGCAGTGCGGATTTCATGCGGCTCATGAGGAATCGCGTCATGAAGTTGCAGTCGGTGAACCTGGCGTCCTCATCTATTGAGAAAATATGACCCTCTGGGAAGAGATCGCCCACTTTTACAATATCTAGAGTGGATAGCGTGTTCTGCACCAGCTTCTCCCCAGTGATTGGGAACCATCTGGCGTTGGGCAACGGCAGGGCAGAGGAATATAATAGTGTAGCGCCTGTGCGTTTGATCAATTTACCCCACGCCCAGGCAGTCGTGGATACTGTTTGAATGTCGCATCTGTCACGTGGAAAGCCCCCCGGTAGCATCTCACACAATTTATCGGGGAGAACCAGGTCTGCCTCCGGCCGTAGATACGGAATGCGTGCATCTGGATGAAACCAAGCGAACGCGTAATGACATTGCACTACCAAATAATATAATTGGAAGTCTGGAACATTGAATCCGCCTCTGTCGTACGGCAAAGTCATCACCGACCAGCGGACACGTGGTCTCTTCCCGCCCCATACTAGTCGTGTCATGAGAGTTTGTAGAGTGCGGAAGAAACCAGCTGAGAGGGGAATCGGGATATTGTTAAATAGGTATAAAAATTTAGGAAGGACCAGCATTTTTACTATAGCCACCCGACCAGCCAGGGACAAAGGTAACCTCAGCCATCTGTCGACCTGTTCCTCTAACTTTTGGAAAGCCTGTCCGTAATTTAAGCGAATAATTTGTGCGGTGTCCAGATGGATATGTATACCCAGATACTTTACCGAGTCTTGGCACCAGTCGAGAGGAAATTCGCATTCCCATTGGACTGTGCTCGCCGTTAGCGGGAATATGATTGATTTGTGCCAGTTTATACCTATCCCTGAGAATCTGCCAAAGCGGACGATTTCCCGGATAAGAGGCGACAGATTAAGGTGTGGTTCCCGGATGTAAAGTATGGTATCGTCGGTGTATAAAGAAGCTAGGAGCGGGCCAGTGTTGAATTGAAGACCTCTATGCAAGTGGCGCTCCTGGAAGTGCCTGACCAACGGGTCCATGGCTAGGATGAATAAAAGCGGGGACAAGGGGCAGCCCTGCCTGGTCCCTCGATATAGCCGGAATGGTCTGGACAGGGTGCCGTTCAGCCTGAGTCTCGCCGATGGCCCACCGTAAAGCACAGAGACTGTGGAAATGAAGCCACAGGGCAGACCCATACGCTGCATCACCTCCACAAGGAAGGACCACTCTAAAGAATCGAACGCTTTCTCTGCGTCTAGTAATATCGCCGCCGCTGGGACGTCTGGCTGTATTCTGTGTAGCACCGCAAACAGCGTACGGAGATTCAGGGATGTCGAGCGTCGGGGTACAAAGCCAGACTGTACCGGGGAGATGATGTACTCCATCAGCTGCGACAGCTTATTCGCGAGCACTTTTGCCAAGATTTTATAGTCTAGATTCAATAAGGACAGCGGTCGGTATGAGCCGCATAACTTGTGATCTTTGCCAGGTTTTTGAAGGAGTATGATTACAGCTTCACGTAGTGTGGGGGGGGAGAATTTGTTTTTCTAATGCTTCTGCATAGACCTCAATCAGCTGGGGGACCAGAACGTCCTTGAATTCTTTATAAAAATCCCCTGTGAAGCCATCAAGCCCCGGTGCGGAGGAACCTCGCATATTGTCTATGGCCATTAGGACATCGGCGACAGTTATGGGTTCCGCCATGAAGTCTATCATATGCTTTTCCAGGAACACCAGTGCAACCTCATCTAAATATGCAGTCTGGGCTGCGCCGTCGGGGTCTGACCTGGAGGAGTAAAGGGAGGTGTAATAATCCAGAAACTCATCTCTGATAGCCGAGGTGGAGGTGGGCGTGTCACCGGACGCTGAGTGCAATTCAGTAATGTAGGATTTGCTATAAGGTGGTCTCAGCATTTGCGCCAGAACTCTGCCAGGCCTCTCGCTCTCTCCGTATCGTCGTGCAGCTTGATATTTACCCATATACAATATCTCCCTGTCTGCCGTGTCCCTGTATTCCGCCAGAAGGGCGAGTCTCTCTGTCATAGCCCCTGGGTCAGGGAGGGCCGCGAGCTGGGAATCTAGCTTGGCCACCTCTTGCTCAATACGGGTCATCGTTTGACGAAGATCCCTGAGTACTCCAGCCCGTTTGGAGATGCATACTCCTCGTATAACCGCCTTAAAACCTTCCCATAGCATCGCCGCTGAATCTACCGAGCCTGTATTGAGTTCAAAGTAGTCCTCTATTGCCTCGCGTACCTCTGCCTTAAACACCTCATCTTGAAGGGCCGTACTTGGAAACCGCCATTGTCGTTCATACCCTTCCGGTCGTGGGAGCAACAACCGTAAAGTTATTGGGGAGTGGTCTGAATATGTGCAGGGGAGTGTAGTGTGGGAGCCAAACCAACCTGCGACACTGGGAGAGATCAGCCAATAATCTATTCTGGACCAGGTGCCGTGCGGGCTGGAATAATGAGTGAATTTGGTGAGGGTGGGATTACGCTGTCGCCAAACGTCTTAGTGTGTATTGATTACAGAGTTTCATCAAGGCCCGCCTTGCCCGTGGTTTAGCGTCGGGTGCGGTTGACGAGCTGTCCAATTTGGTGCTTATCAGTAAGTTAAGGTCCCCCCCTAGGAGCAGCGCATGTGTGTCATGTTTGGCAATCCGGGCATTCAAGTCATGGAAGAACTCTGGGTCGTCCACATTGGGAGCATACACATTAACCATAGTGATTTTGTGGCCATAAAGAGTGCCCGTGACTATCACGTACCTGCCCACTGGATCCCGGGTCACATCCATGAGTGTAAAGGGGACCCTCTTGTGTATCAATATCGCTGTACCTCTAGCGTAATTGCTATAATTAGCAAAGTATCTGTGTGTGCCTCAGCTGGCGCCAAAACTAGCGGAATCTGTGGGGGAGGTGTGTTTCCTGTAAATAAACTATATCAACCTTGTGTCGAAGAAGATAGTGGATCACCTGCCTCCTTTTACGGGTGTTATTGAGGCCTCTGACATTCCAGGACATTAAAGTGATGGCCGTGGGCCCCTGTACGTTACCTAACCGCGACATCCAAACATTGTTCATGCATCTTCCTGTCAGGACTGTAAGGCGATGTAAACCTTGCAAGCAATGCTAAACTAAAGTGTAAATAACTACAATTGCAATGTGCGAACTTTTCCCCCTCCCCCTCCCCCCACCCAGCCGCCTTCCAACCCATAGGTGGCCAACCCCCAGAAAGTTAACCTGCCCGGAAGACACAGAGATCACCGGGCTCGCAGTTGAGGTCCAGAAGGTGGGCCCCAAAATGAATGCACCAACTCAGCGGATACACCAGAGGGGGGTGGCAGCCCGAAATCGGACCGGCCTATTGCCGTATCTGTAGGAAAAAAAATTGTAAACAAACATTGCGATTTCCTTATGCATACTATAAACAACATAAGATCATTCTAGAAACATCATCCAGTGTCAATGTTCGAGAATAGGTCCGCACTAGCGTCAGAGCCACTGCGAGGTGGGGAAGCGGGTGCACCCCCGCCGAGTCTTGCGAATTCCGTGTCTTGTGTGTGCGGCAGAATTCCTGGGCCTCTGCTGGAGTGTCAAATATTCTGGACCTGCTGCCAACATCCACCTTAAGTCTCGCCGGGTAGAGCATGCCATATTTGAGCCCAAGATTGCGTAACGTGGCTTTGACCCCCTGGAATTTGCGGCGTGCCTCCTGGACCATCGGAGTGAAGTCTGGATAGAATGACAATTTCGACCACTGCCACTCGACCGTGCCGCGTTCTCTTGCCAGACGGAGAGTAGTGTCCCGGTCTCTAAAATTCAGGAGTCGCGCTATGATGAGCCGAGGGGGAAGGCCAGGATTGGGTCTTGGGCCTAGTGATCTGAGGGCTCTCTCCACCACAAAGCCCGGTGTGAAAGACTCACTTCCAAACAGATCCGTGAGTAGCTTCTCCACGAAGAGGTCCATTCGGCCTGTGGATGTCGTCTCCGGAACCCCCATAATGCGGACGTTGTTGCGGCGTCCGCACGCTTCCAAGTCCTCATTTCTAATGGCTACTTCCTTGAGCAGGCGCTCCGCTCGTTCCAGCCGCTTCTGAGCCTGAGCTGTCCCATCCTCCAAGTCTGACACACGAGCTTCCGCAATATCAATATGTCGTGGCCCTGTACTTTGGCGCCCAAGGATGCAATGGTCTGATCCAAAGTGTCGAAGCGGGAGTCCAGCGCCTTAAAACCTGCCTTCATTTCCAGCAACAGGGAGGCAACAGAGGTATCCGAGGGCCCAGGTGGATTCGCTTCAGTGGTCTTGTCAGCCATAACTGAGTCGTGTGATGGTGCGCCCTCAGCCACTTTTTCAAAAGGAAGGGTTCTTTGCCTGGGATCCTTGCGTCCCATTCCGCAAATTGCGCGGAGCAGCCGTGTGGGAGGGGGGGGGGGGACTGGGTGATGTATTGCGAACTTGTAGAAAAGCAGGTGGCAGTTTTGAGCAGTCCCCAGCCACTTCAGGCACTCTGAACAGCAGGTTGGCACCAGCGAGCACTCAGAGCCAGGTCTGTGTCCCGGTGGCAGGGGCCAACACAATGGCCGCGACCCCTCCGAACAAAGAGAGTATTAGTGCGAAACGCTTGTAGGCCCCATCGCAGGAGGGTTATGCATGTTCTAGACACTGGCACTGAAGGGCCAAGCGGCGCTGTGCTGCAGTAGCAGATGGTATGGTGAGCTCAGGTAAGGGGTTCCGTGTCATCGCAGACAAGATGGCTTCCAGTGAGCGTGCGCCACCAAATAGGATGTCTGTCCCTCTCGGGAGGACCAGCGGGTGATCAGCACCGCACGCTGTGTCGAGCGGAAGGCGAGCGCGCACTCACCCCCACCACAGCCGCCGCAGCGTCAGGCCAGCGCCCTACCCCCGAAGGCCGTAGCAGGTGGGCCTTGTCCCCACACGAGCTCAGGGAAGCGAGGCCTAGAAGCGGGGCAGAGCAGCCGGCCCGGCAGCCCACAACGGAACCTCGCGGCAAGGGAGGGGGGGCCTCAACCCACACGGGTCCGACTCACCCGGTCCGTCCGCCGGAGGCGCCATCCTCCGACCGTCGCGCTCGGCCGCCGGGTCTCCAGACGCGGCCGCGCCGGCCCGCACCGGGCCTCCTCCGGCACGATGATTCTGCACCTCGGAGGGGAGCTGGCGCCCGGCACTCAGATCGCCATGTGCCGCGCCGCTTCCTCTGTCCGCGACGCCGGTTGCAGCCCCGATGGAAGCACATTCTCCCGGGGAAATCGCCGCTGAGACCGGCCGATTGTTGGAGCTTCACTAGCAGGCGGCCATCTTCGCCGCCGCCTCGGCCACGCCCCCGGCAGTGGCATCGTTGACGGCGTTGTAGTTGCTTTTCTTCTGTTGTTCCTGAGACTTCCAACTGGAGGCAAGCTCTACTTCAAGTCCTGTGTTCACTACGCCACTGTAGTCAAGCTCTCCTGGCTGATGAAGGCTGATAGCCTGAAACCGGTCCTTGGATGCTTGATTCCGGTCCAGGGAAGACATGGCTTGGCAGTTCGGTCTGGACTGTTCCCATGAGGCACAGGGTCAAGACTGATTTGCATATGGTATGTCTGAACTGGGGTGGCGTGGTGAAGCAAAATAACGATGGATTAAACCCAGATCTGTGACTGGGGGTGAATGTTTGCCAATGTGCAGCATTCCGTCCATCATCTTGTGTGTTTTGCATTTCGCCCTAAGTGGGAAGGGTATGCCCAGACGTGGGTCCCGTGCTCACTACGCCACTGGAGTCAAGCTATCCTGGCTGATGAAGGCTGATAGCCTGAAACCGGTCCTAGGATGCTTGATTCCGGTCCAGGGAAGATATGGCTTGGCAGTTCGGTCTGGACTGTTCCCATGAGGCACAGGGTCAAGACTGATTTGCATATGGCTGTCTGAACTGGGGTGGCGTGGTGAAGCAAAATAACGATGGATTAAACCCAGATCTGTGACTGGAGGTGAATGTTTGCCAATGTGCAGCATTCCGTCCATCATCTTGTGTGTTTTGCATTTCGCCCTAAGTGAGAAGGGTATGCCCAGACGTGGGTCCCGTGCTCACTACGCCACTGGAGTCAAGCTATCCTGGCTGATGAAGGCTGATAGCCTGAAACCGGTCCTAGGATGCTTGATTCCGGTCCAGGGAAGACATGGCTTGGCAGTTCGGTCTGGACTGTTCCCATGAGGCACAGGGACAAGACTGATTTGCATATGGCTATGTCTGAACTGGGGTGGCGTGGTGAAGCAAAATAACGATGGATTAAACCCAGATCTGTGACTGGGGGTGAATGTTTGCCAATGTGCAGCATTCCGTCCATCATCTTGTGTGTTTTGAAGCTCTACTTCAAGTCCTTGGAGAGACTTTAACCGCAGGACTCAAGAAAGTTCAGTCAAGTCCTTTTACTGCCCAAGACGGAAGCAGCAACTGCAAACCAACCCAACAAAGCAACAAACAGCAAAGGGGCAGTACTCCTCCTGGCAGCTCTTGTTCTTGGCAGGGTCCCTAGTCTAAAAGTTTTGGGGTTGGGGCCCCAATATTTATACTACTTTTCCCTTTGAAGTCTTTGGCAGAAAGTCCCTCTTGCTCGCAGAAACCAGTTGTGCCCCCCCAGTCCAACCTTACTACAGGAGGTGGAGACGGCATTGTGCAGAGCAGCCACAGCCTATTCAGGTATTGGTGAAAACTCCTCCCACCACTCTGGCCCAGGATGGCCCATCAGCATATGCA
This sequence comes from Calotriton arnoldi, assembly GCA_963921515.1. Lineage (NCBI taxonomy): Eukaryota > Metazoa > Chordata > Amphibia > Caudata > Salamandridae > Calotriton > Calotriton arnoldi. Next base: position 1,017,181 of record CAWUFW010002762.1, on the reverse strand, counting down.
GGGTACACCTCAACTCCTTTAGTGTGAGTGTCTGTAGTGAATGCACAAACAGCCCCTCTCAGTCTAAACCCAGACAGTTAATTCACAAGCCGGCAGAGACACACAGGATGGTTGAGTAAGAAAATGCCCACTTTCTAAAGGTGGCATTTTCAAACACACAATTTACAAACCATCTTTACTAAAAGATGTGTTATTAAATTCTGAGCTCACGGAGCCTAAACTCCAAATGTCTTGCTGTTCCCAATTGAAACGACACTTGTAAAATGTTACAAGGCAGCTCCAATGTTAGCCTTTGGGAGAGCTAGTCCTTGTGATATTGAAAAACGAAGTCAGCACACTTTCACTATCAGGAAATGTAAAACTTACCAACACATGTCCTACCTTTCACACACACTGCACCCTGCCCACAGGGGTACCTTGGGCCTACCTTAGGGTTGACTTACATGTACGAAAGGAGAAGGTTAGGGTCTGGCAAGTGGGTGCACTTGCCAGGACGACATGGCAGTTAAAACTGCATGCAGATACTGCAGTGGCAGGTCTGAGACACCTTTGAAAGGCTGCTTGTGTGGGTGGCACAATCCGTGCTGCGGGCCAACTAGTCGCATTTGATTCACAGGCCCTGGGCACACACAGTGCACTGTACTAGGGACATACTAGTAAATCAAATATGCCAAACATGGAAATCCAATCATAACACAGTTTACAGTAGGAGCACTTGCACTTTAGCACTGAATAGCAGTGGAAGAAGTGTGCAGAGACACTAGACCTGCGAAAACAAAGTCCAGCATACCATCAAAAACAGGTCAGAAAGCAAAAAGATTGGGGAAACACGCCAAAAGATGCCAGGTGTAACACAATGTAATGCAGGTAACCTAGTCGTAACATTGTGAACTGATATTTGTATAGAGTGTTAGTTACTTTGTGGAAAATCAGCTGACTCTGTGGCTATGTGGATTTTTTTCGCAATGCACAGTTTGGGTTATGTTTATTTCTCAATGATGGCTTTGGTTAAACATGTACTCTGTTGTTTGTTCACATCTTTGAGCTGCATAACCATTTGACATATTTTCTGAAGGCATCACATTCGTCTCCAACTACATTTTGTTTTACCAGGATTGTTCTCATGAAATCCCTAGTTTGGAACGGAAAAACAAGCGCAGAAAAATAAAAGGCAAAAAAGGTAATGATAATTGTAAGCGTAATTAAATTTAATGTTTCCGTTTAAACTCCCATTCAGTTTTTTGATAAGGAGTGAAATTGTTGCCTTTTTTGGTTAATTATGTATTACACGAAGAGCTGGTTTGCCATTTCTCTAATGTGTAGGAGCCACTTGAAATGGGTTCAGTATTTTATCATTTGATAAATTATTTATAGAGATAATATATAATAATTATATATCATTATTATGTAGAAACTAGAGAAATAAGTTGTGGGTGATTAAGATAAATACAGCCTCTGATCCAGACAACCCCCACCCAAGAATTTCGAAGAAACAAAATAAAGCTTTGGTGAGTGCCCAGTCCTTCACTTTTAAATGCGCAAAACGTATTTGTCATAGTATTTGATGACTTGCATAAGGCTAATATGGGGTAGATATATAAGAAGTGGGTATAATAAGAAACTTTCATCTTTTTAGGGGAGATTATGGTCTCTTTTTATTGAGTAGCTCTCATTTCTTCATAGATGAATTGCCTTCATTTTGGTGTATTTAAGTGTGAGGAGATGCCAAATTAGTTTATCTTTCAGCCAAAGGGTTGAGCTTCCTCCTAAGGTGGATATTCTATATTTACTCTTTTTCAAAATGCATCCTTACTTAAAGGGAACCACTATTAATTCAGTGTATTTCTCTGTACTGCCTCATGTTCCTCGCAGGAGTTTCAACCAGATTGTCTTTCTGAGATGCAGTTGCACCTTAGGCTTTTTGACTGCACATTCATGGTTATTTGTACAGCTACCTGCCTCTTAACTGAATCTTTGCTGTTCATAAGCATGATCATTTCTGTGCCTATGTGCAGAATCCTGAGATACATCTGAGATACAGGTAAATGATTTCATAAAGAAAACATTACTTTTGAAGGTGTCTTTTTCGTCCTTTTTTTAAAGAGCCTATTCTAATTATAAATATTACACTACAGAACACATTTGACTGAAAAAAACACTTTAATTTGTCATTTAAAAAGAAAAATTCAGGGGATGCTGCATAGAGATATTCTCTATAAATAGAAGAATGTTGACATGGCTGCTCTAATGGATCCCAAGGTTCCAATGCTGGGAGATTGGATAGTTAAGTTTTTTCATCGCCAGTTGGGAAGTTCTTTGGAGCAAGAATCCACAAACATCATTTTACCTTGTTAAGGCTTATTGTTTTTATTGATATTTGAAAAAGATATTGGACATCACAAACCAAGCTCAACCTTTTTAAGGATATAGGACATTTATTTTTCTCTTTTATTACAGTAGGGAGTCTCTCTCTATCTGCCATTATAACTTCTGGGCCAGTTCTTTGATATTTTCCCTTCCCCGTGATTGTAAGAAGCCTTGGAAAGATTACTACATAGTTTAATTGGTTTGTTTTCCGGACTGTAACACCATTAAGAAGTTAGACATGTTTTAAAAGGTTCCCTTTTCTTTAAATCGGCTACAAGACGGAAGTAGCTCAGTAGAGACCTCATTTGGGCCTTCTCTGAAAAGAAAAAGGATTTTCCTCTTCAAAGTCCCATTCTATCAAAATGGCAATGAGAGTTGAATCCTTCAACTTTGAAGTTGTGGAGTCCGCTATTACACCTCTGGGATGCTTCAGGGAAACCATCCATGAAAAGTACTTTGTTGCTTTGTCGGAGTGCTACCACAATCTTTATTTGTCTTCTGTTCACCACAGAGACATATGATGTGGAGGCATTCAACAGTGAAAGTGCCACCACCGACCTGTTTAATGTGGAGACAATGCGGTTTAACTAGACATGTACAGTTAATCGCAGAGTTCCTTGGAACCACCCTTAATAAGTTCATATGTGTGTCTGTGTCGAGCCCAAACAACAGGAGAGAAATTACAGTTCCCTAGTCAGGGTGCCTTATAACCGGCTTAGAATCTATCTGAAAATGTATTAAGTTTCTGCTCAGACTATTCCATTGTTCTTCTTAGTCCTCCGTGACTCCGTGCAATGAGAGTAGGCATGTCAACTTCACTTGAAGAGGCACATTCTTTAGCTTTCCTGGACTACTGTGACCATGCTCTTAGGGATTTACTGGAGCAATTTTTAGTTCTGCTCCCAAGAGACTAAAAGTTTAATACAGATTCTAAAAGATGATCATGTCAGGCCAAATGATCAGATGCACAAAGTAGCCAGTGTTGATGTCTGCTCATTATTGGGCCAACATTATGTCTTTGAGTCATTCCTCATGTTTGAGACTCCTGCATGCCTGACTCAAAATTGAAGGTCCTATTTTTAATCATAAATCTCTTCAAATCTTAAGTAGATGGAGAGATCCAGAAGATGCAGAAATACATGAAGCATTGAAGTCGGTTTGCTGCAGTTAAAGGAAAATTAGTCCCACAGAGGTCAGCTGAAAACTTGTGGAAAAGTCTACCTCCAAATCTGGTTCATCCATCCTGCTACCAGCGACAGCAGGCCCAGAGGCCTACTCTGCACCTGGAGAGGCAAATAAAAAAGTACAAGGCAATGAATTATCACTTGCTTGTTCCACCCGTCAGCAGCCTTCCGGGTGCACCTTCTGATTCAAAAAGGTAGTGGTATGAGAATTCAAAGGAATAATACTCCTGCTGCTTTTTAGTGGGGAAAACATAAACCAGTACAGGAATTTCAGACCACTTTAGACTACAAAAATTGGCAATGCTTTTTGCTCTAACAAATTGCTCCCAGTTATCACAGAGAGCTAGATTTGCTCTATAGATGTATGCAGGACATACTTATACAATCCAGTAAACAAGAAAAACATTGAACAAAGCTAGCCCTATAATGTTCTGTCTTTAAGATAACATTTTACCACCCCATGGCATGCAATGTTCCAGTGCTTAATTTGTAAAATAATAGGTGCCAGGGCTCTGACCAGTAGATCACTGCAGCGTGCACCACCCATTGCCCGTCATCGATGCCAAAACAACGCATGCAAGTGCAACAGTTCAGATAATTCCAGGTCCCCAAAGCTAAATGAATGGCTGGGAAGGCAGGTATTAGTAATTTTTATGTGTATTGTATTCATAAACACCCGTTGTTATGCTCATCTCTAAATTAGATGAGCCTCGCCACTATGTGGCAGACTGTCATAAGTGCAGTGTTGACAAGACAATTAAGTGGCGGTGCAGAGCACCGGAAACCACCGGCTCAAATTAGACACAGCAAGGTTCCAAATCAGACCATTTCCATGGAGCCTAGCAAACCCTTGGTAGTATGGAACAAGATATTGGAAGAGCATGTAGCCCTCTATTCCACAGCTCTTCAGGTGTTATATTATGGTGAACAACCAGGTAACATGCAGAACATGATTCCTTTCGAAAGGACTCTTCCTATCGCTCGATCAAATCCAACTCCTTATTTCAAGGTTGGCTGTGCATGGAAGATGGGCCCCCCAGGAACAATAACCTCTCAGAAAGATATTATAACTGAGAAAGTTTATCTTGCTCTAAAAGCATTTCTGTCACCAATGAAGTTGAATTACATTGCTGTGGCACTGTCTGTCTGTATTCAAACACCTACCCAGAGAGCAACTGCGCGGAAAATGTAATTTGAATAGACTGGTCAGGAATGCATCATTATGCCATTTCAGCAGTGTGTCTCTCCCTGATTAGTGATGATCAGACTAAACCAAGTAATAAATAAAGGAGATCCCCTGGGTCGTTATCAATGTAAATATTGCATCAGGGGTTTAGTGCACATATATACTAGACTGTTTGAGCATTGAAAATGAGATGCATTTAGTGAGTACTTCATCACCATAGTGATGGCACAAATTTCAGCCTTGACTTTGAAAAGTGGAATACCAGTTTCGATGTGATTTAATGTTAGAACGTTAGAATGTTGAGAGACACTAGAGTGTCTCGTGGCCAAAAATGGCTGGGACAGACCTTCTGCTTTAATATTCCAATGTTGTTTTTTCTGTTTCTCCATTTCTTACATTTAGAAATAGTACTCACTAGGTGGGATGTTCTAATAGCTTTATGGCATCTCTTGCCTAAGATTGTACCCCCCCTCAGCATCATTATTTGCCCTCTCCTGTTCGTGCAATTAGCCCAGGTTCAGGTCCTTTATGCATTATAGCCTTCAGTTTCTGGCATTAATGGTATACTATGTGTATGAAATCAGAGTAGGCGCTCTGAAATATTTTGGGGTCATGGTTAGTGCTTTGTTAACTATACTACTAAATAAATGTCAAGCTTCTGTAGCTATGCTTGACTCTCCAGGGAGGTGGCTATTATACAGTAACTTCTCGCTAGGAAGGAGGATAAAACAGGGAAGGGTGAGAGAGGGAGACAGAACTTCTTGCTGGCCATAGATGGGAGATGAAAAAACTAAGGGTGGGCGCAGTTGGCGGAGTACCACTACGCGGAATTCTGCGTAATTGAGCAAAAACTCAGTGAACTCCGGTCCGCAACTCCGTTCCATCTCATCCCAATTAATAAAACAGAAACCTCACATACCCTTGATAAAACAACAAGTAACTCTATCTTTACAAGCAAAAATGCATATAGTCATCTCACAAAAGTGAAAATGAAAATTCAGCAAGCAGTGAGAGAGGTGATGATTTTGGTGTCCTCCCTAACCTAGGGCGAGAACCAAGCAGATGCCTTGAATACAAAGAGCACATCATGCTGAACGATTCGGTGGTGGTCCCATCCTCCTAGGACCACCCCAAGCACAGTTATGGGCAAAAATACAATCCCAACCAAAGGCCCTGCAAAGCATTATGGGACGAGATTCTAGAGTGCAGTGAATATTATAGTATCCAATATCAAAACATTCCTCAAGAGGCAGGCTCTCCGGGCTCAGCTGAGAGCTAATACTATAATATTCACTGCACACTAAAATCTCGCCCCATAATGCTTTGCTGGGCCTTTGGTTGGCATTGTATTTTTGCCCGTAACTTTGCTTGGGGTGATCCTAGGAGGATGGGACCACCACAATCGTTGAGCATGATATGCTCTTTGTGTTCAAGGCATCTGCTTGGTCCTACCCCTAGGTTAGGGGGGACCCCAAAATCATCACCTCTCTCATTGCCTGATAATTTTCAAAGCTCACTTTTGTGAATTGGATATATGCTTTTTAGCATGTAAAGTTGATTATCAAAGGGTTGTGGGTGCAGTAGCGTACTCCAGAATTTTTGCATGAAAGAAATCTTGTGTTTTCAATGTAATGCGTACTAATAAAATAGAAATCTCACATACCTTTAGTAAAACAAATAATTATCTTTATATGCTAAAATACATATAATCATGTCACAAAAGTGAAAATGAAAATATAACAAGCAGTACCTTTAGTTAAACAATAAATAATTTTATCTTTACATGCTAAAATGCATATAGTCATCTCACAAAAGTGAAAATAAAAATATAGCAAGCAGTGAGAGAGGTGATGATTTTGGGGTTCCCCTAACCTAGGAGAGAACCAAGCAGATGCCTTGAACACAAAGAGCACATCATGCTGAACGATTCGGTGGTGGTCCCATCCTCCTAGGACCACCCCAAGCACAGTTATGGGCAAAAATACAATCCCAACCAAAGGCCCTGCAAAGCATTATGGGACGATATTCTAGAGTGCAGTGAATATTATAGTATCCAATATCAAAACATTCCTCAAGGGGTAAAACGCTCTCCAGCTCAGCTGAGAGCTAATACTATAATATTCACTGCACTCTAGAATCTCGCCCCATAATGCTTTGCTGGGCCTTTGGTTGGCATTGTATTTTTGCCCATAACTTAGCTTGGGGTGGTCCTAGGAGGATGGGACCACTACCGAATCATTCAGCATGATATGCTCTTTGTGTTCAAGGCATCTGCTTGCCCTCCCCCTAGGTTAGGGGTGACCCCAAAATCATCACCTCTCTCATTGCCTGGTATTTTTCAAATTTCACTTTTGTGAATTGGTTATATGCTTTTTAGCATGTAAAGTTAAAGTTGTTTTATCAAAGGGTTGTGGGTGCAGTAGCTAACTCCGCTACGTAACGGAATCGGAATTATTGCATGAATTCCGTGTTTTCAATGTAATGCGTAGTTAACAAATCTCCGCAACCTTCGCTGGCGGAGCGGAGTTCATTGCCCACGGTTAGAAAAAACCTGGCTTGGAGTCAGGAATTAGCGTTCTGCGAAGGCAAGCCTCTGCCACATGGATGGAACACTGATAAGCCAACATTATACGCACACTGGTAATGAAGGGAGAATGATCTGCATACATGCAAGAACAGAGGTGGGAATCTTATATTAAACACTTAACCTGTAAGGAACACTTATCTGAATCATGAGTAGGTGTTGGGGTCTTGAGAGTCAGAATCGACTTGGATAACAGCAGTGCTCAGGGGGCCCGATATCGGAGACCTTGCAGCAGCTAGTCAACTTTAAACAAATAAATCAGATAGATAACAAATAAGGAGACAGGGAAGGGAACAGAAGTGTGGAATGCCAAGCTGGTGCACAACTATCGAAGCAGGAAGCCAGTGAAACTACTAATTGTTGCCACACAAAGGGGGCTACTAAAGCAGAGATGGTGTATACCACTCTAATGCAATTAACCAGGAAGTGCCTTTTGACCCAGAAAATTCACCCCCCTTGTGGTTAGCCCTACAGCTTTTGGCTTTCTAGCACCCAGTCCTCCACAATGCCCCTTTCTCTTCTGTAGAAGTTAATTGACCTTTACATTTTTACGAAGGGCTTTAGTACCATTCTCTTGGCCCTTTTCCAGACATTTTGCTGTTAAACTCCTGACACAATGAGCACCATCAAACAGTAATATTTAATGTTTCAGAAGGCTTATCTAACTTTGGGATTGGTAAACAAATACAGCAGATCATCTTATGATCCATACAACGCTAGCCAGAGCAATGCCAACAGAAACCTTATGTTCGAGGCATATGAGCTGTAGATCATATGCTATGCATAGATCGCCATCTAGTGTTGGGTCCGGATGATTGCACTTTGTTTTTCTTCGAAGAAGTCTTTCCAGTCATGAGGTAGGTGACTTCTCCTTTCGGTGATAGTGCGCATGGGCATCGACTCCATTGTTAGATTGTTTTTTTCCGCCATCGGGTTCAGATGTGTATTGCTGCGCTCCGGTTCGGCACCGTTTCTCGGTTCCCTTCGACGCGCAATCAACTACCCTCGACAGTATTGTTATCGATCGCAGTTCTCCATTCGTCGCGTATCGTCTCACCTCGAAAAAACTTTGATCGGAAAACTCGTGGCGGGCCGTCGGGCCTACTCGTGCCGACCGCACTAGCAGTCGATGGAATGGACTCCCTTCAAGTTCTGTCCCGGGTGTCGTGCTAAATTTCCACGCACCGACTTGCACGAAGTGTGCAACCTCTTCCTGTCCCCGGAACATAACGAGAAAGACTGCGACGCGTGTCGATCGTTTCAATCGAAAAAGACACTTCGTGACCGTCGGGCTCGACGCCACGTGATGCAACACCAGAGCGGCTCCGCACCGGACATCTTCGGTGAAGATTCCGACACAGAACAGCAAGCTCAAGGAGCCGAAGAGGAAGAACATTTCTCCGTGTCCAAAGTCGACTCTGACCTGGAAGAAGAGGAGCAAGTTACTCCGGGTCAACGTACCGTGAGTAAAGATACCCCTTTGCCCCCTAAACAACCAAAAACAAAGGCTCCCGTCCCTCCTCTGCCTTCAGCACCGACAAAAGGTTTCCGATGCCCCGTCCTCAGGCCTGGCTCCGAAACATAAAGGGAAGCCTTCCGGCTCGAGCCGGCCCCACCGAAACCCAAATCTAAACATGTGTCTGTTACAATTCTACCGTTGCCGAAGACTCTACCTTCGACAACGAAAGGCTCGGAACCGAAACCTTCGATGCCGAAACAAACAACTAAAGATAAAGATACTCTGTCTAAAGAGCCTCGACCCGATGCCCCGCCTTCGGATCCGAAGCAGAAAAAACTTGTGATCAACCCTGATACAGGACATATCCATGCCACTCTTCCAAAAAAACGGAAGATAGACCAGCCAGTGGACCAGCCAGAGGACTACCACATTCCTCTCAAAAGCAAAAGTGTGGGCACTAACCCTTCTTCACCTTACATTCCACCTCTTTCCCCCACTGATCCCAATTTACTTATTACACCATCAAATACTCCACCACCACCACTTACACCTGACCCACAGGATGACGGGGATGAGGATGAAGATCAGGATAGGCCACAGGACATTGACCCTTGGGAGGATTATCATACTGACCCAAGCCCAGATAATGATCCTGATTTGTATCCGTCTAGACCCTCCCCACCTGACGATAACATTGGGTATATTGAACTCCTTAACAGGGCTGCTCAATATCACGGGGTGGAGTTGCATAAAGAGCCTTTAGAAGAGGATTTCCTCTTTGAGACAGTTCCTCTCAGAGAGCCACTCATACCTTACCTATGCTAAAAGGTATGTTGAAACACACAGGCAAGATATTTAAAGATCTTGTGAGGGCAAGAATAATTACACCTAGAGTGGAGAAAAAATATAAACCTTCACCCACCGACCCTGTTTACATCAGAGGTCAGTTGCCTTTAGACTCTCTGGTGGTATCCAACGCTCGCAAGAGAGCTAACTCACAAACCACAGATGAGGCTCCTCCTCCTGATAAGGAGTCTAAGCTTATTGATGCCTCTGGCAAAAGAGTGACTTCACAAGCAGCTAATCACTGGCGCATTGCCAACGCTCAAGCTCTGTTGGCTCGATATGATAGGGCTCATTACGATGAGTTAGAAAAACTCTTGCAATTTTTACCTGACGAACACAAAACTAAGGCTAATGACCTTATCCAAGAAGGTAAACTTATCATTAATACCTCAATCAGGTGTGCCCTGGACGCAACAGATACAGCAGCTCGTACAGTAAACACCAGTGTACTCCTACGCAGACATGCTTGGTTGAGAATCTCAGGATTCAAGCCTGAGGTGCAAACCTCCATCCTCAACCAACCATTCGACAAAGAACATCTCTTTGGCCAAATGGTTGATACCTCGCTGGAGAAGATGAAAAAAGACCCGGAGGTCGCAAAGTCCATGGAGGCTTTGCAATTGCCTGCCACTAGGGATTCCTTTCGCCGCTCCTTTTTTAGGGGTGGTTCCAAAAATGTATCCACGGAAAACCCCTCCTCCTCTTACAAGGGCAACAACCAATCCCCCTCTTCAAGAGGTTATTTTAGAGGTGGTTTCAGAGGAAACAACGGTAAGGGAAGAGGCAGAGGCAACTCCACACGCACCTCCCCCGCAAACAAACAGTGACTTCCTTCCGTTACCCCCGATCATTCCACTCCTGTCTGGGGACGTCTCTCTCAATTCCTACCTGTCTGGAATTCAATCACCTCAGACAAGTGGGTAATACAAATTATCCAATATGGTTACTGCCTGGAGCTTACACACACTCCCCCAGATATTCTTCCAAGATCAATTGCAATGTCACCAGAGCATCTTACCCTTCTAAAGCAAAATGTAAATGTAAAATGTAAGTCCGTTTTTATATAGCGCAGCTACTCACCCTTACGGGTCTCAAGGCGCTGGGGGCCGGAGTGGAAATTAAGTGAGCTATTGCCCAGAGTCACATGGTGCTGAGCTGAGCTGCCGCCGGAGCCGGGGTTCGAACCGTGAACCCTGTGCTCCGGAGTCAGCTGCCCTGGCCGCTGCACCACACCTCTCCACTCTCAAAGCAAGAGGTTCTCTCTCTCTTGGAAAAACACGCTATAGAACCAGTCCCATTACAATATCAGTGGACCGGGGTATACTCCCTGTACTTCTTAATTCCCAAAAAAGACTGCTCTCTCGGGCCCATACTAGACCTCAGAGAACTAAATCTATACATTCAGTCGGACCACTTTCACATGATCACACTTCAACAAGTGCTCCCACTCCTTCAGCAAGGTGACTTTCTGTCCACTCTGGACTTAAAGGACGCCTATTTCCATATTCCCATTCACCCTGCTCACCGGAAATACCTTAGGTTTCTGGTAGAAGGCCGACATTATCAATTCAAGGTCCTACCATTTGGAGTAACTACCGCACCTAGGGTTTTCACCAAATGCCTGGCAGTAGTCGCGGCTCATCTAAGAAGACAGCACATTTACGTCTTCCCTTACCTAGACGACTGGCTCATAAAAGCCAGCTCGCAGCAAAGCTGCCTTCGCCACACTCAAAAGACAGTCCAACTGCTTCACGACCTTGGGTTTACTGTGAACCTCACCAAGTCTCATCTCCAATCATCCAATACACAACTGTATCTAGGAGCCACAATAGACACTCAAAAAGCTCTAGCGTGTCCAAACCCAGTCAGAATCCGCAACATGCAGACTCTAATCTCTCAGTTTCAGTCACGACACTCATTACCAGCTCGAGTGTTCATGCAATTGATAGGAATGATGGCGTCTTGTGTTTTAATCGATCCTTACGCAAGACTTCAAATGCGTCCCCTCCAGGAATGCTTAGCACGTCAGTGGAAGCAGGCTCAAGGTCAGTTATCAGATCTAGTGTTGGTAGATGGCCACACCCATCGCTCTCTGCAGTGGTGAAATACAAAAAACCTTTCCAAGAGGCGGCCATTCGTCGACCCGGTTCCACAGATAGTGCTAACAGCAGACGCTTCGCTCACTGGTTGGGGAGCTCATCTACAAAAACATACCATTCAGGGCATGTGGACTCTTCAACAAAAGTAACTCCACATAAACCATCTATAACTGCTAGCAATTTTTCTAGCGTTGAAAGCTTTTCAACTTCATCTAGTAGGCAAAGCTGTCCTAATTCGCACAGACAACATGACAGCAATGTACTACATACAAAAACCGGGGGGACACACTCTCTCTCCAGCTCGCACAGTTAGCTCAGAGCATCTGGAGAAGGGTCATACCTCACAAAATATATCTCCTTGCAGAACACCTTCCAGGAGTAAACAACCACATTGCAGATCTGCTCAGTCGTCCACGACAACAGATCCACGAATGGGAACTCCCCCCTCAGGTTCTCCTCCCGTTCTTTCAAATGTGGGGCTTCCCAGACATTGTTGTGTTCGCCACCCACTAAAACGCAAAATGCCCAAACTTCGCATCCAGGGATCCACACCCATTGTCCAAAGGCAATGCACTATGGATGAACTGGTCAGGGATATTTGCTTACGCTTTTCCGCCTCTCCCACTCGTTCCATTAGTGGTACGGAAGCTCAAACAGCACTCCCTGACACTAATCCTAGTTGCTCCCACATGGGCCCGTCAACCCTGGTTCACAACCCTCTTGGAGTTGTCAGTAGTTCCCCACCAAAAACTCCATCTCACTCCCGATCTCCTCATTCAGAACCATGGAGGGATAAGGCATCCAGATCCCAGTCATCTCAACCTTGCGATCTGGCACCTGAAATCTTCCCCAGATTGCATGAATATCATTAAAGAGGCTAGACATCCTACCACAAGGGCATGCTATGCAGCAAAATGGAAGCGGTTTGTGATTTACTGTAATAACAATCAAGTCAATCCACTCGATGCTTCAATCCAAAACATAATTTGTTATCTATTACATCTACAGCGTTCCAATTTAGCGTATACATCCATATGCTTACATCTTGCTGCGATAGCTGCATATCTGCAGAACAGACAACATTTGTCTCTTTTTAGAGTGCCTGCTATTAAGGCTTTCATGGAAGGACTCAAGAGTCATCCCCCCCCAGACTTTCACCTGCTCCAGTGTGGAATCTCAACATCATTCTTACAAGACTCATGGGTCCGCCTTTTGAGCCATTGCATAGATGTGAACTGCAATTTCTCACTTGGAAGGTAGCTTTCCTCATAGCTATCACATCTCTAAGAAGAGTGGGTGAGCTTCAGGCACTAACTGTAGAAGAACCATTTTTACAAATATATCAAAACAAAGTGGTTCTCAGGACTAACCCCAAATTTCTACCTAAAGTCATTTCTGCCTCTCATATCAACCAATCTATTGAGTTGCCTGTGTTCTTCCCTCAACCAGATTCTGTGGCAGAACGTGCTCTTCACACCTTAGATGTAAAAAGAGCGTTACTATATTACATTGAAAGAACAAAACCTTTTAGAAAGACTAAGCAACTTTTTGTTGCTTTTACTCCACCACATAAAGGCAATCCAATATCAAAATCAGGTATTGCAAGGTGGATAGTTAAGTGCATTCAAATATGCTATGCCAAAGAAAAACTAACGTTAACAGTTCCCCCTAGAGCACATTCTACACGCAAACTAGGGGCTTCTATGGCATTCTTAGGAAATATACCTATAGATGACATATGCAAAGCTGCAACATGGTTTACACCTCACACATTCACAAAGCACTATTGTGTAGATGTGTTAGCAAGACAACAAGCTAGAGTGGGCCAGGCAGTTTTACGTACACTATTTCAGACACCTGCAACAGATATAGGTTAGCCACTGCTTTGGGAGATAACTGCTATTTAGTCTATGCATAGCATATGATCTACAGCTCATATGCTTCGAAGGGAAAATGCTACTTGCCCAGTATGCATCTGTTCTTGGCATATAGAGCTGTAGAGTCATATGCGCCCACCCACCTCCCCGGGTACCTATACCTGTTGCAGTAACATCTTACTTAGATACATGCATTCATGGACATCTCCTTTTACTACTCTTACTAACTCCATTATCTCCCTCTGCGGGAAAACAATCTAACAATGGAGTAGATGCCCATGCGCACTATCACCGAAAGGAGGAGTCCCCTACCTCGTGGCTGGAAAGACTTCTTCGAAGAAAAACAAAGTGCAAACATCCGGACCCAACACTAGATGGCGATCTATGCATAGCATATGACTCTACAGCTCTATATGCCAAGAACAGATGCATACTGGGTAAGTAGCATTTTCCTTTAAAGACTAGATTATTCCCCCAGAGTTTTTCTGACAGAAGCAGTTTCTCTGCCAATCAGATTGTATCAGGTTCATTGCTTGGTTCTGTAATGCATGAATATAAATTGAGGGCAGTAGAGGGAGATGTGGAGGAGGTTTTCATTAGGAAAAAATGCATCTTCCCGTGGCTGGTATTCCTAATGTGGCTAGCAGCCTTTATATAAAGATGCTTAAACTGCCTCTAGCTCTCTCTATAAGAGACCACTATATGAGGAAATGGAATAAATCCATGAGTTACCACCTCCTCCTCTGCACTTAATAAAGGTTTGTTTACAACATTCCTTCATAAATGTTCATCAGTCGGCAGTTACATGATACAGTCTGTACGGTAATTCACTTCAGGGGTTCTTTGCAATTCACAACCCTTTCAAAAGTTAGTTATGTAAGTTTGTCTGGGTATGGGAGTGACCCCATCTCTCTAATTCAGTGTCGTTCTTACAGTTTCTAAGCCCATGTGCACATTTTAGCTGAAGCTCTCCTGCATAAACAGTCTCTTTTCATCATTACAATTTAGAGTGGAATGTGACTGATCTCTAAAGTGTATTCACCAAGCACTTTGCAATGTTTACAAATCAAGGTAAGATGTCCGAATGGTATATTTCAGTTTCATGCTAGCTGTTTTTCTCTTCAACCTTTTTAGCATCTAGCAGTAGACAGCCATTGCTGTCTGTTCCATGCTAATAGGTTCCATGCAAACCAGAGGCACTACATATTGTGGATGTTTTGATTGTGCCATTGTATGCATTTTGTTGCAGGTGAAGCAACTACGGTCACTTTCTGCTTCACAATTTTGCATTCTAGGAATAATTAGTGCCATCCTTTGCCTACAGTGTGTATTACAAGCAAGCCAGACTCATTGGCTTTGTCGATACTTGTTTGTAATTGCTTTCAGTGGGGTGAACTATATTCCTTGGGTACAAAAAATATCTTTCTGGTTCTATAGGAACAGAACCATTACTTTTGGAACCTCTAACCATCTTAAAGCATCTTTCAGCAAGCAGTTGAGAGGCATTCATAACTCAATAATGAATCTCCTTAAAGCTCTTCCTTTGTGAATCATATATTTATACATTGCACCTCTACACCTACCTTAATTTCTGTAGGTGAGAAAGTGCTTACAACATTACAGACATTTGCACTGCAAGCCACCATTTAGAGGAGGCTGTTGCTTTTTACCAAATAGGCAATGTAGAACCATTTGGGTTTCAGGAAATGTTATGGTCTTAACACCAAGAGCCAAATTGTGTTCAGTTGGAGTCCTTTACAAACTTAACAGAAAACACATTTCTACATTGATTTGCTAAGAAAAGACCTTCATAGAGCTATCGATAAAAAGCATGGTGCTTTTCACAAAGTTATGTTATAATATATGGGCAACATTTTAATAGTAAATATTATATTTGACAATCTGACAACTTTTTTTTATCAGCACTACTTCTTAATTGAGGTTATACAACTGACACTCACCTTGTCTTAGCTTACAAAAATGCATTTTCATGGCTGAGGGCAGGTAATGACTTTCTTTACTGCTGAAACCGATTGACACTGAACTCAGATGAGCATGTTTATCAATGATCTAATGCAAGAGAGGACTACTTTGGAATTTTAAAATCTGAGATCCTCTGCCTGATCTCAAGAATACTCTGACAAGTACTCCTCACCATTAAATAGTCTTAAATACATACTGAATAAGTATTTGGTGTCACACTTGGTTAATATTACTTTCTATGTATACTGCTCTATGGGTGAAAGTATTTAGAGAAGGTTAATGCACGTTGTTGAAAGTGGTTCTTATCTCTTGCTTTGTACCCAGCTTTTCCAGAAGTGTGTAACAAGAGCTTGCTTCATCATTTAGCTAATGGAACTGGGTGTAAAACCTATCAATTTCTTTTGCAGAGCGTTCCCAGGTAGACCAGTTATTGTCCATTTCCTTGCGGGAGGAAGAGCTTAGCGGATCATTACAGAGTTTGGATACCAAAATGCTGCAGGCGCGTGCAACCCTTCAAGCAGCATATGTTGAAGTGCAGCATCTAATGGTCTTGAAGCAGCAGGTACAGTTATAACCCGGTTAAAGCAAGGCATTGTACGAAAATACGGCTGAGCTGAAACACTCTCTCTTCTGTTTTCTAGATAACCATGGAGATGAGTGCAATGAGGACCCACAGAATCCAGATCCTGCAAGGGCTGCAAGGTACCGACTGCATAGCTGACTTCTGCCATCCTAGGCAGACCCTTTATTTGTCTCAAGATCGTTTGCTAAGACATTTACCAATTAACATTATAGCGTTGTATGTAGTGTTGTATGTTTAGGATCCTGACTATACTCATTTGTGTTTATTTAATTTAGGTTCTAAACTGTACATTTAAAACTCTGTATCTGAAAGAGACAGTTAGTTGTAGATTCCTTACCTTAGAATTTCTCCCAGGCGTCCGACTGGATCCGGAGATTTTTCTTAGCAGTACCCCTGCATGTTGCTAGGTGGCGTCGGTCGACTCTGCGTCCGTCGTTGGCGTCGGTCGACTCTGCGTCCGTCGTTGGCGTCGTGGTCGCCGGGATGACGTCGCGGTGCCTACTTAGATGCCTCCCCTGTGTGCTGACATCAGTTCTTTCTTTTTCTGCGCCAGCCTAGCGCAGATCCGGAGAGCGGTACCCCTTAGCCGGTTTTTTTGCTAGCCTTTTTTCGATGTTTTGTCAAAATCTTTTTCAAGTATTCGACTCCTAGTGCTCGAGGGATGTCCCAGTGTTGGACCGGTTTCAACACTTGCGACGCCTGTCACAAGATGATGTCTGTGACGGACCCGCACCTCGTGTGTCTGTGGTGTCTGGAGCGCGACCACGACCCGAAGTCATGCTCCGACTGCCGGGCCATGCATCCGAAGACTGCAGGAATGTACTTGTGGCCTGGCGGTCGGCTCCGTGTCGTTCCAGGTCTCGTTCGAGAGGAAGGTCTCGAGGCTGTTCGCGGAGCCCCCACTCCTCGTCGCACTCCAAGTCGTCGAGGTCTTTGGGGAAGTACAATCGCTCTTCGCCTTCTGTACTTTTGTTCCCCTGTTCATCCCTGGTGTTCCCTACTGCCCAGATGGTGGTGATGAGGACTGGAAGGGGTCGCTGGACCCTTTAACAGACCAGCTTGAAGAACTGGACTGACGAGAGGACCTGGGTGACACCAGTGGTCTGGCCACTTCCCCAGACCTTGGCATGCTTTCTCCCCCTACCGTGGCTACGGAGGAGGGAGCGTCCTATGCTGTGGTGGTGCAAAGGGCGGCCGAGGTCTTGGGCCTTGAGCTCCCTTCAGTGGCAGTCAGGACTAACCTCCTGACCGAGGTGCTTCAGCCTCCGTCATCCACTTCTGAACCCCTATTGCTCTTTAATGAAGCCCTCACTGACGTCCTCCTGGGCACCTTGTCCAAGCCAATCACATCGACTCCTGTGGAAAGGATTATTGCCCGCCGCCACCACCCGGCCCCGGGCGACCCAGTGTTCCTCACTCAACACCCTTCCCCCGACAGCTTGGTGGTCCAAGCCTCTTCTTCAAAGGGTGCATTCCCTTCTGCCTTTCCAGATAGGGAATTCAAGAATCTGGACCATCTTGGGAAGCGCATGTTCTCTTCCTCCAGCTTGGCACTGCAGTCCCTGAATACTGTATGCCTCTTGGGCCGATACTCTCATACCATCCGGTATATGGTTGCTCAGGTGCTGCCTCAGTGCCCGGAGGAGGCCTGGGACATTCTCTCCCAGGCAGTGGCGGATGGGAGAGAGACAGCCAAATTCACGATAAGATACCACTGACTCACTGGGCAGAACGATTGCCACGTTGGTAGCCCTTAGGCGCTATGCCTGGTTGAGGACGTCTGGCTTTTCTGGGGATGTCCAGTCAACTTTGATGGACATGTCTTTTGATGGCCGTCGTCTTTTTGGCGACAAAGCAGACTCTGTGCTGGAGCGCTTTAAAGATTCTAGGGCTATGGCCAGATCTTTTGGTCTTGCTGCGCCTTCTTGCCCACTCCAGTCTGCTTTTCGTCTCTTTCGTGGCTACGGAAGGGGCGCCCAGCCATGTCTGGACCAGCCTAGTCACCGGTTCACGCAAAGCTGCCAAGCCTCTGCGTGGCATCGGATGTGGGACCCAGCGACCTTGCAGGTCTGGATGCCAGCGGGTGGGCCAATACTCCCTTTCCCCCCTGCCGCAGCCTCAAAACCTTCCTAGTCCTATGTTTCAGGCTGATCAACGGCCAGTGGGAGGCGGGATTCCCCATCACCTCCCCCACTGGCAATCCATTACTCCCTCCATGCTACCGTCTTTCGATCGCATGTCGGAGGTTCATTTGGCACTTCTCCGCCAGGAAGTCTCAGTTCTCTTGGCCAAGGGAGCTATAGAGAGGTTCCCTGCGCTAGAAGTAGGTCGTGGTTGCTATTCCCGCTACTTCCTGGTGCCCAAGAAGGACAAAGGCCTGCGTCCTATTCTAGACCTCAGGGCCCTCAACCGCTTCCTCAGGAAGCAGAACTTCAAAATGCTCACGTTGGCTTAGGTGCTGTCTGCCCTCGACCCCGGAGACTGTATGTTGGGGTTGGACTTGCAGGACGCCTATTTCCATATTCCCATCCTGCCAGCCCACAGACGCTATCTATGATTCACATTGGGCCACGGACACTTTCAGTTCGTCATGCTCCCCTTTGGCCTTAACAGTGCCCCTCGGGTGTTCACGAAAATTATGGCGGTGGTTGCAGCACATCTGCGCAGATCAGGGGTTCCAGTCTTTCCCTATCTCGAAGACTGGCTGTTGAAGGCAGGCTCCCCCCAGGCTGTTGTCTCCCACCTCCAGACTACGGCGGACCTCCTGCACTCGCTGGGATTCACTATCAACGTGCCGAAGTCACATCTGACTCCCTCTCAGACGCTCCCTCATCGGAGCTGTTCTGGACACAGTGCTGTTTCGGGCCTATCCTCCTGAGCAGCGAGTCCGGGATATTCGGGCTATGATACTGATGTTTCAGCCTCTATCCCTGATTTCAGTGAGAATGACCCTGAGGCTGCTGGGCCTCATGGCCTCCTGCATCCTGCTGGTGGATCATGCCAGGTGGCATATGCAGGCTCTGCAGTGGGACCTGAAGTTCTAGTGGTGATGCTTCATCAGGGGAATCTTTCCGACTACCTCCAGATCTAGGAGGGAACTGCACAACAACTGCAGTGGTGGTTAACGAACCAAGCTTGGCTCAGAGTCAGATCCCTCCCCCTTCCCCAACCAGATCTAACAGTGGTGGCAGATGCGTCACTCCTGGGATGGGGGCGGCCATCTTGGAGAGGCGGAGATCAGAGGCGTCTGGTCTCCGGCAGAGTCCGGGCTCCATATCAACCTGCTGGAGCTCCGGGCGATCCGACTGGCACTGAAAGCATTCCTTCCCTCTCTCAAAGGGAAAGTGATGCAGGTGTTCACAGTCCACACCACCGCCATGTGGTACTGCAACAAACAAGGCGGGTGGGGTCGTGGACCCTATGTCAAGAGACTCTTCGCCTCTGGTCATAGCTGGAACATCAGGGCATGACCCTGGTGGTTCAACGCCTGGCAGGTACTCTGAACGCCAGGGCAGACGAACTCAGCTGTCGGTGCTTGGTCGATCACGAGTGGCGTCTTCACTCGGAGGTGGTGTAAGGTCTCTTTCAGCGGTGGGGAGAGCCTTGGTTAGATCTGTTTGCCACTGAAGAGAACGCGCAATGTCAGCAGTACTGCGCGTTGGAGTTTCCAATGCTGCACTCGCTCGGCGACGCTTTTCGTCACGAATGGAACTGTGGCCTCCTTTACTCCTTTCAGCCTGTACCATTTCTGTCCCTAGTGCTCAAGAAGATCAAGCGCGACCGGACCCAAGTTATTTTTGTGGCCCGAGACTGGGCACGAAGAGTCTGGTACCCCGCGCTCCTGAGCATGGCCATCGATCCTCCGATCAGACTGCCCCTTCGGGAGGATCTTCTGTCACAGCTGCAGGGGACAGTTCTTCACCCGAGCCTGTCCAGCCTCCACCTCCTTGCGTGGAGATTGAGCAGCGACAGTTGACAGCTTTTGACCTTCCGCTCGAAGTCTGCAGCCAGGCGTCCCTCCACTAAATCGGTAAAAGCCTGTAGATGGGACAAGTTTGTGGCATGGTGCACAGCAAAGGCTGTGGATCCCCTTTCTGCCCCTCTTTCAGAGGTCCTCTTGTACATTCTTTCTTTGGCCCAGCAGGGCTCTGTCCTGGGCACTCTCAAGGCTATCTTGCTGCTATCCCTGCTTTTCTTCGGCTGCCAGATCAGACCTCCTTATTCAAGTCCCCTATTGTAAATAGATTCTTTAAGGGCATTACTCATCTCTTTTCTCCATCTCCTTTCATAATGGCCCAGTGGGACTTGGGCATTACTCATCTCTTTCCTCCATCTCCTTTCATAATGCCCCAGTGGGACTTGAATCTTGTTCAAACTTATCTTATGCGTGCTCCCTTCGAGCCTCTTCACAACTGTCCTCTCAGGCTCCTCACTCTGAAGACTGCTTTCCTTGTTGCTATCACCTCTGCTCGCATTGTGAGTGAGCTTCAGGCTCTATTTTCCAAGCCCCCTTTCTTCTCTGTTCATCCTGACAAAGTGGTGCTTAGGACGAGGCCTTCGTTCCTTCCTAAAGTGGTTACACAATTTCATGTTGGACAATCGATCACTCTGCCCACCACCTACGCACCCTTCCAAGGAGGAGGAGGAGAATCCACCATCTGGACCCTAAACGTGCGCTGTACCTTCTACCTTGACCTCACTTTAGATTTCTGGGTGGGTGATCAACACTTCGTTGGCTATGTAGGTGCCAAAAAGGCTGGCTGTTCAAAAAACATACCATCTCTTGATGGGTTGTCCTTTGCATAAAAAACTGCTACGCTTTAGAGAAGAAGGATCCTCCAGTGGGGCTGCGTGCTCATTTCACTAGTGCTACGGCAGCAACCACTGCATTGGCACGTGGAGTCCCACTCCTTGATATCTGCCAGGTGGCAACGTGGGCAACTCTGCACACATTCACTGGACATCTCTGCCTGGACAGCCAAGTCCGGAGGGACGGCTATTTTGCCCATTTGGTCCTCCAGTACTTTCTGGTGTGATTTTGGTTCGCAGACCCTCCTCCAGGGATGGTATTGCTGGGCTATCTATTCTAAGGTAAGTAATCTACAACTAACTTTCTCTTTCAGATGAACAAGTTACTTACCTTCGGTAACAATGTATCTGTAAGAGACATAGGTTAGTTGTAGATTCCTTACCGCCCCACTCATCCTCCCCGCTCTGTGAACTGACTTTTAGGGACAGGGACTCTGTTGGACGTGGCCCTTTTTCCCCGAAATATTTCGTTTTCCCCTAGCCGTTTTACCATGTATGAAACTCACTCAAGATGGCTGCCACAGGTCCCTGCTACTGCAGAGGGGCCTTACGCGCATACACACTAGTAGCCAGGGTCAGGCTGGGACATAGGGATACAGTATCCATTCCGTCCCCGCCTCTGGGCCACATAGCCAGGCATGTAGAAGGTTCCAGAACCTTCCGGGCTGTGGGAGGAGTTATGTTTTGCCGCCTTTGGGAGAGTCACCTGACCTAGGAGTATAAAAGGCTTGGAGGGAAAACTTTTAGTCAGTTGGAGACAGTTGATGAGGCACCACTGAACCTGGGAGAACCTGCGCCGGAGTATAGGCTTTAGGGCCTAGGGGGGAGACCTACACTACTGCTGCTGACAGGGCTGAGGTCCTGCTCTAGTAAGATAGCTGAGGAACGCCCACCACCCACTGACCTTGCCCAGTGTGAGGGGACCCAGGGAACCATCTTCAGTGTGCCGGGAGGAACATCAAGCACTCCCAGAACCACCAACTCATTCCCCCCCCCCCCCCATAAGAAGAAACTTCTGACAGGAAACTTTGACAAGGAACTTATAACAAGGAACTTCTGACAAGAAACTTACAACTAGAAGCGCCTAAGAAGCAACCAAGCTGAAGCAGTCGCAAGACCCTTAACTTGAGGAGGCCTGTCCGTCCAGCAAGGCCTAAAGCCTAAAACTGCCCAACTGGGGATCACCAGGTAAAGCGCTGTACCCTGGAAGCGCTAAACCTTCACCCCTTATTCACCTTTGCCTGTTGCTGGGCTGCCCCCAAGTACTTTGCCAGTCAGCCCTGCCCACAGGCTGCTGGTGCACCCTGTGTGCTATTGTCCCTCAGGTCACTGACCTTATGATGAAGATCACCGCCGCCGCCTGAGAGGAGACACCGTGTGGTGAGGTGCGCCGTCGCGCCCTCATCGGGGAAAGCGCTGAGGTGGAGGAAGTCCCTCAGGTGTGTGAGGTGAGGAGCGCCGTCCGCGCCCTCACCGAAGCCTCCAGGGGCCCGGGGCCCTCATCGCCGCCGTCGCGGCCCAAGGAGTCGTGCCTGCCGCCGTCGCGGCCAAAGAATTGCCCCCGCCGCCGAAGCGGCCGAAGAATCATCGCCGCCGCCGAAGCGGCCCAAGAAATTGCCACCGCCGCCGAAGCGGCCCAAGAAATCGCTAACGCGATCTTCAGTGAGGCCTCCCGGCCCCGCAGACGCCGTTGCCGAGCAACCAGGGGTCGCTCGGCGTGACCCGGGAAGGCCGCGCACCGATTGGGCGCCAGCTCCCGGTCCCGCCCAGCGCCGAAGGAAGCCCGGGAAGAGCCCCGGCAGTGCAGAGGGAGACGGGGAGCCGGCCGGAGAGGACTGCCGGCTCCCGCTCCCTTCCCCCAGCAGCCCTGAGCCCAACTGCACTTACCCTGAGCACGGAGGCCGGAGGAGGGTGATCCCGGCCCCCGCAACGAGCAGCATGCATATTCCCTGATCCCGGGGGCCGGAGTAAGGCATACCGGCCCCCGCAACACCGGCCAGAAGGCCGAGGCACCCCCGACCGGGCCCCGCCCAACAGAACACGGGCCGGCCCGGATGATTGCCAGTCGCCCTGAAGCGCGACCAACGACCACACCGCAGGTGAGCCCTGGAGGCCCCTAGGGCCCATAAGACGCCACTGGGGGCCGGGGGCCACTATTAACCCTTACTATTGTAGTCCTACGAGGCGAGGCCCCAGAGAGGAGTGGGCCCGGCCTGAATTAACCCCTAAGGGACCTAGAAGCCCCAGAATACAGGACATGTTGAGGGATTCCCCACATAGTTCATTCATGTATTGATGATGCCCACAGTATTTAATGATTTATGCCAATGCCTATTATAATTACTGCCTAGGCCATGGTTTTAACTGTTAAGTCTTTACCACAAGGGGAAAGGGTTTAATGGAGTTGAGCTGAAGTGTACACCGCCAAGAGTTGAAGTATTTTAT
Organism: Calotriton arnoldi; assembly: GCA_963921515.1. NCBI lineage: Eukaryota > Metazoa > Chordata > Amphibia > Caudata > Salamandridae > Calotriton > Calotriton arnoldi. Next base: position 993,759 of record CAWUFW010002762.1, on the reverse strand, counting down.
GTTACAGGTGTACTGGAGTTGCGACGCCCACTGTATTGAATGTGGGTGCGCCTAGATTAATGCAGGCCTATTTAAATGTAACGTGAAAAGCCTTCTTTTAAATAATTGAATATGCTAAAGTAAATTGTATGTTTAGGCCTATGTTTTATTAACGTACCTTGAGATCATTATTAAGTGCTACGTGTAGGAGATAATTCCTGCGGCCTCTTAGTGGCCTACAATGTTGATGAGCTATGCAGCTTTATTTAATATGTGCACCAGTTGAGTAATATAATGACTTTGAATGTAGATCTGAATTAATCTGCCTTATCTGATGCCAACTTAATTTATTTATAAAAGATCTTGATTTTAAATACAAAAGCCTGGTGTGGTGTCATGTTATTGCGTTCGCATTGGTGAGTCAAAGTGAATGTGCTGCACAACTGCCTTACACATTGCCTTTGCGTGCCTTCCCCGCTTCACGCCATGCTACCGTGTCGGACTCGGTAACCCCGGTTCCAACAGACTCCCTTACAGGGCCCTAGTAGTGGCGAATCAGTGGTCAGTGTCTTTCATGGCTCTGCACTTCTGGCGTGGAAAGTCGTGTCAGAACTGACGTCAGCGCGCAGGGGCTGCATCTAAGTAGGCACCGCGACGCATCCCGGCGACCACAACGCCAACGAAGGACGCGGAGTAGACCGACGCCACCTACCGACGCGCAGGGGGTACTGCTAAGAAAAATCTCCGGATCCAGTCTGACGCTTGGGGTAAATTCTAAGGGAAGGAATCTACAACTAACCTATGTCTCTTACAGATACATTGTTACCGAAGGTAAGTAACTTGTTCTCCTAGTAAAGAAAGCATTTCCACTGAAGTTCCTTTCAATCAATTTGTTTAAAATCTCAGATCCCCATTTAATTATCCCTCTTATTAGTCACTCTCAAATTTATAATATATATATATATATATATATATATATTCACTGAAAAAACCATAGGTTTTAGGGACAGTTATAGTTAGTTGGACATTGCACTCGTACAAAACCCGTGAAATTCCCCTGTTATAGTTAGTTCAGCTAACTATAACTCGTGCCCCTGCAATGCACTGCTGATGACGTCACATATTACATCACTCATGACATGGTCAGTGACATCACTGATGACATCACTGATGACATCTCAAATGACATCACTGATGACATCACTCATGACATCATCCAGTGACTGTGTGTTTCTGTAAAGTTTAAATATGTTTAATATATATAGGGAAAGGCGTATTGAAGAATGAGTGGGTGTATAAGTGTCTGAATGGATGATTTAGTACGTGAGTGACTGACTCTACAAGTGAGTGATTAAACGTATCTTACTGAATGCATGAGTTAGTGACTAAACTGTGTGAATGTCTGTATCCGTCTGTTTGTTGGTGTGTAAGTGGATGCATGGATTTGCGAATAGCTACATGAGTGCCTATATGGGTTATTGATTGGTTCTCTGAGTATCTGTATGGCTGCCTGAGTGTTTGTGTGGGTGGGGTGTGTGTGACTCTATACATAGATGTGTGAGTGGGTGATTCACTGGGTGCATGATTTCAAGAGTATATCTGTGATGGACTGCTTGGGTGGGTGAGTGTGTGTATGGGTGTGTTAGTGAGTGAATGTATATCTCAGTGGTACATGTGCGAGTAACTACATATGTAAAAGGCAGTATATATGTGTGTTAGAGTATTTAAATGGCTATAAGTGAGAGTGTGTTATTGTGAGAGTGGCTATATGGATGCGTGTGTGCTTGTATCAGTTATTGCATAAGAGCGTAAGAATGTGCTAGTATTTGTATGAGTAAGTGAGCTGGTGTGTGTATAACTGTATAGGTGAGTAAATGGGTGTGTGATTAATTTTTTGCATGACTGACTAGGTGTGTGAGTACCTCTATGGATGAGTGGCGGTGTGTGAGTGTTTATATAGGTGTATGAGTGCATATGATAGTCCTGTACTGAGTGACTGTAAGTATGAGTGACTGTACAGGTGAGTGAGTGGATGTGTGTGTAGACCTAAGAATCAGTGAGTGGGTATGTAGTTTTTGGTGTTGGAGTGTCTATGGTTTTGAGAATGGCAGTCTGTAATTTAGAGTGGGTGTATCAAAAGTTATATTAGGGTGTGAGAAGATGCATGAAATTGGATGATGTCATCAGTGATGTCATTTGAGATGTCATCAGTGATGTCATCAGTGATGTCACTGACCATGTCATGAGTGATGTAATATGTGACGTCATCAGCAGTGCATTGCGGGGGCGCGAGTTATAGTTAGCTGAACTAACTATAACAGGGGAATTTCACGGGTTTTGTACGAGTGCAATGTCCAACTAACTATAACTGTCCCTAAAACCTATGGTTTTTTCAGTGAATTTCAAAGGTTTTTTAAATGCTAATTTCTAACTATAACGTGTCTGAAACCTATGGTTTTTTCAGTGAATTTCAAAGGTTTTTTAAATGCTAATTTCTAACTATAACGTGCCTGAAACCTATGGTTTTTTCAGTGAATTTCAAAGGTTTTTAAATGCTAATTTCTAACTATAACGTGCCTGAAACCTATGGTTTTTTCAGTGAATTTCAAAGGTTTTTAAATGCTAGTTTCTAACTATGCCAACAGAGGTAGGACATGTGAAGAAAGAAGAAAAAACGCACAGAAAGAAGCAAAAGATGTGCAGAAAGAACCAACAGAGGAGCAGACAGAGGCCTTGTTGCAAAATCATCCTGTGCCCACAACTTTTTCAGACGGGTACTGGTGGTAACTGACTCTGACTAACCAGAGCCAGTGCGCGTTTGCACAGTGGTGAAGGGAGGGGGGCCTGAGGTGACATGTGTGCAAACGCGCCCCGTGGCGCGTTTTAAGTTGCGGGATTAAGTCCCCTTGAATCCTGAGGGTCCCTGGGGCCCAACTAGCCCCCCAGGTACCTACAGTTAGGACCACAGAGCTGAGTTGCAGAGAGGCGTTCCGAGGCCACGCACCTTTTTCACCTCTCTGCAACGCAACTCTGTTGTGCTTACTGAAGGTACCTGGTGGGCTAGTTGGCCCCCAGGATTCAAAGGGAATTAACTCCCCAACTTAAAACGCACCACAGGGCGTGTTTGCGCACATGTCACCTGAGGCCCCGCCCCTCCCTTCACCACTGTGCAAACGCGCCCCGTGGCGCGTTTTAAGTTGGGGGATTAGGTCACCTTGAATCCTGAGAGTCCCTGGGGCCCAACTAGCCCACCGGGTACTTCCAGTAAGCACCACAGGCCTGCGTTGCAACGCCTGTAACAAATTGTGCAGTTGTGTTTAGGTAGTGAAGAGGGTCGTGCTGGGGGTAGTGTTTTAGGGTTTAGGGTAGTGCAGTGTTGTGTAGTGTAGGGGGTCATGCTGGGGGTAGATTTAGGGTTTAGGGTAGTGCAGTGGTGTTTGGGTAGTGTAGGGAGTCGTGCTGGGGGAGTGTTTTAGGGTTTAGGGTAGTACAGTGGTGTTTGGGTAGTGTAGGGGGTCGTGCTGGGGTTAGGGTTTTAGGGTTTAGGGTAGTGCAGTGGTGTTTGGGAAGTGTAGGGGATACTGCTGGGGGTAGTGTTTTAGGGTTTAGGGTAGTGCAATGGTGTTTGGGTAGTGTAGGGGGTACTGCTGGGGGTAGTGTTTTAGTGTTTAGGGTAGTGCAGTGGTGTTTGGGTAGTGTAGGGGCTCGTGCTGGGGGTAGTTTTTTAGGGTTTAGGGTAGTGCAGTGGTGTTTGTGTAGTGTAGGAGGTCGTGTTTTAGGGTTTAGGGTAGTGCAGTGGTCTTTGGGTAGTGTAGGGGTTGTGCGGGGGTAGTGTTTTAGGGATTAGGGTAGTGCATTGGTATTTGGGTAGTGTAGGGGGTCATGCGGGGGGTAGTGTTTTAGGGTTTAGGGCAGTGCAGTGGTGTTTAGGTAGTGTAGGGGGTCATGCTGGGGGAGTGTTTTAGGGTTTAGGGCAGTGCAGTGGTGTTCAGGTAGTGTAGGGGGTCGTGCTGGGGGGAGTGTTTTAGGGTTTAGGGCAGTGCAGTTGTGTTCAGGTAGTGTAGAGGATCGTGCTGGGGGGAGTATTTTAGGGTTTAGGGTAGTGCAGTGGTGTTCGGGTAGTGTAGGGGGTCATGCTGGGGGTAGTGTTCTAGGGTTTAGGGCAGTGCAGTGGTGTTCGGGCAGTGTAGGGGGTCGTGCTGGGGGTGGTGTTTTAGGGTTTAGGGCAGTGCAGTGGTGTTTGGGCAGTGTAGGGGGTCGTGCTGGGGGTGGTGTTTCAGGGTTTAGGGCAGTGCAGTGGTGTTCGGGCAGTGTAGGGGGTCGTGCAGGGTGTGGTGTTTCAGGGTTTAGGGCAGTGCAGTGGTGTTCGGGCAGTGTAGGGGGTCGTGCAGGGGTGGTGTTTCAGGGTTTAGAGCAGTGGTGTTCGGGCAGTGTAGGGGTCATGCTGGGGGTGGTGTTTCAGGGTTTGGGGCAGTGCAGTGGTGTTCGAGAAGTAAAGGGGGTCATGCTGGGGGTGGTGTTTCAGGGTTTAGGGCAGTGCAGTGGTGTTCGGGCAGTGTAGGGGGCAGTGCAGGGGGTGGTGTTTCAGGGTTTAGGGCAGTGCAGTGGTGTTCGGGCAGTGTAGGGGGTGGTGTTTCAGGGTTTAGGGCAGTGCAGTGGTGTTCGGGCAGTGTAGGGGGTCGTGCAGGGGGTGGTGTTTCAGGGTTTAGGGCAGTGCAGTGGTGTTCGGGCAGTGTAGGGGGTCATGCAGGGGGTGGTGATTCAGGGTTTAGTGCAGTGGTGTTCGGGCAGTGTAGGGGGTCGTGCTGGGGTGGTGTTTCAGGGTTTAGGGCAGTGCAGTGGTGTTTGGGCAGTGTAGGGGGTCGTGCTGGGGCTGGTGTTTCAGGGTTTAGGGCAGTGCAGTGGTGTTCGGGCAGTGTAGGGGGTCCTGCTGGGGCTGGTGTTTCAGGGTTTAGGGCAGTGCAGTGGTGTTCGGGCAGTGTAGGGGGTCGTGCTGGGGGTGGTGTTTCAGGGTTTAGGGCAGTGCAATGGTGTTCGGGCAGTGTAGGGGGTCGTGCTGGGGCTAGTGTTTCAGGGTTTAAGGCAGAGCAATGGTGCTCAGGCAGTGTAGGGGGTTGTGCTGGGTGTGATGTTTCAGGGTTTAGGGCAGTGCAGTGGTATTAGGGCAGTGTAGGGGGTCGTGCTGGGGGTGGTGTTTCAGGGTTTAGGGCAGTGCAGTGGTGTTCCGGCAGTGTAGGGGGTCGTGCAGGGGGTGGTGTTTCAGGGTTTAGTGCAGTGGTGTTCGGGCAGTGTAGGGGGTCGTGCTGGGGTGGTGTTTCAGGGTTTAGGGCAGTGCAGTGGTGTTCGGGCAGTGTAGGGTGTCGTGCTGAGGGGTGGTGTTTCAGGGTTTAGGGCAGTGCAGTAGTGTTTGGGCAGTGTAGGGGGTCGTGCAGGGGGTGGTGTTTCAGGGTTTAGGGCAGTGCAGTGGTGTTCGGCCAGTGTAGGTAGTCGTGCTGGGGGTGGTGTTTCAGGGTTTAGGGCAGTGCAGTGGTGTTCGGGCAGTGTACGGGGTTGTGCTGGGGCTGGTGTTTCAGGGTTTAGGGCAGTGCAGTGGTGTTCGGGCAGTGTAGGGGGTCATGCTGGGGGTGGTGTTTCAGGGTTTAGGGCAGTGCAGTGGTGTTCGGGCAGTGTAGGGGGTCGTGCTGGGGCTGGTGTTTCAGGGTTTAGGGCAGTGCAGTGGTGTTCGGGCAGTGTAGGGGGTCGTGCTGGGGCTGGTGTTTCAGGGTTTTGGGCAGAGCAGTGGTGTTCGGGCAGTGTAGGGGGTCGTGCTGGGGGTGGTGTTTCAGGGTTTAGGGCAGTGCAGTGGTGTTCGGGCAGTGTAGGGGGTCTTGCTGGGGGTGGTGTTTCAGGGTTTAGGGCAGTGCAGTGGTGTTCGGGCAGTGTAGGGGGTCTTGCTGGGGGTGGTGTTTCAGGGTTTAGGGCAGTGGTGTTCGGGCAGTGTAGGGGGTCTTGCTGGGGGTGATGTTTCAGGGTTTAGGGCAGTGCAGTGGTGTTCGGGCAGTGTAGGGGGTCTTGCTGGGGGTAGTGTTTCAGGGTTTAGGGCGGTGCAGTGGTGTTCGTGCAGTGTAGGGGGTCATGCTGGGGGTGGTGTTTCAGGGTTTAGGGCAGTGCAGTAGTGTTCGGGCAGTGTAGGGGGTCGTGCAGGGGGTGGTGTTTCAGGGTTTAGGGCAGTGCAGTGGTGTTCTGGCAGTGTAGGGGGTCATGCTGGGGGTGGGGTTTCAGGGTTTAGGGCAGTACAGTGGTGTTCGGGCAGTGTAGGGGGTCGTGCAGGGGGTGGTGTTTCAGGGTTTAGGGCAGTGCAGTGGTGTTCGGGCAGTGTAGGGGGTCGTGCTGGGGCTGGTGTTTCAGGGTTTAGGGCAGTGCAGTGGTGTTTGGGCAGTGTAGGGGGTCTTGCTGGGGGTGGTGTTTCAGGGTTTAGGGCAGTGGTGTTCGGGCAGTGTAGGGGTCTTGCTGGGGGTGATGTTTCAGGGTTTAGGGCAGGGCAGTGGTGTTCGGGCAGTGTAGGGGGTCTTGCTGGGGGTAGTGTTTCAGGGTTTAGGGCAGTGCAGTGGTGTTCGTGCAGTATAGGGGGTCGTGCTGGGGATGGTGTTTCTGGGTTTAGGGCAGTGCAGTAGTGTTCGAGCAGTGTAGGGGGTTGTGCAGGGGGTGGTGTTTCAGGGTTTAGGGCAGTGCAGTGTTCGGGCAGTGTAGGGGGTCGCGCTGGGGGTGGTGTTTCAGGGTTTAGGGCAGTGCAGTGGTGTTCGGGCAGTGTAGGGGGTCATGCACGGGGTGGTGTTTCAGGGTTTAGGGCAGTGCAGTGGTGTTCGGGCAGTGTAGGGTGTTGTGCTGGGGCTGGTGTTTCAGGGTTCAGGGCAGTGCAGTGGTGTTCAGGCAGTGTAGGGGGTCGTGCGGAGGCTGGTGTTTCACGGTTTAGGGCAGTGCAGTGGTGTTTGGGCAGTGTAGGGGGTCGTGCTGGGGCTGGTGTTTCAGGGTTTAGGGCAGTGCAGTGGTGTTCGGGCAGTGTAGGCGGTCGTGCTGGGGCTGGTGTTTCAGGGTTTAGGGCAGTGCAGTGGTGTTCGGGCAGTGTAGGGGGTCGTGCTGGGGCTGGTGTTTCAGGGTTTAGGGCAGTGCAGTTGTGCTCGGGCAGTGTAGGGGGTCGTGCTGGGGGTGATGTTTCAGGGTTTAGGGTAGTGCAGTGGTGTTCGGGCAGTGTAGGGGGTCGTGCAGGGGCTGGTGTTTCAGGGTTTAGGGCAGTGCAGTGGTGTTCGGGCAGTGTAGGGGGTCGTGCTGGGGCTGGTGTTTCAGGGTTTTGGGCAGAGCAGTGGTGTTCGGGCAGTGTAGGGGGTCATGCTGGGGGTAGTGTTTCAGGGTTTAGGGCAGTGCAGTGGTGTTCGGGCAGTGTAGGGGGTCGTGCTGGGGGTGGTGTTTCAGGGTTTAGGTCAGTGGTGTTCGGGCAGTGTAGGGGGTCTTGCTGGGGGTGATGTTTCAGGGTTTAGGGCAGTGCAGTGGTGTTCGGGCAGTGTAGGGGGTCGTGCTGGGGGTGGTGTTTCAGGGTTTAGGTCAGTGGTGTTCGGGCAGTGTAGGGGGTCTTGCTGGGGGTAGTGTTTCAGGGTTTAGGGCAGTGCAGTGGTGTTCGGGCAGTGTATGGGGTCATGCTGGGGGTGGTGTTTCAGGGTTTAGGGCAGTGCAGTGGTGTTCGGGCAGTGTAGGGGGTCGTGAAGGGGGTACTGTTTCAGGGTTTAGGGCAGTGCAGTGGTGTTCGGGCAGTGTAGGGGGTCGTGCTAGGGGTGGTGTTTCAGGGTTTAGGGCAGTGCAGTGGTGTTCGGGCAGTGTAGGGGGTCATGCAGGGGCTGGTGTTTCAGGGTTTAGGGCAGTGCAGTGGTGTTCGGGCAGTGTAGGGGGTCATGCTGGGGGTAGTGTTTTAGGGTTTAGGGTAGTGCAGTGGTGCTTGTATAGTGTAGGGGGTCGTGCTGGGGGTAGTGTTTTAGGATTTAGGTTAGTGCAGTGGTGTTTGGGGAGTGTAGGGGGTCGTGCTGGGGGTAGTGTTTTAGGGTTTAGGGTAGTGCAGTGGTGTTTGTGTAGTGTAGGGGGTCATGTTTTAGGGTAGTGCAGTGGTGTTTGGGTAGTGTAGGGGGTCGTGCTGGTGGTAGTGTTTTAGGATTTAGATTAGTGCAGTGGTGTTTGGGTAGTGTAGGGGGTCGTGCTGGGGGTAGTGTTTTAGGGTTTAGGATAGTGCAGTGGTGCTTGTGTAGTGTAGGGGGTCGTGCTGGGGGTAGTGTTTTAGGGTTTAAGGTAGTGCAGTGGTGTTTTTGTAGTGTAGGGGGTCATGTTTTAAGATGCAATGCTCCAATACCTGACCAGTCTGCACTACATAAAACTGCAAAAAAACTAAAAATAAAGTGTTTTGCACACTTTTGTCATTGGGCTATATGTGGGCTACATCTGGGTAATATTTGTGCTACATTTGGGCTCTTTTTTCACTGGTGGCCATCTTGGAAGACTTCTTTGTTATGAAGTTTCCTAATTTCCTCATTTACTGCAGTCTCCTCAGTAGGAAATGCTTTCAGTTTTTACTTTGATTCCATCAAGAAGGCATTCAGATGTGTCTCACATCTGCCATAAATTCAGAATGTTAGCACTCTAGTTGCTCATTAGATCACTGGAGTAAAGCTACTGCTCACCAGGGAGTTAACTGGTAGTCTGCTGCTGGTATTGAAAGTGATTGTTTCAGTCTGCATGTCAGAATTTTCTAATGAAATAGAAGAGGATTTGAGATCTCACTTAAAACATGCCCTAATTTTTCTTTCTGCAGCATTAACCATAATTTATATTTAAAAAAGAACCCCTCATTTTGTTCTTTTAAATTAAATGTTTTAAGTGTTACCGGTTTATTCCAATCAAGATGGCTTCAGGTGTGCCATACTTTTGTCATAAGTAAGGCTGTTAGCGCTCTAGTTGTTCTTTAGAACACTCTGGGAAGCTGCAGTAGAACACAAAGGCATCAACTGGCAGGCTGCTCCTGTTGAAATATAACAGGAAGATATTTGAGATCACACTTGAAATATGTCCTAATTTTTCTTTCTACAGCACTAACCATAATTTCTATGACAAAATGAACCCCATCATTTTGTTCCTTTTTAAATTAAATTGTTTAAGTGTTACCAGTTTATTCCAATCAAGATGGCTTCAGGTGTGCCATACTTTTGTCATAAGTAAGGCTGTTAGCACTCTAGTTGTTCTTTAGAACACTCTGGGAAGCTGCAGTAGAACACAAAGGAATCAACTGACAGTCTCTGCCCTTGTTGGATGTACATGTTTTACTGAGAATGTCAGACTTCATTCTCACATGAGTGAGAAAGATAATGTGAATTTACAGAAAATATGCTCTCATTTTAGCTTCTGGAGCACCTTCCAAACCTCCATGGGACAAGCATGAGAAAATAGTGTTCTCTCAAACATGATTCATGATATTCCAGCAGAAGGTTTTTCACATGGTAAAATCACCTTCGAATACACCACAATTCCTAAAATTAGTATGGTACCATCAATAAATAAATTCTAATGTAACTAAAGCCTGTTATCACCCTTTATAGTTCTCCTTTTGGTGACCCTCAAAATCTTCTATTCACTACAATGCATTTCAATGAGGTACTATCATTTATATTGGTCCCAAGATGGCTGCCAGCAATTCCAGGATGAAGTGCTGACAGCCAATCAGATCTCACGATGACATGTGTGGTTAGGCTCCGCCCAGATATATATGTGACTTTACTTTTGATTTTCTCAGGAACTACTGAACGGATTTACACCATTTAAGCAAAAGGCACGACACTGAACCAAGGGCTACCTCTTTGCCAAACTTGGTGTAATTCCGTTCAGCAGTTCGGGCTGTAGCTGCGACTAAAGGTTCCTATGGAAAAATGAATGGGGGAAAACGCGTTTTGGGACCCCCCTATTTTCTCGGCCCCAGCTTGACGTATCACCCCGAGACTTTCAGGATAGGAGCGGACCGGAGCGCCCCAACAAGTTGGAAACTTTCGCGAAGATTCGTCAACCGGCGCCAACGTTATTTCAAATAGAATGTCGCGGATTTCCTATGGATAATAGGTTTTAACTATAACTATCTACTGGCGACCGCCAGTAGATAATATATATATAATATATATATATATATAATATTATATAATAATATACACGAGTTTCAGAATTTCACATTCCGTCATCTAATGTATTGCTTAATTATTTCTTCTACAAACCAACCAAAAATATCATTCAATTAATACAGTGTCAAATACCTTCTTATTCAGGCCATTTGTATTGCTCCACATTCTTCTATAAATTGCTAATATCTACTTGCCAAGACTCCTTTCTTGAATATATAAGAACTGCTTTAAATTAAGGTGAGATGCACCTAAATCGGCAATTGTAGCACATCTGCCCATGTTGAATTGAAACTGATTGCTAATTCCAGACGTCTTGCCTCACATTAGATTTGTCTCTCCCCATCCCTTTTTAGGTCTCGCCTGAGCCAGCGCGCATGCGCTGCTCTTGCGAGACTTTTAGTAAGCGGGTTTTGGAAGTGCAAACAGTGGCTTTTGCTGCGGACTAACCTGCGTTCACGCGAGCGTGCACGCGCGATCAGGCGCCATATGGCTTCCCTCGCCATCTGGACGCTCGCGTGAACGCAAGCTGGTCGCCAGCAAAAGCCACTGTTTGCACTTCCACCCGCTTCCTCACGAATGCTTGTTTTCCTTCAGCGCGCGCGCTTGTTTGATCTTGTTTGTTTTGTTGTTTATTAGCACATGCTGGCCTAATCTGCTGCAATATCTAAAGTCCCATATTTATATTCCTATTTACTTTACTTGCGTTAGGAAAGTTCCAATTCGAAAAACGCTGGGGATTAGCGTTAAAGAATTATGATGTGCTTGTAAAAAGATGACACTTTTTTATTGAGAAACAATGATTACCACACCAGAAGGCTCCAAGAGATGATGGGCCTACAACATAACCGGAAGTGAGTTGCTTCATGGCGGCCTATAATTGCAGCTGCGTTGTGCAGTGGAACAGCGAAGATTTGTAATAACGAAGTACTCACACGAGTGAGCTTGTAATTAAACCTTTCAGAACACGAAAACATTATTCACGACACCTACTGATCGCAATTAGAAACAATCCACATTGTGCACTTCCTTCTTCGTCACCCTTTAATTAGGACTGACAACATTGAGCCTTTTGTTTCTCTGCCCACCTCAGCAAACCAACTGCATCAAGGGTGACGCTGAAGCTGCCCCCATTACCACTCTCCATCTGCGCACGCCTCACCTACGCCCGCAGCTCATCTAGCATGTCAAGCAATGCCCGCCTCCAGAGAATCTTTATTCGGATTCTTTATCACTGCACGTCACTCGCATTCCAATGATACAGTGTCTGGTCAGTAGTGTTACCAGTTCCTTTGACAACTTTAAATTCTCATCAAAATATTCAAGTAAATTACACTCATGGCTCTTTTGATAATGTTTCTCCTTTTACGTATACCAATCTCGAAGTTACAATTTGGTCAGGAGCAAATATTTTGTTAACTTATTTCTAATAGCAAAGTCCATGAAACAACAAGCATTGGCATAGCCAATAGGTCTCGCCTTTGGGACCTTATAAGTGTTTAGCCATGCAACACTTGATGTTGTTGCACCTAGGATATTGTGCTGGATAACTAAACACTTATATGGTCCCAAAGGCGAGACCTATTGGCTATGCCAATGCTTGTTTCCTATTGGCTCAGGCCTGTGGAATGCCATGCGGTATTCATGTACTAAAGACTGGGGCAGGCTATTTTGTCAATCAGATGACCTGAAGCACAACCATACAAAATGGGTGGTATCAGGTTATCAACCTTAATGAGGTTTTTCTTGGTTTGCATATTCAATATTTGAGCAATGATTCATTTAATTGTTTTTGTAATTTCACCCCAACAGAAACTTTGGATAATCCAGAACATGCTGACTCACCTCTAGGACATCTAGCAGACGAACGAAACAGCCACTCACAAGCTACTGCTGCAGCAGATTCAAGTCCTAGCAACATTTTCTCTCTTTTCCTGGACCAACCCACTTACATTTCCCCTCACACATCCCCATCTAGTGCTGTACTAGGAGTTCCACTTTGTGTGCGAACACCCCCAGCTTTCCAGGCACCAGGTCGAGTCACTATTGCAGCTCCTGATTCATGTGCACTAATTAAACGAGAGCCCCCATCACCACAGGGAGGAAGGATGGAGAAGTCTGTTTTTCTATTACAAGCTGGGTCCTTACAGCTCCCAGGTAAGTTAGTTATTTTTGTGGCTTTCCAAGTAAACAACGAGATTCCATTTTATTTCCTTATATGGTTACACAATTGTACTTGCTTGATTTTGTACACATTGTACAGTTTTGTCTTTCATGATGATGTTATCTTTCAGGATGGGTCTTTGTGAGTATGAACACCTAGGGATATTGGTCATCATCAAAGTACAGCCAATATTATTATTCTTTTTTTTCCTTTCCAGTATTTCTTTTTTAGTAGAAGAAATTCTTGTGAAAATAGGTAGTTTGAATAATCATTTTTGCACCTAGCAATAGCTAACGGATTCAATTGAGTGCTGTGGTGGTCTGTCGTTTACAAGGAGAGGTGATCAGTCAGTTAGTTAGCTATTCAGATGTTTCTCTGTATGCGACTTTGCACAGTTATCCTTTCCACAGGATAGGCACGGGGTAGCTCCACTGCTTTTTTGGTATTGGTAAACCACAATCTTTAGTTCTCCCTGCGTCTGTGTGAGCAGGGATCTGCTATTTCGTGCAGGACTTCGTACTTCCCTCTCAGTCTCGATGGAGCAGCTGTAGATTGAATATTGTAAATTACATTTACAGCCTTAGGTTTTCAAGTTGGGTAATGAATAAATATTCAGGTCTTCAAACCAAACGCTTACCATAATGTAATTCTGGCTTCATTGCAGCTATACTGTACCTGCTATAGTCCCTCCCTTGCATAATGCCCCCAGTCCTGACGACAAGCCTTGTTTAACATATATTGGTCTTCCTCAGGGTGTGTCCTTGCTCGCACCTACTCTTACACCTACAGTCATTCTGGACCTCCCCATCAGATCGTGACGTGAGATGCACGTTTCTTCTCTCCTTGAGATTGCTGAGGTAGCATGGACTCTCACAATTCTACGCCCACCATACGATCGCAGGAATTTGCTACACAGCCGCTGTGTTGTGAGTCTAGGGGAAAGGGATCTGGAGCAAATAATAAACTAATACAACAAACTAAAATAATAAAAATACACTGATTACACATCTTCCTGTAGAATAAGAAAGGTGCTTTAATGACATCCAGATTTTAGATCTCTGCTTCAAACTTGTGTCCTCCTTTATCTGTTATAATCAACACCTACGTGAGGTTGTTCTTAACCCAGCCCAATCTGGATTAAGACCTTGGGTTTCTCAGCTGCTCACCTTTAGGGAGGGATGCCTGAATATAGATGAGAACAATCCGTACAGTTCTTAAATTCAAACTCACTATTTGTTTACAAATGTACTTTTTATCAAGGACATCCACTTACTCTGGGACTTTGTTTGGTTCCTTAGGGGAAAGCTCCCTGGGTCCTATTTGTATACCTGAGATCATCTTGCACAAGGATCGAAATTCTCCCTGCCATGTTGAGTCACACTCAAGGGGTTGACAAGTTTTCCAACCACCTAAAGAGCACTATGTGACTTGGCATTAAACATTTCTGCATGCACAATTCAAAATAGTGTCATAATCAACTTCTGGCTAACAATAGTCTACGTTTTGCGTATAATAGAGTTCAACCCCCCAATTAAAGGGTTAACCAAGATATTGTTCCTTTAGCTAAATTTCAAAGTCCTTTTTCTGTGTGGGCGCTTGTTCTATCAACCGAAGTCAGGCCCAGCCAAAAGGGGCTGCAAAATATCAAAGAGGCCCCACCTTCCAAATGCACCACCTGTTAATACCAAAACTACATCACCATTAAAATTTCCAAAGAACAATCCCACTGGAGCACAAAACTTATCTGGACCTGTAGCTCGAAGTCTTTGTTCTTCTGAGCCCTCCAGCTGGAATACAAGCTGCTCTGCTCCCTGCTCCATGGGTGTGGCTTAAATAGCTTTGGTTTTTAAGATGACCACAGATATTTTCTAATCTTGCGTGTTTCCCAAGTCACGCTAGAGTTCGGGGAAATACCACACATGTACTCATAGTTTTTGGAAGTGCTGATGCCAGCTAGGGGGTAAGGATCCAGGGATGACTGCGCATTGTAGATTGTAGAATTTAACAGCAGGCACTTAAACTAGACAGGCGTTTTCCAATACATGAGCATCATTGAAATCCCCCATAGGGGGGTTGACCAGAGGGTCAGTAGGAATCGCCGGGAGAGCCTACGACCGGCTGTCTGCATGTACATGGACTGGATGATGGACTCCATTTTCTGGATGTTGTGAGGGTGCTGTAGTTTGAAGTTCTTGATCAAAAAAGCGGACATAAACACAGTCTGGGAGTTCCCAAGACCTTTCCTATGGGCCATATACTTTCCAATCCATCAGATAATAAAGAAGGCCCTGTACTCTTTTTGAGTCAAGGATTGCTTGTACCCCATAATCTTCCTGGTCATTGATTAATACTGGTAGGGGCTCTAGATTAGTCCGGTTGCTGATTTTACTGATTTAATTAAGAAGTCATGAAATGTCAGGTGAAGGTACATGGTGGTGGTTACTTTAACCAAACGTTTGTTTACCCTAAAACTTAGTGGACAGGGAAAGGCCTGATAAATCATGGCTGCAACTTCCTTTTGTCTTTCAAGCATAAATTTGTGGTGTATAACAGACTTAATTTCCTGATTCATACACCGGAGGGGGTATTCATTTCCAATGTACGGACTGCTTATATTTTTGTTTGGCTTGTGATAGGTTTTAGGTAAGCTGAGGCATGGTTTGTTTTAATTCTTTGTCTGTCTGCTAAATTAGGGTGGCATGTTCCAGATGGAATTTGTGTCGGGGTAAATCGTGAAAACCCTCCAAGGCAAAGAAGGATGAATAGATTGTTGAAGCGTTAACAGCATTACTATGGCAGAATTAAGCTAATCATAAGTTGGAGACCCAATTTTCTTATTCATGGGCAAAGCAGCGGAGGTATTGCTCTAATGCCTGATTACAGCGTTCCATCTGCCCATCAGATTTGAGGTGATAGGCAATGGACAAACCTAGATTAATTCCATTTAGTTTGCAAAAGGTCTTCCAGAACTATGACACAAATTGCGTGCTTCGGTTGGAGACGGTAGACCATGTAATCGGACTATATGCAGTAGGAATAAATCTGCCAGTTTAGGGGCAATAGATAGGTCGGTAATAGGTACGTAATGACTCATTTTGGGGAGAGTGTCTACTAACACAGAATGATTGTGAAGCCCATATCCTTAGAAAGGTCGGTAATAAAATCCATAGAGATGGTGTGCCATGGATAAGGTGAGTTGGGAAATAGTTGCGATAGCCCGGTAGGTTTCTGAGTATCTCTTTTAGTACTTAGACAAATGTCACAAGTAGGGACAAACTCTCCTCATGTTTTCCCACCGAAAGGTTTGTTGTAATAAATCATATGTTTTGGTCATGCTTTGGTGTCCTACTAAAGGACTGTTGTGTGTCCAATCCAAGGCCTGGTCTCATAATTCCTTAAAAGGAATGCATTATTCTGCAATAATGCACTATTCTGAAATAATAACCCCTGACACATACTGAGGGCTGAGTTTTGGGCAAGTCAGTCTTAGATGTTCATATGGTGGGTGGCTAGCCGCTGCAAAGCTTCCTGGGAATCGGTGGTGGCGCAGATGTGGGTACCAAAATTATCAGCTAATCATATTGGTTTGTCCACTGGGGACATCTTGGATGATTCCTCTGTGCCCTCAGCTCTAGATAAGGCATCTAGATCTGCCTTACCATTCTTGGGACCTGGCCTAAATGTAATTACGAAATTAAAATCCGCAAAAAATAGGGATCATCGTGATTGTCCTTTTACCCACTTTAAACGCTGCAGGGTAGGATGGTTGGTGCACACTGTGACTGGGTGATGAGCTCCCATAAGGTAGTGTCTTCATTCCTGGATGCTGCTTTGACTGCTAGGAGCTCTTTATCAAAGATAGCGCAGTTCCTGTCTGCCTCGCTTAATTTTTGGGAGAATAAAATGACAGGGTGCAGCTGTCCCGTCCTAGAATGACATTGCAAGAGGACTGCCCCTATAGCTACATCAGAGGCATCTGCTTCAACGTAGAATGGTTGGATAATGTCTGGGTGGAGTAAGAACTGGGGCAATATGAAGGCTATCTTCAGCTTTCTGAATGCTTCCCCTTTTGCGAGAGTCCAAGTACTAGACTGTCCCTTTTGTAACAAGGCTGTTATAGCGGATACGATGGGTGATTAGTTGGGAATGAACCTCCAATAAGTTTTGTATCCGCTTCTTATAATTTAGTGTTTGCAAGCTATAGGGACATGCTTTTGTTGAGTATATTGCTAATCACAAAAGTTTCCGGTGGCACCGGAATCGATCATAACAGACATAAACGCACAGGGCAACCCCGGAAAAAATAATGATGCATCCATAGTGAGGTGATCATTTAGTGCATGGGCTGATTTTCCTGAGTACACCTTTTGATTGGGAGAGTATTGTTTTTTAATTTAGAATTTTTCTTGGGCTATTTATCGCAATCCTTAAGGAAGTGCAGTTCTGCACCACATTAAGGCACAAATTACTTGAATGGCGTCTTTCTCTTTTGTCTGGTTAAAGGTGGCCAGAGAGAACCAATTTGCTTGGGCTTTCCTCTGACCTCAGGTGATCAATGAGGATGTTCGAACCTTCCCGGAGTTTTTCTTTCTGAATGTTTCTTTTCAGTCTTTGGTTCGGTTTAATGGAGGTCAAGCTGTGAGACAAAATCTATTAGTTCTTCACAATCAGTGGGTCTGTTGGCTATTTGCGCCAACATGTCCTTCAACTCGTCTTTCAGGCCCTTATAAAACAATGAGCCCTCTTTGCCCCAGGCCAGTCAGTCTCAACCACAAACCTGTTGAAGTGCGCCAAATAACTTAAAAGGTCTTTATCGCCTTGCGCAACTCCAGGAGCTCATTATCAACCCTTTGAGTGGTGGCACGTTGGTTAAACGTTCTCCACAGTTCTCGTTCAGAGGCATCAGTTATGTAAAATGGAACTATCCTCGGAAACCCAAGGAATTGACCAAGATGCACCATCTCTGCACAGGTAGGATAACACAAAGCCAACTTTAGATTCATTAGTTGGGAAGTTGGCGGTGCGTCAAAGGAAATGTAATCTGCACTGTGTTAAAGATATGTTTAGCTCCTGGAATTCTTCTACAAATCTCCCTAGGAGAGCCAACTTTCTAGAAACTAAATGGGGTGAAATTGGGATGTTATTCTACACTGGGCTTGCCCTTTGACCTGGTGGCATGGACTTTGGAGCTCCTTGAGCTTGTTGGAGCTGATTCATCTGTATAAACCTACTACTTGGTTGCGCAGACTATTGGATCTTTCATAGATTCACATGCTTGAATCATTCCCGTCGGTGAAGTGGGAGCCCCACGGTACAATTAGAAAGCAGTATATAATGATACATATTGCCTGTAATGGCTAGAAAACATTCACTTCAATAACTTATCCACATCATCTATTAAGAACCAAACTTCAGCCAATCAGGCGACATCACCTTCTAGAACCATCTCCACAGAGGCTTCACTCCCTCAGATTTTCTACAGCATGTCATGTGATGGGAGTCTCCCCGAGTTCTGCTCTGTTGCATTAAAATTCATATATATATATATATATATATATATATCGCTTCCGTGGCGTTCTCCGTCCCAATTTCGCCGCTCTCCACGCAGCGGGTGCCATAGTTTGCGAGGACGGACTCGCGCAGCTATTTCAGATTCGGTCCAAAGAGGATGCTGGGCACTCACAGGCATTCAAATTAAGATTTATTGATAAAAAGTGCAACCACTACTGACAAACGCGTTTCGGCCACCTGGCCTTCGTCAATGTCAGTATCCCTTCGTGTCACATCACCTTATAACATCACATTCATTGATTGGCTAACAATTCATAAAAATAGAAAGCGGACTGTAGCAGCAATAGAATGGTTACGGAGAAACAATACATGGCGGCGGCCATCTTTGAACGTTATAGAGAATGTTAAGATTGTTTGCAAAAATGTCCAACCACATTCATTTCATCTCTCATTATCTTATACAATTTATCAGTCAAGGTTTATGTGGTCTACCATCATTTCATATATAATGTAATTCATTTATATGGCAATTAATGATCATTTCTTATCAATTCTAACCATCTGTGTAGTTGACCCGATTGTATTGGATCTTATTCGTATCGGCTCAAATTGTAGGGAATGTTGTTATCAAGCCCTCAATGGGCTGGTTGGGTCCTAATATGATAACTATTCATAATAAGTGTAGTTATTTGGCCCTGTATGGGCTTCCCATCTCATTTTCCATAGGATCTACACTGTGTTTGACTTACACAATGGAACCCGAGGTACTACCTACAATCAATACCGCCCAAATGGGCTATAACAGATGTACCCTCCTTGCTTGACCACCTACACTTCACTTTTGTTGAAAACCCTCTCGACTGCCTATCCTATACTTCTTCTCAAGATTTACCAGCTGTCTCAGGAGGATGCAGGAGCCTCTACACTTAGCCAGTATGTGACCATAGTTATCCAGTATTGGGGTATCTTTCATAGATTCACATGCTTGAATCATCCCTGCCGTCGAGGTGGGAGTCTCACGGTACAAATAAAATAAATACATAATAGTACTAAAATATACAATAGGCTATAATGGACAATAAAGTCACTACACTAGCCTATCCTTGTCCTTTTGTAAAAAAGAACCAAATTTGGAACACAGCCAATCAGGCTCTAGCACCCTCTAGAACACTCCACAGAGAGGCAAGTCCCTCAGATTTTCTACCGCACGTCGTGTGACAACGAGTCTCCCTGAGCTCTGCTCAGTTTTTTCTCAGAGTTTGCTGAATACTGTGAGTACAGGATGTCTGAATCTTCTAAGAAAGGATTATTCTTGCCTTGTGGTTCCTGTGGGAAAAAGAGATTACATTTTGAGGATCCCCACAAGGAGTGTATATACTGTTTGTATCCTTCTCATAAGGTCAAGGACTGCAGGATTTGTAGAACTTTTCTTCAAAGACCTTAAAGGATAGAGAAGGAAGGTTATTGATCTGGCTGGAGAAATTGAAGGTGAGATCTGAGGTGGTGTCTGAAGAGGATGATAGTGAGAGCCTCCCAGCGTCTAAGAAGAGAGATAGATCTGAAGATCCACCTGAAAGAGCTGGCAAAACATCTAAAAAGTCTCACCATGAGGCTAGCCACTCTGCCTCTAAAAAGAGAAGCTTTCTTTCTCTTCTGAAGGAAAAACTGTGGAAACATCAAAAATGCCACTTAAAACGGCATTGAAACAGTCCAGGATTCAGTCAGAGTCTGTCAGATCCTCGTCGTCGTCAAAAAAGACCCCGTCGACGACGAAGCCACCTCAGAGTTCGTCAACGCTATCTCTGTCGACGGAATAACCGGTAAGATCTGTACCTTCGACGACAAAGACTAAATCGCCTCCGTCGACGACACCGTAGACGATCACAGTCTCGCCTCCGTCGTCGTCCCTCTCGTCGACGGCACCATCGACGACGGTCCCATTCTAGTCGACGCTCCCACCGTCGACGACAGTCCCACTCTCGTCGACGCTTCCACCGTCGACGACGACCTCCACTTCGACGACATCGCCGACGACGGGTCTTCCATCGACGACGACCACGTCGACACTAACAACGGTAATGGCAGCTTCAGCTGTCCCTATGTCTCCTTCCATGGTCATCTCGTCGACGATCATGCGGAAAAGGCCTACTTCACTACAAGTAACTCCTATTTTATCATCTAAATTAGCGTCTACGCTCCCGTCTACGAGGGGCTACTACCACGACCCTTCAAACATTTCTCCCTTGCCTCCGAGCCATTTTTTAGAAGAGTCAGAGGATGATGGGCTGTTCAGTCCTGCACGCAGCCCCTCTCAGCTTCATGTCGAATACAAAGAGGATGATGAGGAAGAAGAGTATTATGAGCCTTATCAAACAGTACAAAGGCCTCAAGTTTTATTGCCTCGTCAGGAACCTGTGGTGCAGATGCCCGTGACTTTGGTACAGGACTTGGCAGCTATGCTGCAAGATTACCATACTTGTTTCCCAACTGCGGCTGACCCCGTTCAAAGCAGCCTTCTCCTCCATCTATTTTGCATACTTCAGGTTCATCTGTTCCGGCTGCTGGGTCTCAGGATATTGTACCTATACCACAAGACCAAGGGGTACAAGATGATGACGAGGATGCAGTTGCCGAAGAGGGCGAACTCCCTAAATCGCCAACAACCGTGGATAAATGGGAGGATTATGTAATCCATACACCATCATCGCCAGTTCCTCAGGCAATTGATTCCCCTCCGGAGGACATCGGAGGTTTTCATGCAATCATGGAGAGGGCAGCGACACGATTTCACCTGCCTATGCCTGTTAAGCAGTCCGACTGCTTTCTCTATGATTTTAAAGATCAGAGCAGGAAATCGGTCCGCGCCATTCCCATAATCGACCATATTTGGGAAGAGGGCGTCAAGATTATGAGGAACCCTCTCTCTGTACCGGCAATTCTTCCCAGGATTGATAAGAAATATAAGGCCCCGGATGATGCCCCTGCTTGCCTGTCTGGTCATCCTAGGCCTGACTCTGTCATCTCTCAAGCTGCTCAGCGCAGGTCGAGAAATCCATCGGTACCGATCACTGCGCCTCCTGACAAGGATGGTAGGAGGCTCGATAATATAGGGAAGAGGTTTACCACCATGGCAGGTGCTTCCGTTTGTGCCGCTAACTCATTGGCAATCCTAGGGAGATATGACCGCCAAATGTGGTCAGATATTGCTCCATACCTTGAGTTTTTACCAGAGGATAAGAAACAGGAGGCAAGAAAAATTCTCCTGGAGTGGGAAAGAGCAGCATCGGAAACGATCGACATTTCCATGGATCTAGCCTCCCTAGGGTTTCGACAACTGGCTGGAGCAGCGGTCCTCTGTCGCCAGGGTTGGCTTAAATCTACCACTTTCCGGCCGGAGATGCAAAGCAAAATCCTCGATATGCCATTTGATGGGGATGCGCTCTTTGGCAAGCACATCGATGATGCCCTGCAAGAGGTTAAAAAAGACACCGACACTGCCAAAGCCCTGGGTACGCTTCAGTACAGGAGGACTCCTTTTCGAGGCGCCCGTGGCAGAGGGTCTTTCTCCTTTCGTGGAGGTTACCAAAAGTACCAACCCCAGTCTTATCAGGGCAGATCTGGTTTTCAACAGCAACAACAACAATCTTACAGAGCGCCCCCTGCTGCCGCTTATAGACAACAGAACAGGAGGAAACAGCCCCAACAGGGCAGAGATAATGGTAGGAAACCGTGACGTCTCCCCAGCACCTGCAACAGTTCGGCCACACTTCAACACCAAGACGCCGAACATTTCTCGTCATTTCAACCAATGAGAAAAACTGACCTCGGACAAGTGGGTTTTGGAAATAATCAAATTCGGAAACACCCTAGAATTTGTAAACCTCCCTCCGCCCCATCCACCTTTAAAGAAGCATCCACCACATCTAGCTCTTCTCAAGAAAGAGGCAAGGAGTTTGCTACAAAAAGGAGCTATAGAGAAAGTGCCTCGCTCTCAAGTGGGAAGAGGTTTTTACTCCTGTTTCTTTTTAGTCAAGAAAAAGTCGGGAGAATGGAGACCAATCCTGGATCTGAGGAAGCTGAACAAATACCTGCAAAAGAAATCCTTTTGCCTGGTTACTCTTCAAGAGATCCTGCAACTCCTAGACCATGCAGACTTCATGACAACATTAGATCTGCAGGATGCATACTTCCACATCCCGATCCACCCCAAACATCGAAAGTTCCTCCCTTTTACTGTGGCAGGTGCGCATTTTCAGTTCAGGGTTCTCCCTTTTGGCCTGCGTTCAGCTCCAAGAGTTTTTACAAAATTCCTTGCTCCGGTTGCGGCTAATCTCAGGCTGCAGGGCCTGCAGTTTTTCCCATATCTGGACAATTGGCTAATAAAAGCTCCTTCTTTCCGGCAGGCCTCAGAAGCAACGCACACCTGCCTTCTCATGTTTCAATCTCTGGGGCTGTCTCTCAACTCTAAAAAGTCAGTTCTTCTTCCATCTCAAAGGATTCAGTTTCTGGGAGCAGTTTTGGACACTATCCAGGACAAAGCATCCTTGTCCACAGAAAGACAATCACATCTGGTTTCTCTAGCATCAGACCTACGAAAAAGAAGGTTCGCTTCTGTGAGGAAGATAAAATCCTTTCTTGGAATGTTGTCCTCTGCAATCCTTTTGGTTCCTCACTCCCGTCTCAGAATGAGACCTATCCAAAAAGAACTGGACAGTCAATGGCTTCAAATAACAGGGTCGTTCGACGACCTGGTGAGGATAACCCCGGCTTTGCGGGTGGCTCTGCTTTGGTGCAGCGCTCCAGCAATGTCTCGACCGGGCTTACCTTTCTTTCTCCCCACCGGAATTCATCTTGACTACAGACGTGTCTCGAAGGATGGGGTGCGCACCTCCAAGATCTCTGCATAAGAGGAAAATGGTCCAAAGCATTGTCAAGAATGCACATCAACTTCCTGGAGCTTCAAGCTATTTTTCTGGCTTTGCAGTCTTTTCTCCCAAGACTTCAGGGGTCATCAGTTCTCATAAGAACCGACAACACCACTTGCATGCATTACCTAAACGAGCAAGGGGGGACTCGCTCTCACATCCTATCTCAGGAAGCGCAAAACATATGGAAGTGGCTCCTTTCTCATCACATTACTATAAAGGTGGAGCATCTGCCAGGAGTAAACAACACTCTGGCGGACACTTTGAGCAGAACATCAAATTCTTGCCACGAATGGGAACTGGACCAGTCAGTCGTGGAACACATTTTTCAGATGTGGGGCAGACCCAACTTGGATCTCTTTGCCTCCAAGACAAATCGGAAATGCCCATTCTATGCCAGTTGGGATCCAGAGAAGGGCTCGTGGGGAAACGCCTTCATGATGAGATGGACGGAGATTTTCGCTTACGCTTTCCCCCCCTTTCCGTTGCTCCCGAGGCTTCTAAGAAAACTGAAGCTGGAACCGTGCCGAATGATTCTCATTGCCCCACGATGGCCGCGTCAGCACTGGTTCACAGAGCTTCTCCTACACTCAGAATGCAACCCATTTCGCCTCCCAGTGTCTCCAACTCTATTGACAATGAGCAAGGGCCAGATTCTCCACCCGCATCCAGCCCCTCTGCAGCTTCATGCCTGGCTTCTGAGCTCACTGAATTCAAGGAGCTAGATTTACCGCAAGACTGTAGGGACATACTTGCAAAAGCAAGAGCTCCTTCTACTCTAAAAACCTATTCTCTGAAATGGAAACGTTTCTGTTCTTGGTGCCGTGATAATAATACACATCCCCTGGACTGTTCTCCGGAGAAGGTTCTCCCTTATCTTCTTTCACTAGCTAAGTCTGGACTCATGTTCGCATCTGTTAAGCTGCATCTGCCCGCAATCTCGACTTACAGGCGCTCTACTGGCGGCCCATCTCTCTGCTCTAACCATTTGGTCAAGCAATTTTTGAAAGGTCTCTTCAGAGCTTTTCCGCCTATCAGAGCTCCTCCCCCTGAATGGAGGCTTAACCTGGTTCTATCACAGCTCATGAAGCACCCATTCGAACCTGTGCACAAAGCTGAGCTTAAATATCTCGCCTGGAAAACTGCTCTTTTGTTGGCGCTTACCTCCGCTAGGAGAGTCTGCGAAATTCAGGCATTTACTATCAAACAACCATACCTAAGGTTCACCAATGACTATGTTCTCCTAAGAACGAATCCTACCTTCATTCCAAAGGTTCCATCTTCTTTCCATCTTAATGAGCCCATTATTCTACGTACTTTCTTTCCCATTCCTTCCACCCCGGCTGAGAAGGCTCTACACCCTTTGGATATTAAAAGATGCCTTAAATTCTACTTATCACGAACTGTATCCATCCGGAAGTCGGATCAATTGTTTGTATCTTATGGTGGTCAAAAACCAGGTACAGCAGTAACGAAGTCAACAATTGCAAGATGGATTGCATCAGCGATTCAATTTTGCCATTCTAAAGCTGGAAGCCCTCTGTCCGTGCAGCCTAAAGCTCATTCCACAAGGGCAGTGTCATCATCGGCAGCGCTTTTTGCCGGAGTGCGGTTGGAGAAGATTTGCCGTGCTGCAACCTGGAAGAATGTGCACACATTTACACGGCATTACTGTCTGGATCTGGCTACAGAAGCGGAGTCAGCAGTTGGTCAAGCAGTGTTACGCAACCTTTTCAAATAAGGTAAGCCTCTATTGAGAGGTGACTATCTTATTTCATGCTTTTGAATGCTGTCTCTTTTAATTGTTAATGTTACCAATGTCTCTCTCGTGATATGGCATATGTTATAAGTATGTTTACAAATATATTTTACAAGGTATCTAATGTGGTCTATATAATACCCACCATCCGCTAAGGAACTAAGATTTTTACTGCTAGCTATTGTGATTCAAGCATGTGAATCTATGAAAGATACCCCAATACTGGATAAGAAAACGAGTTACTTACCTGTAACTTCAGTTATCCAGTATTGGTATCTTTCATAGATTCATATGCGACCCACCCTCCTCCCCGGAGAGGCTTCCCTTATTACTATGTTATACTTACTGTCACTTGTGCTACGAAAATCTGAGGGACTTGCCTCTCTGTGGAGTGTTCTAGAGGGTGCTAGAGCCTGATTGGCTGTGTTCCAAATTTGGTTCTTTTTTACAAAAGGACAAGGATAGGCTAGTGTAGTGACTTTATTGTCCATTATAGCCTATTGTATGATATTTTAGTACTATTATGTATATATTTTATTTGTACCGTGAGACTCCCACTTTGACGGCGGGGATGATTCAAGCATGTGAATCTATGAAAGATACCAATACTGGATAACTGAAGTTACAGGGAAGTAACTCGTTTTCTTCTTCCTCACTGTTGAGCCCAAACGGTACACGTGGTCTCAGTTCCACAATGTACCTGGACTCCAGCGGTCTCAATATTCTCACGCGGTCACCACCTCTCTCTCTCTGTTTCACCTGATCAAGGCAGAAGAACTGTACTCTGTCGCTTCTCCCTTCATGGGCCTCTGCAAAGTGCCTTGCGACTGGATATGTTGCATCATAGTTCGTGATGGTACGTGTATGTTCTAGAATCCGTTTTTTGGCCTGGTGTATTGTGCTCCCAATGTATTGGAGACCACAGGGACAAGATATACAATAGATCACGAAACTGGAGTTACAATTTAACAGTTTGTTAATGTTTCTTCTTGTTTTTCTTACCTGGGACCTGGTAGTCTTTTACCTTTACACTATTTTTGCAGGCTTTGCACTTAGTGCATGGATAAAAGCCTGTAATATCAATTCCACGTGGGAGTTTGTCAGTGTAATGACTTTGAACCAGGATATCTTTCAAAGCAGCACTTTTTCTGTATGTAATATCTGGCCTGCTTGATAGGGTCTTCCCAATTATCCCATCGGTTCGAAGAATGCCCCAATTCTTGTGAATTAGACTTCAAATCTGTTGTGACTCAGCAGAGAATCCAAGTATCAATCTCACCTTAGACTCTCCTGGTATACATTCTGATGTAGCCTCTTTCCGGATCAGCAGATCTTTCCTTTCTCTTATCTGCACTCTCTTAGTCGCCTCCTGGAGGACTTTCGCCCTATAGCCTCTTTCTTTAAATCTCTGGAGGCAATCCCTTTCTGCGACTAGGTGTCAGGAAATCAGCCGCTTGCACATGGATAAAACCCCTAGGTGAGAAAAGACGCAAAATAGCCCTGTACCCTCATTGTCTAAAGCGCCATCCACATGCTTGGCTTCTGCTACAAAGACTTATGCACCATATGGTTTCAGTGAAGCCACCACTCACCCAGCAGTCTGAGGTCAGCGTTCTAGTTGTTCTGATCCTTCCAGCTTGACAGCGCTTTTGAAAGGCGCGAGCTATAGAATCTTCGCACTTCAACTGAACTCCTGTGAGGAGAACAGCGTTTGTTTGGCGCCTGCTCTGTGGAGAATTTCTTGTATTTTTCGGCGCTTGCTCAGTCAAAGAAGAACAATATTTTTGGGCTCCCCCTTGCGAGGAGCGATGTGCACACCCAGAGTTTTCTGTTACTGGCGACTTCTGTCTCCGGTATCTCCTGAAGATTCATTTCCAGACATCTGAAGACGACCCTTCATCGCTTGAAAAAGGACAGTAAGATTTTGAGACTTAAAGACACTGTTCATAAACAGTATTTGAGAATTCAGAACCACTAACGAAATTCATTCTCTTGGATTTTAAAAACCTTTTCTAACGGATGTTCACTTCTTCTTCTTCCACCAAGTTCTAAGGCTGTTTATAAGGAGTTTCCTATGTCTACCTATTGATATTGTAATTCATACAGAGAGGGGCAAGCCTGTTCAATGTCCAGGTAGAGGAGAGTATGATGTGAATGAAATTGAGCGAGAGATGAGGAAGTTAGACAGGATGTTTTAACCTTCAAATCTTGTCTTCCAACTGCAGGTTCAGTCGCAGTGTTTTCCCTGGATGCGAGTGGTTAACATAGTGCAGAGCAAAGACCATTCCAATCGTTAAGGGAGGATTCTAACAGAATCACTGGACCTGGAGGCAGTCTCTCTTTTCTATCCCATTCCCCTTTCCCCCTGGTGGCTGCAGGAATACAGGTTTTACTACCGGGCCTGTGCTTGTAGTCGCGAGGGAGATTTGGGAACCTGGCATCTGCTCCTGTGCAAGTACTGGCACTAGTAAGTTGTCCTGACACTAGGTAATCCTCTGGGCGAGAACAGTTACGTTTCAACCTTAACAGCTCTCCATAGGGGATGCTGTTGATTAAATTGCGCGGATGCTGACTTTGTAAATGTAAAACAGTATTGCCTGCAGTGGGTTTTCTGTAGAGCTTGGTACAAAGCCTATTGTGTGAAACGAATACCATCAGATCTAAAAATGTAACCTCTGAATTGTTTATGCTGCTTGTAAATTTCAAATTGAAATCATTTTCATTCAGGGCATTGACATATTGTTCTGCTTGCGCTTGCATGCCCCGCCAGACAATAAACAAATCGTCTATGTACCTCGCCCATAGCGCTACATGTTCCATCAAATTTTCTCTCTCCCCTGCCCATGCCACATGCTTCTCCCACCAGCCTACGAAAAGCTTTGCATAGCTGGGGGCGAAGCACACGCCCATGGCAGTCCCCTGTGTTTGCAGATACAACTGTCCGTTAAACAGGAATATATTGTGATTTAAACAGAATGATACAATTTCCACAAGCCTCTTACTGTGTTCTTGGTATTTCAGTGGTCTCGTTTTTAAGAAAAATTCTAGAGCTGCCAGACCCTGTGAGTGCCTGATGCAAGTATATAGGCTCGTAATGTCGAATGTTATTAATAGGAGATCCTTCACCATGGGAAATAGGAAAGAGTCCACATATATCAAAGCTTTTTCCAGGAGGCTGCCTTTAGAGGAAACAATGGGGTGACCTGGTGGTTTCTTTAGATCATTATGTACCTTTGGAAGATGGTAAAATGTTGGCAGAACCGGATGTTCTACCTTGATAAATTGATAATCCCCTTCCTCAAGTATCTCTTTCATTCGCCAATCAAATAGCATTTTGTTAAAGGATTCAGTGCTGTTATTGTAGATGGCTTTGCCCACTTTTCTGTAGCTCTGTTGGTCCCCCAATAGGCGCAGAGCTTCTCCCTTATACAGATCCTTGGACATAATCACTACATTGCCTCCTTTGTCTGAGGATTTAATGACTAATGATGTGTCATCTCTCAACTATTTAACAGCGTCCCATTGTTCCTTGGTTAAATTATATCTTCTCCTCCCATCCAGATCTCTGGGTGAAGTTCTCATCTTGTCCAGATCTTGTATCAGGGCCTCATGAAAACAATCAATCACACCAAAGGGGGTTTTGAGAATGAATTTGTATTTGGTTTTCAGTTCACTTTTGCCACTCCGTTTGTGGATGTCCATCTGTTCCAACAACAAATCTTCTTCATTGCATGTCCCTATGGTTGATGATGTATCCTCCAGTTCGTATAGTGTTCTCAGTGTTTCAAGGTCATTACCAGTTAAATTGTCCATAGTGGTCTCCGTTGTATTCGCCCTTTCTGCCCTCCTTTTGGGGAACTGTAAATGAATTTTTCTCAATTTCAACTTTCGAATATATTGCTAGAGATCAATTCTAGTTTGAGTATAGTCCCATTCAGTTGTAGGGCAGAATGTTAAACCTTTCTGTAAGACATACATCTCAGTGGTGGTCAAATGTCTGTCGGATAGGTTCACGATGGATAGATTTTGTTCCTTTATCTGCGATTGTTCCCTCTCTTGCTCCTCATTACTCGCGGCTGGATTGTTGCCTTTCCTGCCCTTACCTCCTAGTCTGGTTTGCCGCCTGTGTTTTCGGGCGGTCGTGTCCTCTGAGGAAACTTTCTCCACGCTTCTTGGATAAGATGGTACTCCTGGGGAAAATTTGATTCTTCGTTAGGCGCTTGAGCTGCTGCTCTTCTAGATGTTTCTGTTTCTGAGAGATCAGTATCGGCTTCTGATTCAGAGGTATCCCTTGCGTTGGTCACTTTTGCATTTTTCGTTTGCTGAAGGGCCCTCCGTGGTGCGTCGTATTTTTTGGCAAAAGTCAGAATTCTACCTGTATCATAATCTCTCTGATCTCTAGCAAACTTGTTTTGTTTCCTCAGTTTGATGTCATTCTCGTAGGAAATCAATCTTGTCTTCATCCGCGCTCTCAGACTTTCGATCTGATCTTTATCTGTGTTGAGGGCAATGTTAGCTTCAATGTTGTTGATTTCATCCAATAATTTGTTCCTGTCACTCTTTGCATACTTAATGAGTATGTCTATCATGCCCCTGGCTGAGTTGGTTGTAAACTCCGCCTATTCCTTCAAGAGATTTGGATCGGGGTTCTCATATGAAGGGACAGTATAAATTCGAAGACCTCTTGGTATTCTTCCCACTTCTATATAGCGTTGCAGGGAAGTGGCCTCCCACCACTTCCTGATCTCCTTCTCATAGGTTCTCTCCAATTTTGTGAACAGGCCTCTAAGATTGTCCCGACGCTTTGTTATGGGTTGACCTCCTGCTGCTCCTCCATCTGATGCAGTTCCCCGGAATACTGAATCTGCTGCTTCCAGTCGTTCAGCGTCGCTGAACATAATCTCAAAATGTTGCACATAATTCTATAAATCTCAGATGTCAGGGTATGTACCCGCCCATGCTGCTGCCGTTAGAAATATAGTCCCAAGAATGGCGTTAGGGAGTGTACTCACCGCGGCGGTCCTTTCATCGGTTCCGCATCCTCCGACCCTTCACCAACGCCTCTCACGCAGCACGGGAGAACTCCTCTCAGGACGCCATTCAAATCCAAATGCGGGATCCGCAACACTGTTTCCTCGTGCCGCTTTACCTTCTCAGTTTTCAACGTGGCGGAGCAGGCGAAGAAATACAAAGCTTCCGTGGCGTTCTCCGTCCCAATTTCGCCGCTCTCCACGCAGCGGGTGCCACAGTTCGCGAGGACAGACTCGCGCAACTATTTCAGATACGGTCCAAAGATGATGCTTGGCACTCACGGCATTCAAATTAAGATTTATTGATAAAAGTGCAACCACTACTGACAAACGCGTCTCGGCCACCTGGCCGTGGTCAATGTCAGTATCCCTTCGTGTCAAATCACCTTATAAAATCACATTCATTGATTGGGTAACAATTCATAAAAATAGAAATCGGACTGTAGCAGCAATAGAATGGTTACGGAGAAACAATACATGGCAACAGTCATCTTTGAACGTTATAGAGAATGTCAAGATTGTTTGCAAAAATGTCCACCCACATTCATTTCATCTCTCATTATCTTATACAATTTATCAGTCAAGGTTTATGTGGTCTACCATCATTTCATATAAAATGTAATTCATCTATACGGCAATTAATGATCATTTCTTATCAATTCTAGCCATCTGTGTAGTTGACCCGATCTTATTCGTATCGGCTCAAATTGTAGGGAATGTTGCATATACATATATATATATATATATATATATATATATATATATATATATATATATATATCCGGCGATTAGAACACTAATACGCCTTTGGAACGGTGAGGTCTGTGTCGCAAGACAAGTTATGAACAATGCGGCAGTCTTTTCTGACCCCCATCATCCCACTGGGGTAAAAATGTGAATTATGGTTTGGGGCAGTGGCAGCAACCACTTGGTAAAACGTGAAGGAACGACAAGTACCAGGATGCAAGTATGCACACGCCCACTGGGGCGGGACTTTGTGATAATATCAGGTGTTCCTTTCTATGACTGCCTCTGTTTCTCCTTGCCCGTGAACAAGGACACACGCTGTCTGAAACGCGTAGGGCTGATAAGGATTGATTTGTGATGTGGAGAAGAAGCCTGCAACTTTGAGGTCTGCGATTAAAGGTGTGAATACTCACCGTGAGTGGTGTTTTCTTTCTGGGCAAATCTTAATATCTGAAAGAGACACGTTAGTGACAGATTCTCTACCTTAGAATATCCCCAGGCGTCAGGCTGGATCCGGAAAGTTTTTTGCGTAGCAGTACCCTTGCGCGTCGGTAGGCGGCGTCGTGCGGGTCCGTTGTCGGCGTCGTGGTTGCCGGGATGACGTCGCGGGCAGTACTTAGACGCCGCCCCTGCGCGCTGACGTCAGTTCTTCTTTTTCCGCGCCAGTAAGCGCAGATCCAGGAAGAGCAGTGCCCTAGTCACTTTGTGACTATCCTTTTTTGTGAATTTTTTCACTGTTTCTTCAACGAGTCTTCACGACTCCTAAGGTGTCGTAGGGATGCCCGGCTTTAAGCCCTGCGAGGCCTGTGGTCGCATGATGTCGATCACGGACCCGCATCTCGAGTGTCTCTTCTGTCTCGGCCGAGACCACGACACGAAGTCGTGCCCTGACTGCCGGAAACTTCATCCGAAGGCTTTGCGAGAGCGGTCTGGAAAGCTACTCGAGGTCCGGCAGTCGGCTCCGCGCCGCACCAAGCCCCGGTCCCGGGAGAGGTCGAGGGGCCGGTCGCAGAGTCCCCACCGTTCGTCGGAATCCAAGTCTTCGCGCTCCTCCGGTAAGTCGAAGCACAAGAAGTCTAAGAGGCGTCATCGCTCTAAGACTTCGCCTCGCCGGTCTCGCGACTCGGCTGAGGCCCCAGTCGGCACCGTCCCCGCCCCTCGGCCCCGGACATGCCTGTAGAGCCGCCCCGAATTACCCGTTCCTTCCGGGGTCGGGGGCGACTCCGGCCGAAATACAGGAATTCCTGTCGGCCATGGCCCGCCTCTTCGGGCCTTCAGGTCCCTCCGGTGCGCCTTCGGGCCCCGCGGGCCCTGATGGGGTTGCCCCGGCGCCGCCGTCGACTCCGGTCCCGGCGCCGCCTGTCCCACCAGCCTTCATCCCGGCCTCGGCTCCGGCCCCGGCCTCGATCCCGGCTCCGGTGGTACCGCAACCCCCATCGACGCCGGTTGACCTAACCACGCCTCCGCCGACGCCGATGTCCCCGGTGCCGTTCCTGACGCCGTCCGGGGCTCCGGACGGCGTCGGTCCCCGGCTCTCTCCGGCTCCGGACATGGAGCCGGACCGACGTCGCTCGACGCCGGCTCCGGCGCCGATGAGACCTTGGGTCCCAAATGTCCCTCCTCCTCCATATTTTGAACAAGAGGAGGACCAGGAGAGCTGGGAGGGGTCTGAGGACCCTCTCACACAACAGTGTGATTTTGACCCGGACTGGGCTGAGGAACTTGGGGATGCCAGTGGTCTAGACACCTCCCCTGACACTGGCATGCTGTCTCCTCCCGTGGCTACGGAGGAGGGGGCTAATTTTGCAACGGTGTTGCGTAGAGCAGCTGGAGCCTTACATCTCCAGTTGCCTACTGTGGCCGTCAGGACTAACCTCCTGACAGAAGTGCTTCAGCCGGCGGCTTCCTCTTCGGAGACTGTGCTGCCGTTTAATGATGCACTCACTGACGTTCTTTTGGGTGCCTGGTCCAAACCCACCACAGGGGCTCCTGTGGATAGGAACGTGGCCCGACGCCATCGCCCTGCTCCGGGCGACCCCTTGTTTCTCTCCCAACATCCCACCCCTGAGAGCTTGGTTGTCCAAGCCTCTGCCTCCCAAACCGCCTTCCCTACCGCCCCTCCGGATAGGGAATCCAAACGCCTGGACCAATTTGGGAAGAAGGCTTTTTCTTCCTCCAGTGCTGGCTTGCGGTCCGTTAACACCGCTTGCCTTTTGGGCCGATATACCCACTCCCTGTGGGATTCGGTGGCGGCTGTTTTGCCGCAGTGTTCTGAGGAGGTCCAGACACTGCTTACCCGCGCCATTGCGGAAGGTCGAGATGCGGCTAAATACACCATCCGTTGTGGCCTTGATACCGCCGACTCGCTGGGCAGATCGCTTGCGACGACGGTGGCGCTACGTCGCCACGCCTGGCTGAGAACAACTGGTTTCTCGGGTGATGTCCAGAATACACTCATGGACATGCCCTTTGATGGAGTCGGTCTTTTTGGTTCAAAGGCAGACCATGCGCTGGAGCGGTTTAAGGACTCACGGGCTACGGCCAAGTCCCAGGGCCTTTCTGTTGTACGCCCTCCGCTCACCTCTGCTTTTCGCCCCTTTCGTGGCCACGGAAGGGGCGCCCAGTCATGTCAGCTGCCCAGCCACCGGCCCGCGCAGCAAGCGTCTACGCGTGGCCGAGGACGTGGATACCGCCGTGGCGGTTCGGGCAACCAGCGTGCGGGTCAGGCCACCACCTCCAACCCGTCCGCGGCCTCCAAGCCCTCCTAGTCCCTCCTTTCCGGTGCACAGCACGCCAGTAGGGGCAGGGTCCGCCATCACCTTCACCACTGGCGTCCCATCACCTCGGACAGGTGGGTCTTGGACATTGTCCGAAGGGGCTACTCCCTCCCCTTCGAGACCACCCCCCAGCCATGCCACCTCAATTCCACCGCATGTCAGGGGATCACTTGGTACTTCTGCAGAAGGAAGTCACGGCCCTCTTGGCCAAGAGAGCCATCGAGCATGTTCCGACCCCAGAAGTAGGGCGTGGTTGCTACTCCCACTACTTTCTGGTGCCCAAAAAGGACAAGGAGGACATGCGTCCTATCTTGGACCTCCGGAACGTCAATCGCTTCCTCCGGAAGGAGAAGTTCAAGATGCTCACCCTAGCTCAGGTCTTGACTGCCCTCGACCCTGGAGACTGGTTGGTAGCGTTGGACTTGCAGGACGGTTATTTTCACATCCCCGTCCTGCCGGCCCACCGGCGTTACCTGCGGTTCACGGTAGGCCTCGAGCATTTTCAGTTCACCGTGCTCCCCTTTGGCCTTACCAGTGCCCCTCGGGTGTTCACGAAAGTGATGGCGGTGGTCGCAGCTCATCTGCGCCGGGCAGGGGTTCCAGTCTTCCCCTACCTCGACGACTGGTTGCTGAAGGCGGGCTCGTCCCAGGCAGTCGTCTCCCACCTCCAGACTACGGCAGAACTCCTGCACTCGCTGGGGTTCTCCATCAATGTGCCGAAGTCGCATCTGATTCCTTCTCCACAGCTCCTTTTCATCGGAGCAGTTCTGGACACGACGCAGTTTCGGGCCTATCCTCCCGAACGGCGAGTCCGGGATATTCGGGCTATGATTCCGATCTTTCAGCCTTTATCCTGGGTTTTGGTACGGATGACCCTGAGGCTGCTGGGCCTCATGGCCTCCTGCATCCTGCTGGTCAATCATGCCAGATGGCATATGCGGGCTCTGCAGTGGGACCTGAAGTTCCAGTGGGCGCAGCACCAGGGCAACCTGTCCGATCACGTCCAGATCTCGGAGGGGACTGCACTACAGTTGCAGTGGTGGCTCTCGAACCGGCAATGGGTCATGGGCAGATCCCTCTCCCTTCCCCAGCCAGAGCACACAGTTGTGACGGACGCGTCCCTTCTGGGATGGGGCGGTCACATGGGAGAGGCGGAGATCAGAGGCCTCTGGTCTCCGGCGGAGTCCCGGCTCCATATCAACCTTCTGGAGCTCCGGGCGATTCGACTTGCACTCAAGGCATTCCTTCCCTCTGTCAAAGGGAAGGTAGTGCAGGTGTTCACAGACAACACCACCGCCATGTGGTATTGCAACAAACAAGGCGGGGCGGGGTCGTGGACCCTTTGTCAGGAGGCTCTGCGCCTCTGGACATGGCTGGAACATCAGGGCATGTTCCTGATGGTTCAACACCTGGCAGGTTCCCTGAACGCCAGGGCGGACGAACTCAGCCGCAGGTGCATGATGGATCACGAATGGCGTCTTCACTCGGAAGTGGCGCAAGGACTCTTTCTACAGTGGGGAGAGCCTTGGTTAGATCTATTCGCCACCGAAGAGAACGCGCAATGTCATCAGTTCTGCGCGTTGGAATTTCCAAGGCGGCACTCGCTCGGCGACGCTTTTCGTCACGAGTGGAGTTGCGGTGTATTGTACGCCTTTCCGCCTATACCACTTCTACCCAGAGTGTTGAAGAAGATTCGGCATGACCGGGCCCAAGTCATTCTTGTGGCCCCGGACTGGGCTCGAAGAGTTTGGTATCCCGAGCTACTCAGTATGAGCGTAGATCCCCCGATCCGTCTGCCTCTTCGGGAGGATCTTCTGTCGCAGCAGCAGGGGACGGTCCTCCACCCGAACCTGTCCAGCCTCCACCTGCTTGCGTGGAGATTGAGCGGCAGCAGTTGATTCCTTTCGACTTGCCTCCCGAAGTTTGTGATGTGATTCTGGCAGCCAGGCGTCCCTCCACTAAGGTGGTATACGCCTGCAGGTGGAACAAGTTTGTGGCATGGTGCACAGCAAAGGCTGTGAATCCCCTCTCTGCCCCTCTCTCTGAGGTTCTCCTGTTCCTTCTTTCCCTGGCCCAACAGGGTTCTGCCCTGTGTACCATCAAGGGCTATCTTTGTGCCATCTCGGCCTTCCTCAGGCTTCCTGATCAGCCCTCCCTTTTCAAGTCCCCTGTTGTTAACAGGTTTCTGAAAGGCATTACACACCTCTTCCCTCCTGTTCCGTTTGTGATGCCTCAGTGGGACTTGAACTTGGTTCTTACCTTTCTTATGTGCGCTCCCTTTGAGCCTCTACATAACTGTCCTCTTCGTCTTCTGACTCTGAAGACAGCCTTTCTGGTGGCCGTCACCTCCGCTCGGCGGGTGAGTGAGCTCCAGGCTCTATCATGTAAACCTCCCTTTCTGTCTGTCCATCCAGACAAGGTTGTTCTTAGGACGCGTCCGTCCTTCTTGCCAAAGGTGGTTACTGCCTTCCACATTGGGCAGACCATCACTTTGCCCACCTTCTTTTCGCCTCCGCATCCTTCCAGAGAGGAAGAGAGGCTCCACCGTCTGGACCCAAAACGTGCGCTTTCCTTTTACATCGACCGCACACGCCATTTCCGGGTGGATGACAAGCTCTTTGTTGGCTACGTGGGCGCCAGAAAAGGTCGGGCGGTGCACAAGAGCACCATCTCCCGCTGGGTAACCTTGTGTATCAAAGCCTGCTATTCTTTAGCTAAAAAGGAGCCTCCTGTTGGGCTGCGTGCCCATTCCACCAGGGCAACGGCTGCTACCACGGCTTTGGGCCGCGGTGTTCCGCTGCAGGATATCTGTCAGGCAGCTACGTGGGCCTCGCTGCACACGTTTACAAAGCATTACTGCCTTGACAGTCGGGTCCGGAGGGACGGCTTCTTTGGCCGTTCTGTCCTCCAGGACTTCCTTGTCTGATCTTTGTTCGCAGACCCACCACCGGGGTTGGTATTGCTGGGGTATCTATTCTAAGGTAAGGAATCTGTCACTAACGTGTCTCTTTCAGATGCACAAGTTACTAACTTGTGTAACGATATAGCTGTAAGAGACAGTAGTTAGTGACAGATCCCTTACCGCCCCACCCATCCTCCCCGTTCTGCGAACTGATTTCTAGGGTTAAGGACATCCCTTTCAGGGCCCTAGTATTTTTCAGACACCTATGTCCGCTTCTTGCATGGCTCTGCGTTCCTGGCGCGGAAAGTCGTGTACAGAACTGATGTCAGCGCGCAGGGGCGGCGTCTAAGTACTGCCCGTGACGTCATCCCGGCGACGCCGACGACAGACGCGGAGCCGTACGACGCCGCCTACCGACGCGCAAGGGTACTGCTACGCAAAAAACTTTCCGGATCCAGCCTGACGCCTGGGGATATTCTAAGGTAAGGAATCTGTCACTAACTACTGTCTCTTACAGATATATCGTTACACAAGTTAGTAACTTGTGCATGTATATATATATATATCCATATATATATATATCGTACTGGCGGTAGAACCTAGTTTCCATAGGAAAAGCGTTTTTTGATTTGCCAATAACTTTGGTG
Organism: Calotriton arnoldi; assembly: GCA_963921515.1. NCBI lineage: Eukaryota > Metazoa > Chordata > Amphibia > Caudata > Salamandridae > Calotriton > Calotriton arnoldi. The sequence continues at coordinate 957,140 of CAWUFW010002762.1, read as the reverse complement.
CCGTTTGACGAATCTTCACAATTTTCAAAACGAATTGTTCACTCAGGTCAGCTCCTGTCTTTAAAGTTTCGGGGTGATTCGTCAAGGGGGGCCGAGAAAAAAGGGGGGTCCCAAAACGTGTTTTCTCCATGTTAATTTCCATAGGAAACTTTAGACACGGTTACAGCCTGAACTGCTGAACGGAATTACACCAAATTTGGCAGAGAGATAGCTCTTGGTCCAGAAAGCACGCTTTTTTTTTTTTTAAATGGTGTAATTCCGTTCAGTAGTTTTTGAGATATTTAAAGATTTACAGATATCGATATTTGAGAATTGTGAGATCTGATTGGGTGAGCCCTCCCGAGCACGAGCTTGCCTCTGATTGGCTGCCAACACTTCAAACCAGGAAGTGTTGGCAGCCATCTTGTGCCTCGGAGCGAGGGAAAGGGAAAAAGGTGACAGTAAGATTGAAAAACAAAAAAAGGGGGCAGGGTAGGAACACCCTGACCCCCCCAGGCCTGCTCAGGGGGTCCCACAGGAACCCCCAGGCCTAAAAAAAAGCCCCCGCAGCCCCAGGGACCGCCACCTCCCCGGGGCTTTATAATTAATTAGCGGGGGCACACGGCCCCCCCGCAGCCCCGGGGACCGCCACCTCCCCGGGGCTTTATTAAATAAGGGTGGGGGGGCCTCGCGGGCCCCCCCAAGGCCCGTGGACCGCCACTTCCCCGGGGCTTTACTAAAATACGATGGGGAGGGCCTCACAGGCCCCCCCAAGCCCTGGAGACCGCCTCCTCCCCGGGGCTAAAATAAATAATGTGTGTGGGGGGCACTGCCCCGGGGACCACCTCCTCCCCGGCGCCACTAATTATTCAAATTCGGGGGTCCGTTACGGACCCCCGGGGACCACCACCTCCCCGGGGCTTTACAAATGGAGGGAGGGGGGCTGCGCGGCCCCCCTCCTGGAGCCCTTGATGGCCCTGGGGACCGCCACCCCCCAGGGCCGGCTCCTGCAATGTCCCGGGGTGCCCACCCCCGGGACATTGCTGTTTGCTATGGCAGGGCGGGGGCTCCCGCCCTGTCATGCAAATTCTGCTTTGGTTTTTGGACGCGAGAGTAGGAAACCTGCTCTCGCTTCCAAAAACCAAAGCAAAATTGCTTTTGCCAAGGGGAGCTGCTGACAAAGCAACGCCGGCTCCCGCAGGAGGCGGAGAGCCGGCGGGACCGTGGGGGAATTGGGGCTCCCCCCACGGTCCCCAACGGTAAGGCCAGGCCCCGGGGGATGGGGTCCCCGGGGCCAGAAGTGGCCAAGAGAAGGGGGCCACGCGGCCCCCCTCACCTGCAATAAAAAAAAATAAAAACGGAAAGGCCAGCCCCGGGGGATGGGGTCCCCGGGGCCGAAATTGGCCTTGGAAGTGGGGCCACGCGGCCCCCTTCCCGTTTTTATTTATATTTTTATAAAAAGGGGTCAGGCCCTGGGGATGGGGTCCCCAGGGCCCCAAAAATGTAAAAGAAGGGGGGGCCACACTGCCCCCCTTCAAAAAAAAAAATATATTTTTTTTTTAAAAAGCCGGCATCTCGCCGGAGGCCCCGCCCCCTCCCTGCACCACTCTGCAAACGCGCCCCCTGGCGCGTTGTATGTTGGGGAATTAATTCCCCTTGAATACTGAGGGTCCCTGGGGGCCAACTAACCAGTAAGTGCCACAGAGCTGGATTGCAGAGAGGTGGTCCGAGGCCACGCCCCTTTTTAACACCACTCTGCAAACGCGTCTCTTGGCGCACTGCTGGTGGGGCATTGAGGTCCTCGTGTGTCCTGAGGACACAAGAGGACCTCAGAAATTCACTGAAAAAACCATAGGTTTCAGGGACGTTATAGTTAGAAATTAGCATTTAAAAAACCTTAGAAATTCACTGAAAAACCCATAGGTTTCAGCGACGTTATAGTTAGTTGGATATTTCACTCGTATAAAACCAGAGAAATTCGGCTGTTATAGTTAGTAGAGCTAACTATAACTTGCGCCCCCGCAATGCACTGCTGATGACATCACATATTACATTACTCATGACATGCTCAGTGACATCACTGATGACATCTCAAATGACATCACTGATGACATCATCCACGTGATCATCTGATGCACCTCCTCACACACTAATAAAACCTTTCATATACCCACTTTAAAATACAGACTACCAATATCGAAACCATAGACACACCAATAGCAGTTAGTAAATACCCGCTCAGTGATTCATACGTCTACACACACATCCACCCACTAACCCATAGAGTCACTCATACACGCAGTCATTCATCAATACAGCCACTGATATATCCACTCATACACCCATATAAACACTCACACACTGCCACTCACCCAAAGAGTTACTCAAAAACCTAGTCAGTCACCCAAAGAATTAATTACACTGCCATTTACTCACCTATACAGTTATATACACACACCACGTCACTTATTCATACAGATACGTACTGTCTTCAGCAATTACTGACATAAGCACATACTTATCCATGCAGCCACTGTCACAATCACTCACTGTCACATATACTCACTTATATACTCCAACACTCACAAATACTGCCTTTCACATATGTAGTTACTTACACATATACCACTTACATATCCATTCACTCACCAACACAGCTATACGTACACTCACTCACCCATACACTCCCTAACACACGCACTCATAAACTCATACACCCAGTGAATTACCCACTCACACATCTATGCACAGAGTCACACCCCCCCACCCACTCACACAGACACTCAGGCACCCATACAGATACTCACACAACCAATGAATAACCGATATAGACACTCATTTAGCTACTCACCAACCCATTCAGCCGCTTACACACCAACTGACAGACTGATACAGACATTTACACAGTTTACTCACTAACCCATGCATTCAGTAAGACAAGTTTAATCACTCACTTATACAGTCAGTCACGCACCTACTAAATTATCTATTCAGACACTCATACACCCACTCATACTTCAATACACCTTGGCATTTATATATATAAAACATATTTAAACTTTACAGAAACACACAGTCACTGGATGATGTCATCAGTGATGTCATCAGTGATGTCATCCGTGATGTCATTTGAGATGTCATCAGTGATGTCATCAGTGATGTAGCTGAGCATGTCATGAGTGATGTAATATGTGACGTCATCAGCAGTGCATTGTGGGGGCGCGAGTTATAGTTAGCTCTACTAACTATAACAGCCGAATTTCTCTGGTTTTATACGAGTGAAATGTCCAACTAACTATAACGCCCCTGAAACCTATGGTTTTTTCAGTGAATATATATATATATATATATATATATATATATATAAAATTCAGGACTTTTCTTCAGAGAAAACTTCCAACCTACAACGGACAAGATCAGACTACTCAACCATGTCAGAATCAACAAGGAAAGGACTTTTCAAACCATGTGGAGCATGTTGGAAGAAGAGGCTACACTCAGAGGATCCACACACGAAAACGTCTTTCCGGTGGTGGATGAAGTATGCAAATCGTTCCATGGGGCTAACATACCTGCCTCACATTCCCAACTTTGCGATCATCACAGAAGCGTCCCTGGAAGGGTGGGGCTCTCATCTGCAGAATTTGAGATCAATGGAAGATGCGCTCAACACCAAATGAAAATGCACATCAATCAGCTGGAGCTCAAAACCATAGGATACAAGGCTCATCTGTATTGGTTCGTATGGACAGCACCACCAGCATGCACTATATAAACAAACATGGGGGTAAAAAGTCATCAGCTCTATTATAGGAAGCCCAGCAGATTTGAAAGTGGCCATCTACAACACCACATAATAATCAAAGAAGAGCATGTTCCAGAAACAATACATGTCCCAGCAGATGCACTGAGCAAAACCAATACCAGCTGTCAAGAATGGGAGCCCAACCAAAAAGTTCTGAATGGCATTTTTGATCGTTGGGGCAAACCAGACCTAGATCTGTTTGCAACAAAGGAAAATAGAAAATGTTGGTTCTCTGCATTTTGACCCCCCGCAACAGGGGTCGCAGGGAAATGCGTTTTCGATCAGATAGTCAGAGTTCTTTGCTTATGCTTTTCCCCCAATCCGTTAATCCCAAGACTTCTCAGCAAATTGAAAAGGGAGCCATGCCAAATAAGTTTGATTGCCCCCAGGTGGCCCAGGCAGTACTAATTCACAGAACTACTACTCTTATAGGAGAAGAGTCATATTCGATTGAAAGAGATACCAACATTATTGACAATGAACCACAAACAAGTACTTCATCCGAACCGGACATCCTTGAATTTTTTCAGCCTGGCTCCTGAATACAATGAGTCCGCAAGCTTGAATATCCCTAAAGTTTGCAGAGAAATTCTTGCGAGAGCTTACAAATTCAAAAGGAGGCATTTCTGTTTATGGTGCCAAAAATCAAAAGTGCATCCCATTTCAGCGCCATCAGAACAAATTCTTCCCTAGCTGCTATTTTTAGCAAAATTGGGCTTTGCACACACTTCTATTAAAGTACACATAGCCGCAATTTCAAGATTTAGATCGGCTAAATCGCCTTCTCTGTAGTCCAACAGAGTAATCCAGCAATTCCTTAAAGGCATTTTCTGAGTCTTTCTTCCTATAAAGAAACCTCCTCCATCTTGGCAACTCAACACAGTACTTGCACAACAAATGAAAGCTCCATTTGAACCCATTCACAAAGCTGATCAAAAATTTTTAACATGGAAAATTGCATTTTTACTAGCTCTCGTGTCAGCAAGAAGAGTTAGTGACATTCAAGCATTTACAATTAAATTAACATTCATGCAGTTCAAACATAACAGTGGTTCTTAGAACCAACCCTAAATATATATGTAATGTTCCATCAGATTTTCAATTAAATGAACCGATTATCTTAAAGGCATTCTTTCTAAACCCTCAGAGTATGGCAGAAAGATCCTTGCATACCTTAGATGTTAAAAGATGCCTCAAATTGTATCTGCACCGGACAAAACAATTTAGAAAATCTGATTAGCTACTTGTCGCATATGAAAACCATCGTCGGGGTTTTCCAGTTTCTAAGCCGAATATTGCTCGATGGATCACAGCAGCTGTACAACTTTGTCACAGTAGTGCTAGAAGGCCATTGACAAAAAAGTAAAAGCACATCCCCCCAGAGCTTTTTCTACTACCACCGCTCTCTTCGCTGGTGTACCTATTGAGGAAATATTTCGAGCGGCAATATGGAGGTACAGGCACACGTTCACACAACACTACTGCCTGGAGTCCTCTCAACAGAGAAGTGGCTGCGGGACAATCAGTATTGCACCATCTATTCCAATAAGGAGTCTTGCCTTATTCTATTACCCACTATCGTGTTATTTTAATATTGATTGTGTATGCTTTCTAACTGCTAGCTATTCTAATTCAAGCATGTGAATCTATGAAAGATCCAATACTGGAGAAGAAAATAAGTTACTTACCTGTAACTGTAGTTCTCCAGTATTAATATCTTTCATAGATTCACATGCGACCCACCCTACTCCCCATAGATGCTCACCTTATTTCAAAGTTTCTTTTTCTCACTAGTGCTTGAAAATCCTAGGGAGTGAAACCTCTGAGACGGTTCTAGAGGGTGAGCTCGCCTGATTAACTGAAGTTTGGTTCTTAATAAATAAGGTGGATAAGTTGTTAAAGTGAATGTTTTCTTGCCATTATAGGCTATAGGCATCATTATATACTGCTTTCTGACTGTACCATGGGACTCCCACTTCGACAGTGGGTAATAATTCAAGCATGTGAATCTATGAACCCTTCCAATACTGGAGAACTAGAGTTACAAGTAAGTAACTTATTTTCTTTCTATGTGGGAGACTACAATTTGTCTTTGCATCTCCTGCAGAACCCTTTCCAAACTGGACATTGAGAAAATACCAGGTGCCATGCTGCCTGGCAATCCTTTTTTTATAGGCTTGGCATTTTGTCAGATTGTGACGTGGGAGTAGGAAGCTGGCTGTCCATATAGTGGACCAAAACAAGGTGCACTGTGTAGAGAGTCCAGGCAACCCTTATTACAGAGGCAAAATGATAACACTGAATGCTCTCTTTTGTGGTAGTGTGGGCGAACAGTTTATTCGTATCAGAGGGTAGTGCTAAGCATTTGTTGTTCTCACACAGGCAATAAATGATACATTCACTCAAAGAATAAATCCGAGACCAATTTAGAGAAATAAGTTGTATTTTAATATAAATTTTGACACCAAGAACTTCATTATCAAGTAAGTAATTTTTTAAATATTGATTTTTACAGCTAAGTAAAATGTGAACTTAAATGCGTCTCTAAGCAGCAATGATTTCTTATGGGGAAAAGAGGCATATGTTTCATACAGTTATTTGCGGTCAGTTTCGGAGAATCTCTTTCAGAACTTAGGTTCATGGGGGGCCAAGGTCCAAAGAACCACCAGCAGTTGCTCGTTATCTGCCTTGCGGCGTCCGGGTGCAGGGGTGCTGGTCGGATTGGTCGCTTTGCACGCTACGCCGGTGGAAAGAGGGGGGGGGGGCTCCTAAAAACAGGTTGCAGAGGGGGACAAGTCCGGGAGCTCCCAGTGGGGTGCTCGGGTCACAAGGGTACAAGGAGAAAGAAAGCATAGTCAATTCTGGGGTACCCAGCAGTGGCGGCTCCTCCGCTAAGGCGGAGGAGCGTTGCCCCACTGCTCACTGAGTGAACAATTAAAAAACTGAAAAATAAAATGATAATAACTTAATGTTATTATCATTTTATTTAAACGTACTGGCTCCATTGTTTGGGGGCGGGACTGGTCTGTTTAGAGGCTGGGGGAGGAGTGGTGGCACCCTCCAAAGTGTGCATAAATGTTTGGTCGGCCCTCTGTGGCTGGCCAAACATTCATGCGCACTTTGCATGTTCTCCACCGAGGCTGCATTACAGCCTAGGTGGAGAACATGCCCAGGGTCCCATTCCCTGTCAGAGCGCCGAACCACGGCGCTCAGACCAATCACAACGCAGCATTTCAGCGTTGTGATTGGCTCAGGGGAGCCTGGGTGCTTACCAATCACAACGCTGCATTGCAGTGTTGTGATTGCCTCAGGGGAGCCTGGGTTCTTCCTGCTTCCACAGAAGCCAGGAAGAGTACAAGACGATGGAGGAAAGGTGGCGCTGGTCGCATCCAGGTAAGTGGTTTTATTTTAATCTATTTTTAATTCCCTCCCTCCATTCCCACCCCCATCCCTGCCCCCCAGGCCCATTCGGTAGCAGCCGCTACTGGTACCCAGGCTGGGGCGCTCGCGTGCAGAGTGGATAGGTCGGTTGGGCTCGGTGCGTTAAAGACCCTTCAATTGTCGGTCTCACCGGGTGAGGGTGCATAAATCAGGACAGCTGAGCCACTCTGGAAGTGGATCTCTACGGTGCTGACATCCCTCGATAGCTGCTCGAACTTGGTGCAGTGGGAGTCCGGATTGGACTCTCACGGGCTGTGTTTGCTGCAAGGGGTCTGGTATCCCAGGTATTGGTGTTGTGCTGCTGCGGTTGCTTCCGCTGTCCTCTCACTTGGTGAGGGGACAGATCTACCTTCGGGAGCACAGGTATCTCTTCCTGGGTGGCTGCTGCGTCAGGCTGGCTGGGGAGCTGCAACATGGTAAACCGGACTCTGCGTCTTCGGTGCCTGCAGACAGCAGGAGAGTAGCTCCTCTACTCCAAGGGAGATTGCTGGCAATTTCTGAAGGCCTGGCAGTCTACCGGGGTTCTTGGCAGTTGCCCAGCTGCAGGACGAGTCACTTGGACACTGGTTGGCGGCAGGGTTTGGTGCCAAAAGTCCACAGCAAGTCTTCAGTTGTCGTTTTCTCAAGGGTCTTCATTGTCCTCTTCTTCTGTATCTATCCAATTTTAGCTCCTGGCATCAGGGGTGCCACCTAAAAACTCAATTTAGGGGTGTTAAGGGGAGTGACGGGTAGTAGCCAATGGGCTTCTTACCTTTAGGGTGAGTACACCCCCTATATGAGCACTTCCTCTGTAAAGTGGGCATAACCCTGACCCAGTGAGCCTAATTTCACAAAAAACCAAGTAGGTGGAATTCTAGTTTTCGTATTCACATCAGGTAGCCTACCTTAGGGGTGAAACTAACCTGATAGGGAACATGCCTCCTGACTAGCTAATATTCCTGCCTGTCTTGGTGTCAAATGACTCCGGGGTAGGAGGTGGCATCTCCCCTGTCTGGGGGAAGCCTGGATCGCATGGCCAATGCATCGCTTCTGGATTGTGGCAGCCATCTAGGAGAGGTGGCGATCTGGTCAGATTAGGGTTCACAGACCCTATGCCATGAGCCCTTGCACCTCTGGAAATGGCTGGACCACTAAGGAATTTTTCTGGTGGTGAACCTCCTGGCAGGTTTGTTGAATGCCGGGGTGGACGAACTCAGCCACTGACGCCTGGCGGATCACGAATGGCAGCTACAGCCATTCATGATCCATGATCCATTCAACAGTCTCTTCCGCGATTGGGGAGAACCTTGGATTGATCTGCTCACCACCGACGAGAACACACAATGTCAGCACTTCAGCTTGTTGGAGTTTCCAAGGCATCTCTCTCTCGGTGACGCGTTCCGCTTTGAATGGAACTTGGGACTTCCATATGCCTTCCCACTAATACCATTCCTGCCCGAGTTCGCAAGAAGAACAGGACGGACCGGGCCCAAGTCATTCCAGTGGCTCTGGACTGGGCTTGGAGATTATGGTAATCGGAACTCCTGGGTTTGAGCATCTGTGCTCCAATAAGGCTACCCCTCCGGTAGAATCTACTGTCATAGCAGAATGGTTGGGTTCTCCACCCCGGCCTTTGCAATCGCCACCTTCATTCGTGCTGATCTTGCAGATGCCAAAGGGCTTGCAAAATTTATTGGATGATTTTAACATGTACTGCAATCTAGAAAGCCTAGAAATAAATATTGGGAAAACAAAGTATATGGCCATAAACCCCCACAAGGACTTCAGAACCAATCTTAGGGTGAATAATCGGAAATTAGAGCATGTCCCAAACTTCACCTATTTGAGTATACTACTCAATTCAAATTTGGCATGGAAATCACAGATAAATCACTCTGCACTGGCACTCGCACAGGGGTCCAGGGCTATTCTTAAGAACTATAGCCTATCCTCAAGTAAACCAACGACACTAGCACTAGAGATTTACAAATGTAAAGTACAGGCAGCTGCCCTATATGGATCAGAACTCTGGGGTAATGGCGATATTAAGCAAATAGCAAACGGGGAGAATAAGTTTGTGAGGAGAATCTTGGGGCTACCCCTGGCAACACCGCTTACCCTAATGTTTTACGATTTAAATGTAAAACGTATAGGGCAAATTGCACCTTTACGCCCGCTGCTTTACTGGATTAGGCTATGGACAACGCCAGAACTAGCGGCCTATAGAGAAGGCATCAAAGAACTCCTAGCTATTGATAGAGGCCTAACTTTTCCCTGGCTTAGATTTGTTAAGAAAATGGTTTACAGAGCTTGGTCTCTGCTCATATTGGACATATTGGACAGAGCCACATATGTTAGCACAAAGCTGTAAGAACACGCTGAAACAAACATACCCTAAATGCACTTCATTGAGACCCTAATTTGGGCAGACTAACAATGCAATTTCTTAACGTTAAACCTAACCCATGTTTTGAAGAGTTCCTTGACAATATCCAGCCGCATCTGGTGAGAATCATGTACTTGAAATTAAGGTACGATGTACTCCAGATCAGAAGCTATACCGCAACTTGGAGAACTCGGGGAGAACGAACTTGCACTTTATGCCTTACTGAAAACACTGCGCATATCCTCTTTCACCCAGCATACGCTAGGGCAAGAAAGAAATCGATCCGTCCTTTGTGCAATAGGCTGGGATTTAGGAAGCATCAAGAGGCCTTAAGGGTTTTGAAATATAACACAGCACTGTATGTAATATTTGCTACATGTAAATACCTGCTTACAGTAGGGTTTATACAAAGAAAGAAGGGGCTAAAGTTGTGATGTTGCAGTGAACAATGCATTCCCTTGTTTGGAATTTACACTATGAAGGATGTTACTTTTTATTGTAAATACTCTATCGTTTTATATTGTTTTTAACGATCTTACATACACGAGCAGGATGGGGTCTAGATTGTAACATTGTAATGAATAGCACGCTCTCTCCCCACCATGGACTTTGTACTGAGACCGATGACAGTTTTATCGTGATACTGTATATATGGTTCAACTGATCTTAGATACAATTGATTTTAAATTGTCTACTTTTACTGACCGGAAATTATGGCTTTCTAAGGACTTATTGATAAATTCAAGGACTGGCATTTCCTTCGTTGGTTCGGCTCTTAGGGCTGAAACCTAAACAGTATTTCCATGAATGTTTATAATATAGTTGATTGCGGACTATTTGAAAATCTTGTTTTATTGTGAAACTTTTATGGCCTATGGCCGAAATAAAGTATTTAAAATTAAATGAAATGAGTGGTGACACCTGACCACCTTCGGCCTTACTCCGGAGGTGATTGATGTCACCTTGGCAGCCTGGTGTCGCTCAACAAAAACTGTTTACGTCTGTCATTGGGACAAATTTATAGTTTGGTGTGGATCTCACCAGTTTGACCCCTGCAGAACAAACTAGCTAATGTTTTATTGTATCTTTCAACCTTTTCTACCTTCTTACTGCTGGCTGATGAGCCCTCTTTCTTTAAATTACTTGTTGTGATGTGTTTTTTGAAAGGGCTGCAACATGTTTCCCCCGTCTCCGTTTGTAATGCCCTAATGGGACTTCAATCTTGTCCTTCCGTATCTGTTGTGTACTCCATTTGAGCTGCTCCAGTGTTCCTTTACTGCTTCTCCACATCAAAAATGTGTTCTTGTCGCCGTCACTTCCGCACAGTGTGTGTGTGTTTGTGAACTTCACGCTTAGCGTGTTCATCCTCCATACACCTCCTTCTTCCCAAACAAGCTAGTTCTGCATACTAGGGAATTGTTTCTCCTGAAAGTTGTGATCACGTACCACGCGGCTAGTCCATCATTCTGCTGGCGTTCTATGCTCCACCTCACCCCTCTAAGGAGGAAGAGTGGCTCCATCACTTGAAGCCCAAGTCTGTGCTTGGCTTCTACATCGATGCACTTAAGACCACCGGGTGGACGATAAACCCTTTGTGGGGTTGGTCAGAGCGACAAAAGGTATGGCTTTGCAGAAGTGTTCCAACTCTCCCTTTGTCGTGCTCTGCATTAAGATATGTTGCACACTGGCAACCTCTGGATGGACTGCGTACCACTCCACCAGGGCCAAAGCTGCTACAACTGTGTTAGCACGTGGAGTCCTAGTCCAAATCCCTGTCCTTGACATCTGCCAGACAGCTACATGGCGTCCCTCCATACGTTCACGAAGCACTATTCTCTGGACAGCTAAGTCTGCCAAGAAGGGTACTTTGCCCGCTCAGTCCAGCAGGACATTTTGTTTTGAGTCCATCCACAGCCCACCTCTAACAGGTACTGTTTTGGTGTCTATGCAAAAGCTGAGAATTCTGCGGCTAGAAATACCTATTAGGAGCACAATTTACTTATCTTTGGTAACGCTCTTTCTGGTAGAGACTCTATCTTGCCGCAGATTTTTCACCGACCCTCCCATCCTCCTCATTCTGTGGTTGGACTCTATCCTTTAATAAGGTCCCAAGTCTAGGAATCTGCACACTGATATACTGATTTGCTTTTGGGGCTCCACGTCTGGAGATAGACAGTCTCCACAGCAACTGATGTTAGTGCCCAGGAGTAGCAATTTTATAGGACCCACGCATCATTTCCGCCACCTTCTGGCGCGCAAAGGTACAACAAACTTTTTTCCAGATACAGTCTGACTCCTGGGGAATATTCAAAAGGTGAGAAATCTGCGGCTAGATAGTCTCTCTACCGGAAAGAGCGTTACTGAAGTAAGTAACATGTTTGTTTGCTTATTAAACTTTGCAGTGTTTCTACAGAAATATATGAAATATTTTTGTATTTTAGTTAGTAAAGGGTCAGTGTTCTCCTACCGACCTCCTCAACTGCTGTGAACATGTTCATCATTTTTGTAAGCTGGAAAAAACGCCATAACTTGATCCTAATGACTTTTTAAATTGTTTTGTTACTTGTTTTCTTTTATTAGGACCAATTGGCCAAAGTGGCTTCCCATCAGCTCCAGAGGAGTCCTCTACAGGCAAGTCCAAGTCCAGGTCTACAGAAATGCATGCACAGCCGCAGTCGTCTCCAACTTTAGTTGCACAGGGAAGCCATTCAGTGCTTGAAGGATCTTTGTTGCAAAGGCAAACCAGTGTATTTCAATGCCAGCCTATACCTGGACAAATTTCTGTGGTAAAAGAATCCAACTACCGTTCGGATCAGCCTCAGCAACAAGCAAAATCTACCAAGGCCTTTGTGGAGGGGAAATGCAGTAAGAAGAAAAAAAAACTTAGAAAAAAGAAAACATTGAGAGCTGCACATGTACCAGAGAACAGTGACACTGAACAGGACATAGGTTGTAATCCAGTTCGGAAAATCAAATGCAAGAAAATGGCCAAGGAGGGAAAGGTTACAACATCCACTTCCTTTGACCAAGAGGGGAGCAGCACAGCTCTAGGAAACGAGAGGAACAAAGACGAGAATGACTCTGATTCCTCTGTCGAGGTTGTGGAGGTCTCTAATCCTAAATTTGAAGTGGTGGATATTGACTCCGCACCTGAAGAGGGAAAGCCTGACAGCCCCTCAAAAAGGAATCCTTTAAGTAACACTGAGAAGAGATTGGTGGAAGTAGCTCGGTCAGGCTATGATGAAGTCTCCTCTACCAGTGAGATGGGAGCCAACTACAGAAATGGAGTTCTGAGAAGGTGAGGACACTAAATGTATGAACAATTTCTTGCATATTTAGGTGTTTTCATTTGAAATCTAAGAAGAAAGTAGACCTAATAATTGTGCACTTGTTTCAGGACTCCTCAATTTCTTGTCAAACAAACACTCAGGTCGGGGTAACATTTAAACAGGCTATATGAGGAATTTGAATGAGCTGTATAAAGTTCTTGAAATGTATAGGAAGCTGACTCTGTAAATGGGATACCACTAGGTGGTTGTACCGTGCACAGAGTCCAGAGATTCTCCCAGAAGTGTACAGGGCTCAATGCAAAACCAAAGTGCTCAATTTGTGGTAGTGTGGGCGAGCAGCCTTAGGCCTAACACCGAGGAGTGTAAGACATTTGTTGTGCACACAATGACCAATGAATGACACATGACTCAAAAAGGAGATCCACACCAATTTTATAAAAATAAGCTTTGTTTGAGCTTTATTTTAAGACCAAGATATTCGCAGAAAGGTAAGTACGTTTTTCAAGAAAAATACTTTAATCTTTTAAAAGTCGAACTTAGTGCAGTTTTCAAACAGTTCAATGTTATCCTATGGAGGAAAACCACATTGCGGTTTCACGGGTAAGTACCCAACTTACAGTTCCAGTCTTCATGGTTTCAGATCAGCAGAGGGCAAGGTACATGTAAACACGAAGTCTGCACCACCAGCGGCACAGGGGTGGCCGGGTGCAGAGGTCAAATTCGAAGAGAGGCCCAATGCGTTTCAATGGTGACCGGGAGCGCTTGGAGCCACACTGCTATAAGGCAAGTAGATCGGTTGCAGGGGCCAAACCGGGGGTTAGAGCAAGCACAGCGGGGGGGCCACAAGGCAGCACCAAACAAACACCACCAGAGGCACAGGGGCAGTCGGGTGCATGGTGCAAATACAGCGTTGGGTGCCCAATGCCTTTCAATTGAGAAGCTCAGTTGGACAAACAGGCTGCAGGCATTGAGGTCGGAGGTCACCAGCTACAGCTGAGATAAGTGGAGATGCTTGCTGTGGGTCCCAGGGACACCGTTGGTCGAGATCACCAAGGCCCAGGGCTTCGGATGCAGTGGTGTCCTTTGATGTCGGGCGTTTCTTAACGGTGCTGGTCGTGGTGAGGCGGAGCCTTTGGATTCAGTTTGCAGGCGTCGTCGTGCAGTCCAGGAGGGGTCAGCCAACGCTGGACTTGAGGTCAGGATCACTGGGGAATCTGTTCTAGATTTGTGGGCCACCTGGACGCGGGCCGGAGGCATCGGGTGCAGAGTGGGCAGGACTCGCAGTTCCGAAGGAGTCCTTTGCGTAGATTTCTTGGGGACAGATACACTGTCCTCAGGAGTTCTGGTCTTTATGAAAGGTCCGGCAGTCTTCCTCGGGTTCTGGAGGTTGCTGGCTGCAGGACAGGCATCGTTTTCTTTTGAAGGTTCTTTGAAGCTGGAGACAGGCCGATAGGTCTGGGGCCAAGTCAATAGGCGTCTTCAGGCTTTGCTGCATGGCGTCTTCTTTGTCCTTCTTCTTAGGTCGGCAGGAACTAGCGTCAGGGTCTAGGGGAGCCTTCTAAAAACTAAGTGATGGGGCAGTTTAAGGGGAGTGTCAGGTAGGGCCAATGGGCACCTTACCTGGGGTGAATACACCCTCAATTTTGCAACCCTCCTATCGGTGGAGGCATAGTCCTAGCCCTGATTGGAGGAGTCCCTCAAGATGGCGGGGACTGAAAGGTGTACTTCACCTCGCCTCCTTCACCTTAGGGGTGCAGTTGGCAGAGGTGGACACACCTCCTATTCTTCCTAGGTTTTCCAGCCCAATGTGGGGGTGCAAACCTGGGGGCTGCCATCTGCTGCTAGCAGCAGAGGCTGGGGGTCAGATTACAAAGGCAGCAGGCCTTTGAAACTTTCCTCTTGAGCACTGTGTCCATCCTGAGGGAGGAGGTATGACACCTCCGCCCAGGACGTGCCTGGTTTTTGGTCCCAGAGAGCAGAGGCTCTCAACCCAGGGGTCCAGAAACATGTCTGGTGGTGGCAGGCTGCTTACAGGCAGTCTGTGGCCACACCAGGGTTGGTAGGTTTTCACTGGGCACCTCGAGGGGCCCTCTGAGTACATGTATCAATAAATCCCACACTGGTATCATTGTGGGTTTATTGAGAGAGAGGAGTAGTTGTAGGAAGCTGGGTTTCTGTTGCAGTAACCCCCCCACACTTTTTGCCAGACTACTGAAGCACTTTGACTTGATGTGTCCCAGGGCCTGTGTTCTTTCCCAAAACTGTACCTTGTTCCCCCCATTGGCACCTCTTTGGCCACTTGTCAGTCCCTTGTAAGAGGTACCATGGGTACCAAGGGCACTGTGGCCAGGGAAGGCCTCTAGGAGCTCAGGCACTTATTGTGCCACCCTTAGAGGCCCTGTTCCTTTACACACCCACACTGCCATTGCAGGCTGCCTGTTTTGGTGCAGAACAAAGTGAAGAGTCGACATGGCACACATCCCTGTGAGCCATGCCTACAGCCCACTGCTTTGGCATAGGTCAGTCACCCCTCTAGCTGGGTGCACTATACCAGTGGTTAGGGTACAGGTGCATGAGCCCTGTACCCCTACAGTGTCTAAGCCAATTCTTAGACATTGTAAGTGCAGTAATGCCATTAAGAGTATATGGTGCTTGGAGTTTGTCATTACTAACTCCACAGCACCATAATGGCTTTACTGAAAACTGGGAAGTTTGGTATCAAACTTCTCAGCACATTAAACCCACACTGATGCCAGTGTGGGATTTAATTAAAAATGCACTCAGAGGGCATCTTAGAGATGCCCCCTGAAAAATGACCAGCCTGCCACCACGAGACATGTTTCTGGACCCCTGGGGTGGGAGCCTTCGCTCCCTGAGCCCAGAAACATAGCCTTTCCTGGGCGGAGGTGGTCACACCTCCCTCAGGCCAGGAAGAGCCATCTGTGGCAGGGGAGCTTCAAAGGCCTTGCCGCCTTTGTAACGCGACCCCTAGCGTCTCCTGCTATCAGGAGCATGGTCCCTTCCTGCCTCCCCTTCTTTTCGGCAGGAAGACAGGCGGGAAAAATTAGCCAGCCCAGAAGGTGTGCCCACCTCTCAACCCCTCCCCTAAGGTGGGGGAGGCGAGGTGAAGCCCACTCTCAGTGCCCGCCATCTTGCAGATGGCAGGCACTCTCCAATCAGGATTAGGGATTGTGCCCACTCCCTTACGTGGGGTGAGCACACCGAGGGTGTAGTCACCCTAAGGTCAATAGCCCATTGGCTACTGACCTCGAGACCCCTAAAACGCCCCCTAAATACAGTATTTAGGGGGCAGTCCTGAACCAAGAAGACAGATTCCTGCAACCTACGAAGAAGGACGAAAGAAGACTACCAGCAAAGGAGACTGCAGAGAACAACTGACTTGGCCCCAGCCCTACCGGCCCGTCTGCAGTTTCCAAAGATCCTGTGCCAAAAGTTGCTTTGTCCTGCAGCCAGCGACCGCCAGAACCCCTGGGAGGACTGATTGCCTTTAACAAAGACAGGATCTCCTGTGAACAGCAGCTCTGTTCAACAGAATCTCCAAAGCAAGACTCGTAGCCTGCTGAGGAAAAAGAAACCCGACGCCTGGAACCACCACTGCACCCGTCGCCTACGGCCCGAGTTTGAGTGTCCGCCGGTACCAGCGAGGTGCTCCAGAGTCCGAGTCCACCGTGAGTTGACCCCTCCAGGACTCCCTGACGTCACCTGCAGCCACTGCACGGAGAAACCCCCCCAACCGCGAGTGGCCCGGTAAGGTGAACTCCAACCTCAGAAGACACCCCTGCATCCAGCCGCCCTGCGCCCTGGAGAAAAGAACCCAAGGTGCACCTACGTTCCCAAGCCCTCCAACTTACCTGCCCAGCTGTTGGTTCCTCTCAGAAGTCTTCCTGGACCGAGCCTGCAGCTAAAAAACAAAACCGGCAATCCCCATTGAAAACAACAGGGCACCCGACGCCAAAACAGCACCCTTCACCCGGCCGCCCCTGTGCCGCTGTGGGTGTACTTTGTGTGCTAAACCGGATCCCCCTTTTCCCTGAGCCTAACACCAGGAGCTTTACTCCCACAACCCTGTGGCCAGCTCGTGAGCAGCCACCAACCGGAGGCCCCCTGTCCCCCATTGGATAACATCGGACCTAAGCACCCGGCCGCACTAGTGTCACTGAGGGTGCTTTGAGAGTGCATCCTAGACCCTGGGGAACCCTTGTTCTATCCCCAGAAACTCAACCCCAAAGACCGAGTACTTACCTGTTAAACGATAACTTCATTTCTCTCCATAGGAATACATTGACTGTTTTCCCTTGAAAAAATTTCTAAGTGTGGAGTTGTTTTGTATGAAAACCTGAAAAACTGATTTTTACTTACCTTTTCTCTAGGAAATGTCCCAGTGTTATATCTAGGCATATCACAATGAGTAGAAAAAGTAACTTAAAAAGTAATCTGAAAAGTAATTTCAACATTTTAATTTACCTGTATTTCAATCAATTGCATTTGAACCTGCATTCAATTGTAAAACATTGCATAAGAGTTTGCGAAGCATTTATTTCACTTACCTGTGCCATATTGGCTTGGTTAGAGAAATAAAAGAACTTAATATTTTTATACAAACAAAATTGTCTGAGTTCAGTCTTTGAGTGTGTGACATCATTTGCTAATTAAGTGTGTACAACAAATGCTTAACACTACCCTTTGATAAAGCCTTACTGCTCGCCCACAATACCACAGATAGAGAGTAAGGTGCTATCTACTTTTACTCTGCCTACCTTTGGGGTTCCACTGGACTCTGTGCACACTATACCTCATAATGGTATAGTATATACAGTGCCAGCTTCCTACAGTAGTTTGGTACCAAACACTTCTGGGTTCAGAGAAGCCATCATGGTGCTGGGGAACTCGAGTTGCTGAGTTTCCAGCCATGTACCCTATGCCTTCCCTGGCACTTACAATATCTAAGAATAGACTTTAAATATTGTAGGGGCATATCTGCCAATGCAGATGTGCCCACACTTGTGATATAGTGTACCCTGCCTTAGGTCTGTAAGGCCTGCTAGAGGGGTGACTTACCTATACCTTAGGCAGTGCTAGTTGGCATGGCACACGGACAGTGTGCCATGTTGACTTGATCGTTTGTCTATACCAGGCCATGCATGCTTCACTGTCAGTCTGCATGGCCTAGGTGAGGGGTTCCTTGGAGACCCTCTTCAGTCCCAATGCCCTAGGCACCCAGGTACCATTTACTGAGAACTTACAGGGGATCTAAAGTGCCAATTGTGGAACAGTTTTAGGGAAAGAACACTGGTACTGGGAACCTGGACAGCAGGGACACAGTACTCTACAGTCAAAGTTGCAACAACAAAAAACAGACAAAAAGTGTGTGTGTGTGTGTGTTTGTGGGGGGTGTATTGCAAAAGAACCCCATTTTCTCACAAAATGTAATTGATACTAATATGCACTGCACCCGTTCTGGCTAATTATTGTAAAGAGGTATACTGCCAGGAATAAACAAAAAAACAATGATAAGCTTTGTCTATATGTAGTCCTGCAAAGTATCATTTAGAATGAAATTAGCAAGTGCGCTTTAAGCAGGAGTGAATATAACCAGTTATTACAAACTATTTAATTCAGTCATTTAAAACAAACTTATAGCATTGCTTTTTGCATTACACCCTTTCCTGTGGGTTGCTACCATGCTTTTTCTATAAATTGCTCCATGCTGCTTCTGAGTTCATCCCTCAGAGCAAGGACTTCACAGCTAGTTGCATGATGTCTATTCACTTGGATTGCTCCACTTCCTCTCTTAAGTAGGCCTCTGAGAGCATATATTACATCTTGTTGTTGAGTGCCCAGCTACATTGGTTGCTCCATTGCCACTCCTGTGTGTATTCTAGAGCTTATACTCTAGTCAGTGGATAGAGCGCCCTTCATACCCAAAGTGTGTATGAACTCTTAAAATGGTGGGTATCTGCATGTTGCATGATTGCTTCTGTTCTCACAACTTTAGTAAACACTAGTGGGTATGCCGCCTCATGCTTGAGACGACATGTAATGATCGTTCTCTATCACACACTTACAACACAAAAACACATCCCAAGTAGGACTCAATGCACTTGCTGACAGTCTACCCTTCCATACACATTTTCTGAATCTTAATTGTTGTATCCCTCACGCCATATCACTTCATCTTCACCTCTAGACGCAGCGTCAAAACATAAGACAGCAACTCTGGTCCTTGTGGAGAACATCAAAACTTGTTCCATTGAGACCACATGGCATACATACATACACTTCCATTCATAGTACACCCATGGAGTGGCGTGCTACCCATCTGTAAATACGCGGTAATGTCTCATCAAGGTATGAAACATTATGAAAATGAAGTTACAATACAATATACAAAAAATTATGGCAAGGCCTGATAAAAGTCTAAAACCATCTTCGTTTCCATGGACCTGCCTAACTTGCATTCTGCTTTATTTAAGAGTGTATTGCAAGGAAATTTAAAACAAATGATGCTGCTTAATAAAAAAAGCTTTTCAATTTTGAAAAACTTAAATGAAAGTTGGCAATACATTGACCACTGTTTAAACCACTGGAAGTTTCCACCCTGATTCCCAAAGGGAAGGTGCCTACCCAGTGTTTAATTTGAGCCGATGGTTTCCGGTGCTTGGCTCTGGCATTGTATTGTCAACACCGACACTTGTGAAAGCTGCCATATGGCAGGGCTGTTTGTGTAATTCAAAGATGAGCAGAACAATACTTGTTTATTAGTACAATATGCATTAAAAACAAGCAATACCTGATGCCCAAGTCATTCTTATAGCTCTGGAGGCCTCGAACAGTTTGAATTCTAACACTTGTAGCAGTGTAATGGTTTGTAGTTCGGTAGGTACTGTCATTGGCAGTGCTGGCAGTGGCAAAGGGTGGTGCAAGCGGTAGTGTCCTCCTGACCTGGGCCCTGGCACTTATTTTCTTACAAATTAAGCACAGTGCCTTCGCTAATCTGTTACCAGACCGACTTGGGAGTCAGTAATTGATCAGGTTTTTGCAACTGGAATTAAGGTTGCAAACTTTTATTATATATGGTGGAGATTCCCTATTTGAAAGGAACACCCAAAACACATTCCTTCAAAATTCCGAATCTTTAATCATTTTTAAACACATTACCTGATTCAGAAAAAGTTTTCCAAATCAGAAAATGGTCTTACTTTCTCACAATGTGATTGGTTGATTTGTTGGTGTTGTGTGTTTCGTGTGGAGTGAATAAGACGTTGGGGTGCCCAGTGAAAGTGGTAATCCCAAGTAGCTGGAGTGCCATTTTATATATTGTAGGTGTTGTATTCTCTTCTCCATCACTCCTGTGTGTCTTAGTACTGCTCGCTCCTCGTCCACTTCAGGCAGTTGTAGCCACGTTGTTGCGTCTGGTCTGGATCAGTTAGTTCTCTGTTGAACAGGGATGGATCCATAGTACTCACTTCACTTCATTTGATCAGATCAGAACCTTAAGCTTTCACTTTGATAGCAGTTCTTCAACTATTATAAAACTGATTCACTGGGGGCTTCATAGAATCTCTTCTTTTTCCTTCTACAGTGTGCCTGAAGCCCGTACACCCATATCATCAGTCAAAGGGTCCAAGAACTCTTCAGGTTTGTGTTTGACATGATCTGCTTCCTTTTTGGCAAAAAAGTAGCCCAATGTGATTCTCTACAGTTGCACCTGTCCTTCAGAAGCCTTTGCCTTATCTTTTTTATTTTTTGAATGGCTTAATTGTATTTGGTCGCAGTTGGAAAAAATGCAGGGAGCAACCAGGAGAGCGTGCTGTATTTTGTGAGGTAGGTACTTTAGTTAACACTTCTCATCCTTGTTTCACAGAAGTGTCTTCAGAACCAGGAGAGGATGAAGATCCAACCGAAGGGAACTTTGAAGGTCACCAAGCTGCAGTAAATGCCATCCAGATTTTTGGGGGTCTTCTGTACACCTGCTCAGCAGACAAAACTGTTCATGCCTACAATCTGGTAGTAAGTAGACATTACATGAATTTCATGGAACCAGCTAAAAGTTACAGGCAAATTACTTTTCCTTTCTTTATGAACGCCATTTGCTTCATTTGTTTAGTAGAGCCGTGCCTACTAACTGTAAACCAATGGTGTTTCAAATGCATAGAGAGAGAAAGGAAAGCCACATCCAAACACTCTTCTAATGTGTAATCTGTCCATTAGCTGATATGTGACCTTGCACCCTCCCTGTGATTACCCATCATATTGTCGTCCCATAAACTTAGAGATGTAAGCATACTTTTGGGGACACCTAGTAAGGGTTTTATGAGAGAAAGGTAACCGAAATAAAATACTATTATTTCTAGCAAAGGTCTCTATCCAAATGATGAACAGCAGGAAAGGAGTACATGTGGCATATTCTTTTACAGTATCAACAATCCCCCAGAATTTCAAAGTGGTCTTAGCAACAGCAATTACTTTCTGTTTTTGTAATTTGCTTATGGTGTAACCTATACTGTATTGGATTACAAATGATGAGTGTCATGCATTGTACATTTTCTTCTGTGTTACAGAGCAGGAAACGTGTGGCCATCTTTGAAGGACACACCTCCAAAGTTAACTGCCTTCTAATAACTTTGACATCTGGCAAGAACTCAGTGCTATACTCTGGCTCCAGTGACCACACAATCCGCTGCTACAATATCACGGTACTGTATTCAAGGATCATTAATTGCAAAGTCAAGAGCTGTGTAATGTGTGATATATGTGAATGAATAAATAAATATGACTTTTTAATGCTGATCACATGGGTATCAATGATGTGCATTACCATAAATCTGGAACCTGGATACCTAGATTAAAAGCATTAAATACAGGTGCATTGATTAAAACTGAATTCTTTACTTTGCGTCCCATTATGAAAAAAATCTCAGTTACCCTTATTTATGCTAGACGAGTGTGACTTCATTTCAGTATGTTTCATCTTTAGCATCACTGGAGTCCACTTTAATTTCCACTTATTCGTTTTCACAATGGCTATTTTTGACAATATTTTAACTATGCTTTACTTCACTACTTTTAAGTGGCTGTGTCAAATCCTTAAGTGCAGTTATGGCACAGGTGAAATAAATAGAAAAGAGACTACCCCTGCCTAGTGTCCATTGAAATACAAACTTCAGAAAGAAGACAAAAGATGTTTTGTTAGAGAACGGCCACATCACTATTTTAAACAATGTTGAGTGCCTCTTTTCAGTTTGAACTAATCCCAGTAAAAAGGTTCCCCCTTGCCATTTGCAATGTATGCCTATGTGCCTGTAAACCTCTCTGAGACATCTAGTAAGCTTTTAAAATCCCTACGGGTTGCCTTTAAGATTTTTTAGCCCTTGCGCAGCCGTTAACATTGCAGGAATCCAACGTTGCAAATCTGCGTCTTTTAAGTGATATTAATTGTTCCAATAGAGGTTACGCTCTTTGTGATCCTCAGCTTATTGGCACTCATTTTCTTTGGAGACCCAGTGTCTGGTGACACCACAGGCATTGGTTTGATTATTGTAGAAGAAAATTGTGTTACCTGTGGTGCTAAAAGGGGGGAGCACGTTGAGAGTGTTTTTTAATTAATGGCTTACTCTGGTGGCAAGTATAGAACAACAGCCCCAGACAATCCCACCTCTCTAAACCTTAGTCTGATATGCTCTATTGGAAGGATAGTGGTGAAGGTTTGTTCATCTTAGCTTCATTAGGTATAATTCAGCATTGCACATACAGAGCACTCCACTATTTCAGCTATGGTACATTTCTTTTTTTAATGTGAATAGTGACTTTGCTTGCAGCATAGCTGATAGCAGGTAGAGCTGTGTATTTTCTATACTTAATTATTCTACATGAGCTTCCCATAAGTAGTCTCAGGTCCCATTTTCTGAAAACCTAGGCAATATTTACCAGTAAGATAGTAGTATATATAGTTGTTTCAAAGATTCTTTGGAAGTGTGTGGCACTCTAGGAATAAACCTTCAGTAGGAGGCAGAGCTAATTGGATCATTGGATGGACATGTGCAGCTTGGACCCTCAATCTCATTCTCAGACACTTAGGTCTGAGTTCATCTAGAAAAAGAGTGTGATCTACACTGGATCAGAAGTTACCATCTGGCTATAGCAAAAGTAGAGGGTATGTGGCAGTTTTAATGGCTGCTTAACTTTAGGTTCTCGTCTTACAGTACATAAATATCATTAGCCAATATCTCATGATAAAAGATTACACAAGGAAGTCAACTAGTAGAAAGTTGTAAAAAACACAAGAACAGAAAACCTGCTTATACAACTCTCATCAGACGTCAAAAAGAACGTAAAAGCGGGCAAACTGCTTTCACCTAACTTTGGATTACAAATCAATGAATCCCAACCCGCCAAGGGACAGTGCCTCTATCTGAGATTGTTTTCTTCTGCCATCCAACTCGGACATTTGAAAATGCAGCTCTGGCCCAGAAGTGTGCCTTACCTTTTTTCTCTGTGCCAGCTACTTGCCTTTCGGTCGATGTGACGAGAAAAATACTGCTGTGCCACTGAGAGTTTCTCAGTGTGACGCCCTGAACGTCTGACCCAACAATCACCGACCGTTCACCTTCGATGCACCGTGCCTTCAAGCTCCAGCCCTCAACTAATCTAGAGTCTTCTCAGCTGGTCTTAGGAGAATGCACCTAGAGTGAGAGAATGGAGCTTACTCCCTCTCTAGTTCTGCCCAAGGTGTAACATTAAATACCCCTGCAGCAACCAGTATAGTGTTTGTAACCTGTGCCTCTTGTCAACCCACAAAGAGACCTCCTATGATGCCTGCCCTGCCTTTTATTTCAATAAAACCCTCCGGTACTGAAGAAAACTGAGGTGGGCTCACCGCAAGATGCAACTACAGGATGCAGCAGCAACCCTCCTTCAAAATGCCCACCCTATAAGGAGATGGTGACAACTTCCACGCCGAGGAAGAATAGGCCGGGCCCTCAGGCATTCCAGCAGCCATGCAAGTCTAGAGCCCATCTTCTCTGAGGCCTCTGTGGCTGAACCAGAAGAGGTGCCAGAACTCGCCTGGGCCTGAAGACTAGATAGACTCTCCATGCCTTTTCAGCGGCACAGTCGCCACAGGTCAGTCTCAACCCACAAAATGCCCTTCAAAAGAGCAAAAGCACTCCTCCCTCAGGAGTAGAGCTTTGAGCCCTGAGACGAGCCTCAAATGGTAAAAAAACTTCAGGTTTGGCTCCTCCAGCCGGCACTCCCTGGACTCGAGGTTCATCAAAGTCCCATTCAAGGGTACATGGTCGTAAACGTTTTTAAGAATATATATAAAAATATACATTTCCCTACCTATTACCACTTTAGTGGTATTAGGTAGGGCCGACTACTTACCTATATCTCAGGCCCTAAGACTGAACACAGCCAAAGTGTAGTAAAAACACTATGGGTTCCTTTTCATTCTCTGAAAAAAGCCATTACCCAATTATATTCTGGCTTGTCATCGCCATGTACCACGACATAGTGCAAAGTTATCACGTTATACCATGGCTGAAAATATAACTAAGGCCTAGCGTATTATTAGATTTTGGTACCCTTGCGTCACTCATGGTGTCACATGGGCAATGAAATACTTAAGTCAGAATCTGATAGATACATCTAGTCATAGATTCCTTACCTGTGAACTTCCAGGCGTCAGACTGGATCCGGAAGATTGTTGATAGCAGTACCCCTGCGTGCCAATAGGTGGCATCAGTCGACTCCGCGTGATGTCATAGGTGTTGGGTTCTTCATCGTCGTGACGTCCGCGTCGTCTATGTAGGCGCCACCCCGGCACGCTGACGTCAGTTCTTTTCTTTCCGCGCCAGCCAGCGCAGATCTGACGAAGAGAGCTACCCCCTGTCATTTTTTGACAGACTGTCGAACTTTTTGGTGTGTAGGATGTCTAGCAAGAAGACCGCGGAGTTCAAACAGTGCTGCGCCTGTCACAGTGCCATGTCGGTCACGGACCCCCATCTGGTATGTCTTTGGTGCCTGGAGCGCGACCACGACCCGAAGTCCTGCACCAACTGCCGGGCCATGGTGTTGAAAGCTTTGAGGGAGAGGTCCCTAAAGCTGCTTGTGGCCCGGCGTCCGGCGCCACTGAGATCTCCCTGTAGATCTCACTCCTGGTCCCGGTCTCGGTCGAGAGGAAGGTCCGAGCACTGCTCTGGGGATCGAAGTCTTCTTCCTCCCACTCGAAGTTGTCGAGGTCAAGTAAGAAGCCTCATAAAAAGCACAAGAAGTCAAAGCATGCTTCGACTTCGCTCAGTCTGTTACCCAGTGAGACTGATGAGCCTCTATTCGAGGCTCGCTCTGCGGAGTGGATGCCTGGGTCGGCTCCGCGTTTCCCTCCCTTTCCGGGGCAGGGTTCGACCTCTGCCCAGTTAAAAGAATTCTATGACTCCTTCGGGCCTGCAGGCTCAGCGGAAGGAGACTCCGTGGGTTCCACGACTCCGGCGCAACTGGCTCCTCCGTGGTCCGGGCCGGCGCTGGTCGTACCTCTTCGACCTTCCCGGCGCCGCATCTGATGCCGAGACTTTCGCCGGTGCCCACCTGCGGCGTCTCCCCGATCATCATTCGAGACGACACTGAGCCGGCTGGGCGTCCACTGACACCGAGACCTGCGCAGAAGGAGCCGTTGGGTTCCATGACGTCTTCTGTGCCTTATTCTGAAGGGCTAGGGCTGGATGAAGAGTGGGAGGGGCAGCAGGATCCCTTAGAAATCCTGCTTTACAATGAGGAAATGAATTGGTACGAGGATCTGGGTGATACCAGCAGCTTGGACACCTCCCCAGAGCCTGGCATGCTGTCTCCTCCTAACCTGGCTATGGAAGAGGAGGGTTTCATTTGCAATGGTGGTCCTTAGGGCTGCGGAGGTCTTGGACCTGCAGCTTCCAAGAGTGGTGTTCAAGACTAATGTCTTGACGGACGTCCTGCAGTCTGGTGTCTCCACCTCTGAACCCTTGCTGCCATTTAACGAGGCCTTGACAGACGTTCTACTGGGCACCTGGTCCAAGCCTAGCACAGGGGCTCCTGTGAACAGAACTATTGCCTGCTTCCATCTCCCTGCACTGGATGACCCAGCTTTCCTCTCTACCCATCCCTTCTCTCTACCCATCCCACCCCAGAGAGCTTGGTGGACCAAGCCTCTACTTCCCGTGGCGAGTCCCTTCTGCCTCTCCGGAGTCCAAAAAGCTGGACAGCTTTGGTAAGAAGATTCTTCACTTCCACCAGCCTAGCATCGTGGTCAGTAACCCCGCAAGCCTCTTGGGCCGTTATTCCCATTCGCTATGGTAAACGGTTGCCAAGTGCTGCCACAAGTCCCGGAGGAGGCCCGGGCTGTCCTCTCCCAAGCTGTTGCGGTCGGGGAAGATGCAGCAAAGTTTGCCATACGCTGTGTCCTAGACAACAGATTCGCTAGGCAGAGCGATTTCCTCGATGGTGGCCGTTGGGCGCCACGCCTGGCTGAGAACGTCTGGCTTCTCAGGGGATGTCCAAGCCAATCTTTGGACATGCCCTTTCATGGCTCTCGTCTCTTCGAAGACCGGGTGGCTGCGGTGCTAGAGTGCTTCAAGGAGTCGTGGGCTACGGCCAAGTCCTTGGGCCTCTCGAAGTCATCCTAGCCTGCGTCCGCCTTTCGTGGCTATGGAAGGGGCTTCCAACCATGTTAGCCCTACCCCAGCCAGAGGCCCGTGCAAGTTCAGCAACCTCTACGCAGCCATGGGCGCGGGTCACTCTGACCCCATGGGTCAGGAGGCCAAAAGTCAGGTCAGGCCACAACCCCTTCCCCCTCCGCCTTCAAACCTTCCTAGTCTGGTCCTCCCAGATCATGGGCATCCAGTTTGTGGCAGGATACACCATCACCTCCACCACTACCGTTGGCGGGATATCACCTCAGACAGGTGGGTGTTGCAAATAGTCTGAAGGGGATACTCCCTCCCTTTCGAGACTACCCTTCCCTCCATTCCTCCAACTTATGATCGGCTGACGGAGGATCACCTTGCCTTACTTCGCAAGAAAATCAAAACTCTCTTGGCCAAGGGAGCTATAGAGAGGGTTCCCGAGCCAGAAATAGACTGTGGTTGCTATTCCCGCTATTTCCTGGTCCCAAAGAACGGAGGCCTCTGTCCTGTTCTCGACCTCAAAGCCCTCAACTACTTCCTTAGAAAGGAAAAGTTCAAGATGCCTGACCATCGCCGCTACCTGCGGTTTATGGTGTGCCACGAGCACATTCAGTTTACCGTGCTCCCCTTCGGCCTTACCAGTGCCCCTCTTGTGTTCACCAAGGTGATGGCGGTGGTCGCAGCCCATCTGCAGAGATCAGGGGTTCCAGTCTTCCCCTATCTCGATGACTGGTTGTTGAAGGCGGGCTCGTCCCAAGCAGTCATCTCCCACCTTAAGACTACGGCAAACCTCCTGTATTCTCTGGGGTTCACTATCAACGTGCCGAAGTTACTCCTGACTCCCTCTCAGATGCTCCCTTTCATTGGAGCAGTTCTGGACTCGGTGCAGTTTCGGGTTTATACTCCCGAGCAGCGAGTTTAGAATATTCAGGCTATGATACCAGTGTTTCAACCTCTATCCTGGATTTCAATAAGAATGACTCTGAGGCTGCTGGGCCTCATGGCCTCCTGCATCCTGCTTGTGGATCATGCCATATGGCACATGCGGGCTCTGCAGTGGTACCTGAAGTTCCAATGGGCTCAGTATCTGTGGAATTTCACCAACCTCGTTCAGATATCGGAGAGCACTGTGAACGATCTGCAGTGGTGGCTGACAAACCGTGATTTTGTCAGGCAGATCCCCCTCTCTTCCCCACCCAGATATCACAGTGATTACTGATGCGCCGCTTCTGCGATGGGGGGGCCATCTGGGAGAGGTGGAGATCAGAGGACTCTGGTCTCCGGTGGAAGCCAGGCTCCATTTGTTGGAGCTTCATGCGAACCAATTGGCACTGAAAGCCTTCTTACCATCCTTCAATGGGAGGCTAGTTCAAGTGTTCACAGACAACACTACCGCCATGTGGTACTGCAACAAATAGGGCGGGATGGGGTCGTGGCCCTCTGTCAAGAGGCCCTGCGTCTCTGGACTTGGCTGGATCAACAGGGCATATCCCTGGTGGTTCAACATCTGGCTGGTTCCCTGAACGCCAGAGCGGGCAAACTCCGCCATCGGTTCCTAGCGGATCACGAGTGGTGTCTCCATCCGGAGGTGGCGCAAGGTCTCTTTTAACTGTGGGGAGAGCCTTGGTTATATCGGTTTGCCGCCAAAGATAACGCGCAATGTCAGCTGTTTTGCGCGTTGGTGTTTCCAAGGCATCTCTCGTTGGGCGACGCTTGTCGTCTCGAATGGAGCACAGGCCTCTTGTACGCCTTTCCACCCATACCACTCCTGTCCAGAGTGCTCAAGAAGATCAGGAGCGACCGGGCACAAGTCATTCTTGTGTCTCCAGACTGGACACGGAGAGTTTGGTATCCCGAGCTTTTACAGATGAGCATCGATCTTCCGATCAGGCTGCCCCTTCAGGAGGATCTTCTGTCGCAGCAGCAGAGGAGGGTCCTCCACCCAAACCTGTCCACCCTCCGCATCCTTTTGTGGAGATTGAGTGAAGTTATTTTGGCAGCTAGGCATCCCTCCACAAAGTCGGTATACACCTGCCGATGGCAAAGATTTTGTAAATACTGTGCAGAACGGTCTGTCTGCCTCCCTCTCTAACATTCTTCTTTTCATTCTCTCCTTGGCCCAGCAGGGCTCTACTCTGGGCACTCTGAAAGATTACCTTTCAGCCCTGTTTTCTTTTCTTCGGTTGCCAGATCAAATTTTTAAATCGCCTCTTGTATAGAGATTCCTGAAGGGGCTTACTCATTTGTTTTCCCCTTCACCCTTTATTATGCACCAGTGGGACCTTAACTTGGTTTTCACCTTCAGGATGTGTGCACCTTTTGAACCACTGCACAATTGCCCCCTCTGGCTGCTTACTATCAAAACAGCCTTCCTAGTGGCAATAACTTCTGCTAGAAGGGTGAGCGAATTGCACGTTCTGTCATCTCATCCTCCTTACCTGAACGTCTTCCCGGACAAAGTAGTGCTCTGCACTAGGGCTTCTTTTTTGCCTAAGGTGGTGACACCTTTCCATCTAGGGCAATCTGTCACCTTGCCCACCTTCTATGCTCCTCCGCATCCTTCTAAGGAAGAAGAGCGTCTCCACCATCTGGACCCAATAAGAGCGTTGTCGTTCTACCTTGATCGCATTAAAAAGTTCCCAGTGGATGACCAACTCTTTGTAGGGCACGTGCTGTGCAGAAGAGGACCATTTCACGTAGGGTCATCCTCTGCATAAAGATATGTTACGCTTTGGCAAAGAAACATCCTACTGAAGGCCTTAGAGCTCATTCAACCAGGGCTAAGGCAGCCACCACGGCTTTTCAGCGTGCTCTTTCAGTTCTTGCCATCTGCCAGGCAGCCACATGGGCATCCCTGCACAGGTTCGCCAAGCATTACTGCTTGAACAATCGGGTCCGCAGGGAGGGCCTTTTTTGCCGTTCTGTCCTGCAGGACTTTTTGGTTTAAGGGTTTTCCACAGTCCCTCCTCCGGGGATGGTATTGCTTGCGTATCTGTTCACAGGTAAGGAATATGTGGCTAGATATCTCTATCAGATGGACAACTTACTTATATCTGTAAAGCCTTATCTGGTAGAGACATGATCTAGCCGTAGATTCCTCACCGACCGACCTTTTCTCCCCCTGTCTTTAGTGTCGGGGCTGTTTCTCTTCAGGGCCCTAGTTGTTTTTTAACACACCAGCAGCAGCACATCTACGAAGGGAAAACAGTCATGTCTTTACTTACTTAAACGATTGGCTTCTAAAAGCAAGCAACTGAACAATTTGCAGCAAATATACTCTTGAAACTCTAGCTCTTACACCAGTTAGGATTCACAGTCAACCTGCAAAAATCTCATTTGCAACCAGCTCAAATACAATCATACTTAGGGGCCATTCTCAACACTAGCGTTTGCACCTCCAAATTCAGTCAGAATTCAAAACATTCTGTCTTTAGCACAGCAATTTCAGACAGGAGTACCAATTCCAGTCAAATTGGTACTAAGACTTCTGGGCATGATGGCTTCTTGCATAGCTATAGTTCCACATGCCAGACTACATAGGAGACCGCTGCAATAATGCCTCTCACATCAATGGACTCAGTCACAGGGTCATGTACAAGATCTAGTGTTGAT
The DNA here is from genome assembly GCA_963921515.1 of Calotriton arnoldi. Classification (NCBI taxonomy): domain Eukaryota; kingdom Metazoa; phylum Chordata; class Amphibia; order Caudata; family Salamandridae; genus Calotriton; species Calotriton arnoldi. Next base: position 926,975 of record CAWUFW010002762.1, on the reverse strand, counting down.
AGACAGCCGCACTCATCACTCTCTGCATTGGTGGAACCTACAAAACCTATCCGAAGGGCAGCCGTTTCTAGACCCAGTTCCCCAAGTCATTCTCACAGCGGATGCTTCTCTTACAGGTTGGGGAGCTCACCTTCAACAGCTAACCATCTATAGGATATGGAATGTACAACACCAGAGTCTCCATATCCATATCAACTACCTATAGCTTCAAGCTGTTCACCTAGCATTGTAAGCATTCCTAGCTCACCTACAGAACAAAGTTGTCCTAATCCGAACAGACAATATGACAACAATGTATTGTTTATAAAAACAAGGGGTTATGTACCCTCTTCAGCTATCAGCCTAGCACAGACAATATGGCGTTTAGCGTTACATCACAACATTCATCTCCTAGCAGAACATGTCCCAGGGATGAGCAATCAAGTTTCAGACCTCCTCAGCAGGACGCAGAAACAAGTCCACAAGTGGGAACTTCAACTCAGAGTTTTACTCACATACTTTCGCAAATGGGAATTTCGACAAATAGAGCTGTTCGCAACCCCAGAAAACGCAAAATGCCCAAACTTCGCAGCCAGATTTCCACACCCGCTGTCCAAGGGCAATATTCTATGGATGAATTAGTCTGGGATATTTGGATACTCTTTTCCCCCTCTCCCACTACTTCCGTTCGTGGTCAGGAAACTACAGGAAACCTCACTTACACTAATTCTAGTGATGCCCACATGGGCTTGCCAACGATGCTTCACCACTCTACTAGAACTTTATCAGGTACCACACGAGAAACTTTCTCTCCACTGGGACCTTCACACACAGAAACAGGGAGAAGTAAGACATCTCAATCCCAAAGAAATGAACCTTGCAGTACGACTCCTGAAGTCATAGAATTTGGGTGCCTAAATCTTCCACAATCGTGTGGAAATTCTCAATTAGGTGCGTAAACCCACAACCAGAAAGTGTTACGCAGCCAAATGGAAAACGTTTATTTATTGTCGAAGCAAAAATTGCAATCCATTTGATGTACAAGTACAAACAATAATTTGTTATCTTTTGCATCTACAAACATCAGGTCTTACGTATACTTCTAGAAGACTACATTTAGCTGCTATTGCAGCCCATCAACGAAATAGACAACATACATCTTTATTTAAGATACCTGTCATTAAAGCTTTCATGGAGGGACATAAACAAATTATTCCTCCCAAGCTACTACCAGCACCAGCTTGGAATTTAAATATTGTATTAACACAACTCATGGGGCCACCATCTGAACCGTTGCATGGATGTCAACTTCCGTATTTATCTTGGAAAATTGATTTTTTAATAGCAATTACTCCACTCGGCCGAGTTCATGGAACCTTTTTTCTAACTGCATAAAAATAAAGTGGTCTTAAGGACAAACCCTAAGTTCCTTCTTAAAGTTCTCTCCTTTTCGAATGTACCAATACATTGAACTATCTGTGTTCTGTCCAAACCCAGATTATATGGCAGAAAGAGTACTCCATACTTTAGAAATGAAAAAGGCTTTAATGTATTATATTGACAGGAGTAAAACATTCAGAAAAACAAAGCAACTATTTGTTGCTTTTTCACCTCCACACGCTGGGGAACTATTTCAAAAAATGGTATTGCCAGATGGATAGTTAAATGAATACAAACATGTTATGCAAAAGCTAAAAGACAACTAGTAGTGACTCCAAAAGCTCACTTCACCAGACAAATTGGGGCTTCTATGGCCTTTTTAGGAAACATTCCAATTGCTGAAATAGGTAAGGCAGCAACATGGTCCACAACACACACTTTCACAAAACATTGTTGTGTGGATGTGGCAGCACGTCAACAGTCTAATGTTGGACAAGCAGTATTACGCACTCTATTTCAAACAACTCCAACCCCCACAGAATAGCCACCGCTTTGGGAGATAGACTGCTTTACAGTCTATGCAAAGCATGTTTATCTACAGCCACACATGCCTTGAACGGATTATGTTACTTATTCAGTAAGCATCTGTTCTTGGCATGTAGTGCTGTAGATTCACATGCACACTCCCTCCGCTTCGGATGCCTGTGTGCTTGGCAGTTGTCTTTAATCTACATTACTTGCATGGACATCACATTACTTACACTGATTCTAACTCCATTCTCACCCGCCTGCGTGAAAACATTCTAACAGTGGAGTCGATGCCCATGCGCACTGTTACCAAAAGGAAGAGTCACATAACCTTGTGACTCGAAAATAATTATTTGAAGAAAAACAACTTGTAATCATCCGAGCCCAACACTAGATGGCAGACTCATGCAAAGCATGTTAATCTACAGCACTACATGCCAAGAACAGATGCTTACTGGGTAAGTCACATAATCCTTTTATGTACAGACTAAGGTTCCCTGATATCAACCAAGACCAGCTTACTATACAGAGACATTGACCATATGACAAGGTGAAGCACAACTTGTCTTGGGGTTTTACGCATAAAGACATAACTAACATAATCATACCATAGTTTCAATGTTACAGGAAAACCATAAACCTAGATGGAAAGGACTGACTACAGCACATCGGCAGCATCCACATAGCTTATGCTCGCTACCAAAGCAAGCTTCAAAGAAAAAAGGACATGCATACATAAAAACACCCAAGCACCCAGTAACCCTTAATCCATATCTACACAAAGCATTAAGGATTGGCCCATTAAATCACCAAAACTACAAACAGTCTCTGGTTAGCTAAACAACGAGCTAGTGGTTGGTAACCGTAAAATCAGGGGCCTCTAAATCCACGCATACAGCTATAAACCATATAATAAACGAGCACACACAAAATAAAATAACCCTAAATAAAGAAGTATAGGCTAAGAGAACAGAAGAATTTCCACTTAAATCTGGTTAACAGCTAACCGGTAACCACGAAATAAAAGGTTTCACAGTCACTCCTATAGATATTTACACACACTCACATACCTAGGTAGGTGTAGGGGTGTGTGTATACGTATGTACATTTTTTCTGTAATGTGGATACAAACTTTGTAAATATAGTGGAGAACACATGCTCTCTCAAAGATAACAAGGGGTAAACCACACAATAACTACGGAAATTTCACTCCCTTCTCCACAGTGGGCAAATGCTACTACATAATCGATGCATAGTATAGGAATCTAGAAGACGTCCATGCTGCAAAAGAAACTATTTACCTACCTGTAACAATAGGTTCGAGGCATATGAGCTGTAGATCGTATACTTGTGCATAGATCGCTATCTGGTGTTGGGCTCGGATGTTTGCACTTTGTTTTTGTCTTGGAAGAAGTCTTTGTAGTCACAAAGTAGGTGACTCCTCCTTAGGACGATAGTGCGCATGGGCATCGACTCCATCTCCAGATTGGTTTTTTTCCGCCATCGGGTTCGGATGTGATTCGCTGCGCTCCGGGTCGGAGTTGTTTTCGAACCCCCTTCGATACGCAATCCCTCTCCACTCGACGGTATTGTCTCGATCGCGTTTCCTTTTCGATGCGCATCTTCAAAATATATAAAATCCTCGTCCTCTATCTTTGACGCGGGCCGTTGGGCCTATCCGCGCCGACCACGCCAGCAGTCAATGGAAACGGCTCCTTTCAAAAAATGCCCCGGGTGTGGTGCTAAGTTCCCACACGCGGACTTACACAAGGTTTGTAACCTCTGCCTCTCCCCGGAGCACGAAGATAAGAACTGCGAGGCCTGTTCATCTTTCAGGTCGAAGAAAACCATCCGTGACCATCGGGCTCGACGTCACGAAATGTCTCGCGGAAGCAGCTCGATTCCGGACATCTTCGGAGCAGATCCCAATCTCCAGCCGGAACAACAAGCGGATGAAGGAGAGATCTCCGTCTCCGAAGCCGACGACTCCGACGTCGAAGACCAGGCAGTCACCCCGGCTCAGCAGTCCTTGAGTACCAAAACCCATCTCCCAACCAAAACCAAACCTAAGGCTCCGGTAACACCTTCGCCCTCGGGCTCAGGTCGACACCGACAACACACTTCAGACGCCCCGCCCTCGGGCCCGGCGATGAAACAAAAAGAAAAGCCTTCCGGCTCGGGATCAAACCAACCCCATTCCGGTGCCGAAAAACCTCCTTCGGCACCGAAGTCCAAAACCAAGGAAGTGCCACGCCCTTCTTCGTTGGCGCCGAAGCCCTCGTCATCGAAACAAACTAAGGACAAACATTCGGAGCCGAAAAAATCTTTGGAGCCGAAAAAATCTTTGGAGCCGAAAAAATCTTCGCAGCCGGAGCCGAAAAAATCTTCGAAGCCGAACAAAACTTCGGAACCGAAAAAACACTCTGAGCCACAAACTCCTATACAAAAAGCTAAAGAGTCCAAGACACCACAAAAAGCTTCAGAGACACGGGCTAAACAACATTCTGACCCTAAATCTTCAGCACCGACAAAGGACATTGTACCCGTACAACAACTTCCAACAGATTTTTCGGATCCGAAACAAAAGACTCTCTGCATTGACCCAGAGACTGGCAAAGTTGTCGCCAAGCCTCCTAAAAAGAGAATTTTTTTCCCACAACCAGACTCGGTGGCAGAACGGGCTCTTCACACATTAGACGTTAAAAGAGCAATACTTTACTATATTGAAAGGACAAAATCCTTTAGGAAAACTAAACAACTCTTTGTGGCTTTCTCCCCACCTCATAAGGGCAATCCCATTTCCAAAGCGGGTATTGCAAGGTGGATTGTTAAATGCATCCAAATATGCTATCTTAAAGCCAAACGCACACTAACCATTCCCCCTAGAGCTCATTCCACACGCAAACTAGGGGCTTCTATGGCATTCTCAGGGAACATTCACCTAGATGATATCTGCAAAGCAGCAACTTGGTTTACGCCACACACTTTCACAAAACACTATTGTATAGATGTGTAAGCAAAACAACAAGCTAGTGTGGGCCAGTCTGTATTAAGAACACTTTTTCAAACCACTGCAACAGATGCAGGTAGCCACCGCTAACGAGGTAACTGCTGTATAGTCTATGCACAAGTATACGATCTACAGCTCATATGCCTCGAACGGAAAATGCTACTTACCAGTAAGTATGCATCTGTTCTTGGCATGTAGAGCTGTAGATTCGTATACGCCCACCCACCTCCCCGGATACCTCTATCTGTTCCAGTACTATCTTACTTAGATACATTACACGTGGACATCTTTTATATTTCTTACTAACTCCATCATAACCCTCCATGGCAACACAATCTGGAGATGGAGTCGATGCCCATGCGCACTATCGTCCTAAGGAGGAGTCACCTACCTCGTGACTACAAAGACTTCTTCCAAGACAAAAACAAAGTGCAAACATCCGAGCCCAACACCAGATGGCGATCTATGCACAAGTATACGAATCTACACCTCTACATGCCAAGAACAGATGCATACTGGTAAGTAGCATTTTCCTTTTGTAGCTTGAACTCTTCTAGATTCACATATTACTATCCCTCCTCCCCAGTGAAGGAGAATCTTATGATAAATAATTAAATAAAGGTGTGATAAAAAAAAAAAAGAAATCTCAGGACACAGTTCTTTAACCCAAAATGGTACATAAGTACATTATAAAGAAAAAAAGGGATTGCTACACGCATCAACTCTAATAGCAGGTGACATTTCATAATGATGTCGCACGTATTCAACTACAAAGTTCAGAAATAAAGGAATACATATTAAAAAATACATAAACAACGCATTACAATACAGATATTGATATTCTTTTTATCGTGGGCCAAAAAATATATATACCACAACATATGTGGAACACACAACAAGCACTGCCCCTTTTCCTAGGGAAAAAGTGAACCTGCACACACACCACAATAAAAACATACAAATAATATTACACCTATTCAACTGGAATACACAATCACAAGACTAAAAGAAAAAATAATCAGAGAGCTAGCACTTTCACAAAGGGGGTGGTAGCGGAAGCCAGAAGGATCTGGCTTCACGCACACCCATTAGCAGAAATGCAATAGGTCTCGCATTTGCTTGAGTTAGAGCTATTGGTGTTGTAAATGAGAATGTACTATACTATACCTATGTGTTATGATGAGTATGTATGTGGTGTCTAGTGGAATTATGTGGTTTGGATTTGAATTGTTAGTTGTGGAATTCTGTGGCGTGGAATTCTGTGGTGTGGAGTGTATTTGTGTAGTGTAATTATGTGGTATGGTGTGAAGTGGAATTATATGGATAATAGTAATTATGTGGTATGGAGTGTATTAGAATTATATGGAGTGGTATTGTGTGTTATGGAGTGGGATTATGCGGAATGGTATTTTGTGTTTTGGAGTGGTATGTAGTGGAGTTTAATTATGTGGTGTGCTGTTGAATTTATGGCATGATGTGGAATTCTGTGGCGAGGATTGAATGTATGTGGTGTGTTGAATTATGTTGTTCAGTTGAATTATTCGGTTTGGTGTTGAAATATGTGTATATATTGGAAATATGTGGAGTTGAATTGTGTGGGGTGGAACTGTATGGATAGCTTTGCCTTTTTGGTGATGAAAAAACAATCAGTTGGAGCTAAGCTCTAGATGGGTTTTTTGGGTGTTTTGAAAAAAAAAAAGAAAATGTGTAATAATTTGGATTCTTTTGGTATAACAAGTGTTTAGGTAATTAGACATAATACAAAATTACTGCAAAAATTGTGGTGGTGAAATTTGCAAGATTGAAAATCCGGCCCCTGAAATTAGCCTAATTAATTTTTTTAAACCGATTACAGAGGGGGGCGGGTAGTAGGGCGAGCTGGATCAACACGGAGCATGAAGGAGGAAAGAGAAGCACAGTAGGGGACAGCGTGAAAAATGTGCACTCTCGTGAAGTGCTTAAGACGAGAAAAAAGCAGTCCCCTTAAAGAAAGCAATGGAATGACAAGTAAATTAGGAATGCGCCCGGGGAGGAAGAGACACAAAATGGAGAATGCAAGCCATGAAATAATACTGTGGGCTGAAACGACAGTTAAGCAGCTTTTCCACCACCTCTAAGGGTATATGTTATTCTCAACTGAAGAAGGACAACTATCCTGAAACTAGAGATCTGAAAGAGACACGTTAGTGACATATTCCTTACCTTAGAATATCCCCAGGCGTCAGGCTGGATCCGGAAAGTTTTGCGTAGCAGTACCCCTGCGCATCGGTAGGCGGCATCGTGCGGCTCCGCGTCCGTCGTCGGCGTCGTGATCGCCGGGATGACGTCGCGGCCAGTACTTAGACGCCGCCCATGCGCGCTGGCGTCAGTTCTTTCTTTTTCCGCGCCAGTAAGCGCAGATCCGGATTGAGCAGTGCCCCAGTCATTTTTTGACTGAATATTTTTGAGACTTTTTGTCCAAGTTTTTCGAGTCGTTTCGACTTCAAAGGTGTCAGTAGGGATGCCCGGCTTCAAGCCATGCGCAGTCTGTAATCGCATGATGTCGATTACAGATCCGCACCGTGAGTGTCTCTTCTGCCTGGGGCGCGGCCACGACCCCCAGTCGTGCCCCGAGTGTCGGTCCCTCGCTCCGAAGGCTTTGCGAGAGCGGTCTCGAAAGCTCCTCGAGGCCCGGCACTCGGCTCCACGCCGCTCGAGGTCCCGGTCCCGTGAGAGGTCGAGGGGCCGGTCGCGGAGCCATCGTCATTCGTCGGGGTCAAAGTCTTCGTCCTCCGGTAAGGCGAAGCACAAGAGATCTAAGAAGCGTCGCTCTAAGACCTCCCCTCGCCGGTCTCACGACCCGGCCGAGGGTCCACACGGTGCCGCCCCCGCGGCTCCGGGGGTGCCCGCGCAGCCGACGCCGGCCTACCCGCCTGTTCCGGGTCCGACGTCGACTCCGGCCGAGATACAGGAGTTCCTGTCGGCCATGGCCCGCCTCTTCAGGCCTAAGGGTTCCCCCGGTGCGCCTTCGGGCCCCGCGGGCCCCAGTGGGAGTCCTCCCTCGGCACCACTGGCGGCTCCGGCCCCAGTGTCTCCGGCGCCGCAGGACCCCTTCGGATCCAGGCCTGGATCCCGGTCGACGCCGGTTGACCTAACGACACCTCCACCGGCGCCGACCTCACCGGTACCGTTCACGGCGCCGTCCGAGGCCCCGGACGGCGCCGTCCCCAGGTTCTCCCCGGCACCGGACACGGAGCCGGATCGACGCCGCTCGACGCCGATTCCGACACCGATGGAACCTTTTGTTCCTTGTGTCCCTCCTCCTTACTTTTCATCTGTTTTGGAGGACGAGGAGGACTGGGAGGGGTCGGAAGACCCTCTCACAGCTCAATGTGAGCCTTATCAGGACTGGGCTGAGGAACTGGGGATGCCAGTGGTCTGGACACCTCTCCTGACCTTGGCATGCTGTCTCCTCCTTCCGTGGCTACGGAGGAGGGAGCAAGTTATGCAACGGTGTTGCGTAGGGCGGCTGAGGCCCTGCGCCTCGAGCTCCCTACGGTGGCTGTCAGGACTAACCTCCTGACGGAAGTGCTTCAGCCGGCGGCTACCTCTTCGGAGCCACTGCTGCCGTTCAACGACGCACTTTCGGACGTTCTTTTGGGCACCTGGTCCAGGCCCACCACAGGGGCTCCTGTGGACAGGAACGTAGCCCGACGCCATCGCCCGGCCCCGGGCGACCCTCTGTTTCTCTCCCAACATCCCACCTCCGAGAGCTTGGTTGTCCAAGCCTCTGCCTCCCAGAGCACCTTCCCTACCGCTCCACCGGATAGGGAATCCAAAAAACTGGACCAATTTGGGAAGAAGGTTTTTTCTTCCTCCAGTGCTGGCTTGCGGTCCGTGAACACCGCTTGCCTTTTGGGCCGTTATTCCCACTCTCTGTGGGATTCGGTGGCGCAAGTGCTGCCCAAGTGTCCTGAGGAGGTCCAGGCACTTCTCTCCCGTGCTGTTGCGGAAGGGAGAGACGCAGCGAAGTTCACCATCAGATGTGGCCTTGATACCGATGACTCGCTAGGCAGATCGATTGCTACGACAGTGGCGCTTCGCCGTCACGCCTGGCTGAGGACCACTGGTTTTTCAGGCGATGTCCAAAACACCCTTATGGACATGCCCTTTGATGGTATCCGCCTTTTTGGCAATAAGGCAGACAGCGCGCTGGGGCGCTTTAAAGACTCGCGGGCTACGGCCAAGTCCTTGGGCCTCTCCGCCTTGCGCCCTCCGCAGCAGTCTGCTTTTCGCCCCTTTCGTGGCCACGGAAGGGGCGCCCAGTCACGTCCACTGCCCAGCCACCGGCCCGCGCAACAAACGCCTTCGCGCGGCCGAGGACGTGGCTCCCGCCGAGGCGGGTCGGGTAACCAGCGAGCGGGTCAGGCCACCACCTTCGCCCCGTCCGCGGCCTCCAAACCCTCCTAGTCCATCCTTTCCGGTCCACAGCATGCCAGTGGGGGGCAGGGTCCGCCATCACCTTCCCCACTGGCGCACCATCACATCGGACAGGTGGGTTTTGGACATTGTCCGAAGGGGCTACTCCCTCCCCTTCGAGACTGCCCCTCCAGCCATGCCACCTCAGCACCACCGCATGTCGGGGACCATCTGGCACTTCTTCGACAGGAAGTTGCGGCCCTCTTGGCCAAGGGGGCCATCGAGCGCGTTCCGACCCCAGAAGTAGGGCGTGGTTGTTATTCCCACTACTTTCTGGTGCCCAAAAGGGACAAGGAGGACATGCGTCCTATCTTGGACCTCCGGAACGTCAATCGCTTCCTCCGGAAGGAGAAGTTCAAGATGCTCACCCTAGCTCAGGTCTTGACAGCCCTCGACCCTGGAGACTGGATGGTAGCGTTGGACTTGCAGGACGCATATTTTCACATCCCCGTCCTGCCGGCCCACCGGCGTTACCTGCGGATCACGGTAGGCCTCGAGCACTTTCAGTTCACCGTCCTTCCCTTTGGCCTTACCAGCGCCCCTCGGGTGTTCACGAAAGTGATGGCGGTGGTCGCAGCTCATCTGTGCCGGTCAGGGGTTCCAGTCTTCCCCTACCTCGACGACTGGTTGTTGAAGGCGGGCTCGTCCCAGGCAGTCGTCTTCCACCTCCAGACTACGGCCGGACTCCTGCACTCGCTGGGGTTCTCCATCAATGTGCCGAAGTCGCACCTGGTTCCTTCTCCACAGCTCCTTTTCATCGGAGCGGTTCTGGACACCACGCAGTTTCGGGCCTATCCTCCCGAACGGCGAGTCCAGGATATTCAGGCTATGATTCCGATCTTTCAGCCTCTATCCTGGGTTTCGGTACGGATGACCCTGAGGCTGCTGGGCCTCATGGCGTCCTGCATCCTGCTGGTCGATCATGCCAGATGGCATATGCGGGCTCTGCAGTGGGACCTGAAGTTCCAGTGGGCGCAGCATCAGGGGAACCTGTCCGAGTACGTCCAGATCTCGGAGGGAACTGCACAACAGTTGCAGTGGTGGCTCTTGAACCGGCAATGGGTCACGGGCAGATCCCTCTCCCTTCCCCAGCCAGAGCACACAGTTGTGACGGATGCGTCCCTTCTGGGATGGGGCGGTCACATGGGAGAGGCGGAGTTCAGAGGCCTCTGGTCTCCAGCGGAGTCCCGGCTCCATATCAACCTTCTGGAGCTCCGGGCGATCCGATTTGCACTGAAGGCATTCCTTCCCTCTGTCAAGGGGAAGGTAGTGCAGGTGTTCACAGACAACACCACCGCCATGTGGTACTGCAACAAACAAGGCGGGGTGGGGTCGTGGACCCTTTGTCAGGAGGCTCTGCGTCTCTGGACATGGCTGGAACATCAGGGCATATTCCTGATGGTTCAACACCTGGCAGGTTCCTGAACGCCAGGGCGGACGAACTCCAGCCGCAGGTGCATGATGGATCACGAATGGCGTCTTCACTCGGAGGTGGCGCAAGGACTCTTTCTACAGTGGGGAGAGCCTTGGTTAGATCTATTCGCCACCGAAGAGAACGCGCAATGTCAGCAATTCTGCGTGTTGGAATTTCCAAGGTGGCACTCGCTCGGCGACGCTTTTCGTCGCGAGTGGAGTTGCGGTCTGTTGTACGCCTTTCCGCCTATACCACTTCTACCCAGAATGTTGAAGAAGATTCGGCGCGACCGGGCCCAAGTCATTCTTGTGGCTCTGGTCTGGGCTCGAAGAGTTTGGTATCCCGAGCAGGAGACGGTCCTACACCCGAACCTGTCCAGTCTCCACCTCCTTGCATGGAGATTGAGCGGCTGCAGTTGATTCCTTTCGACTTGCCTCCCGAAGTTTGTGATGTGATTCTTGCAGCCAGGCGTCCCTCCACTAAGGTGGTATACGCCTGCAAGTGGAACAAGTTTGTGGCATGGTGCACAGCGAGGCTGTGAATCCCCTTTCTGCCCCTCTTTCTGAGGTTCTACTGTTCCTTCTTTCTCTGGCCCAACAGGGTTCTGCCCTGGGTACCATCAAGGGCTACCTTTGTGCAATCTCGGCCTTCCTCCGGCTTCCTGATCAGCCCTCCCTTTTCAAGTCCCCTGTTGTTAACAGGTTTCTTAAAGGCATTACACACCTTTTCCCTCCTGTTCCGTTTGTGATGCCTCAGTGGGACTTGAACTTGCTTCTTACCTTTTTAATGTGCGCTCCCTTTGAGCCTCTCCGTAACTGTCCTCTTCGTCTTCTCACTCTGAAGACAGCCTTTCTGGTGGCTATCACCTCCGCTCGGCGGGTGAGTGAGCTCCAGGCTCTTTCTTGCAAGCCCCCCTTTCTGTCTGTCCATCCAGACAAGGTTGTTCTTAGGACGCGTCCGTCCTTCTTGCCAAAGGTGGTTACTGCCTTCCACATTGGGCAGACCATCACTTTGCCCACCTTCTTTCCGCCTCCGCATCCTTCTAGAGAGGAAGAGAGGCTCCACCGTCTGGACCCAAAACGTGCGATTTCGTTCTATCTGAACCGCACACAACAGTTCCGGGTGGACGACCAGCTCTTTGTTGGCTACGTGGGCGCCAAAAAAGGTTGGGCGGTACACAAGCGGACCATCTCCCGCTGGGATGTCTTGTGTATCAAAGCCTGCTATTCTTTGGCTAAGAAGGAGCCCCCTGTTGGGCTACGTGCCCATTCCACCAGGGCGACAGCCGCCACCACGGCTTTAGGACGTGGTGTCCCATTGCAGGACATCTGTCAGGCAGCTACGTGGGCCTCGCTGCACACGCTTACCAAGCATTACTGCCTTGACAGCCAAGTCCGGAGAGACGGCTTTTGGCCTTTCTGTTCTCCGAGACTTCCTCGTCTGATCTTTGTTCGCAGACCCACCACCGGGGTTGGTATTGCTGGGGTATCTATTCTAAGGTGAGGAATCTGTCACTAACGTGTCTCTTTCAGATGCACAAGTTACTAACTTGTGTAAGGATATATCTGTAAGAGACAGTAGTTAGTGACAGATTCCTACCGCCCCACCCATCCTCCCCCGTTCTGCGAACTGATTTCTAGGGTTAAGGTCGTCCCTTTCAGGGCCCTAGTTTTCAGACACTAGTGTCAGTTTCTTGCATGGCTCTGCGTTTCTGGCGCGGAAAGTCGTGTACAGAACTGACGCCAGCGCGCATGGGCGGCGTCTAGCACTGGCCGCGACGTCATCCCGGCGATCACGACGCCGGCGACGGACGCGGAGCCGCACGACGCCGCCTACCGACGCGCAGGGGTACTGCTACGCAAAACTTTCCGGATCCAGCCTGACGCCTGGGGATATTCTAAGGTAAGGAATCTGTCACTAACTACTGTCTCTTACAGATATATCGTTACACAAGTTAATAACTTGTGCTTTATGTCTAGAGATGCGCAGCACTGGCTGCAGCAACCAAGGTGACAACAAGATTGTTTAATGAAAGTGTTACCATGCACTGAATTTACCAGTATGCATCTGAGTGGGTTGGGTGCTGGGCAGTCAAGGTTGTGTGCTCCACCATCTGTACTTGGTATATGTAGATCAGATTCATAAAGATCTAGGGCTGCTTGGCGGTAATACATTGTGAGCCATTTATGTTTGTTGCAGTTCTGAATCTAATTTAAGAAAATACCCACTGTACCCCTTTAATTTGTATCAATACGCAGTTTGCAACAACTCTTTAAACTTTATAACTGCCATATATCTTTTGTTGTATTCTACCATGCTGGTACATGGATCCGTATGTTTCCTTCATCCTAATGAAAGCTGCAGGTTAGAGACAGTGCGTCAAGAGACACTGCCTTCTGGTACCAAGGGTTTTCCCAACCCTAGCATGAGTTCTTGGTTTTAATTGCCCCTGATAAATAGTTTGTGTTTGTTGAGAGAAAGCATGATTTCACTTTTGTGGCCAAATTATATTATTTGTAATGTTATCTGTGATGTCATGTGAGAGGGTGTTAGCACTGTATTTGGTAGAGGAGGGATTATGATTGGACAGCTAATCAGAAATCTGGAATTTTAGGGTTCTGTTTTAAAACTAGACCGGCCCTAATTAAGCATGGCTTGCATTGATAACTACAAAACAATGGGATAACAGATAGTCATATGCCAAGTACCATTGACACCCCTACCTCCTTGGCAAAGATCAGAACTGCACACAGTAGCATGATAGCTGTCCTATACGGTCTGGTCTGTGACAGTGCTTGGAGGCTCTTGGCACAGGACACAGTTTTTGCCCTCAATTGTTATGTACTTCTGTGACCACTGTTGTGCCTAGTGGAAACTTTGCACATTGTGTGGGTTCTGACCAATATCCCTGCCCTCTGAGAAAGACCTTCGGCCACAGTTCATGCCAAGTACCACTTCCTGCACTATTCCATAAACAGCAGTGTTTATATTCCTGCTTGCCACGTGTGCCTTATGGGAATTTCAATCTGCAGCTAATATTTCAAGATCGTATGTTGACACAATTACACTGATTCACCATACGGAATCAAAGTTAAAAACAATTCGCAAAACACTTGACTGCACATAATACCAGTATTAAACGGTATTGGGGAAAGAGCATAGCATTCAACCAAACCTTCCAGAAAGAAGATATTGCTTATTTGAGCAGAGTGAGAGCTGGGGTCAGGGACATCTCACTCCAAATTTTACTAGATATACATCAATCTACCCTAAGGTTAGACAGTAGATGTAGTACCACATTCAGGCCCATAACCAGCGAGAATTTGTCCAATGTTTTATTTTTTGCTGTAGGGTAGACCAAGAATCAAAATTACAAAATACTCCTTTTAAGATCCCTCCTATAAACTGACATCACCTCCAATATTTCACAGCCTCTGCTCGCTGTCCCCCTTGAAATATTGTACTAAAACTACACTTTCTGGGGAAAATTACATGCAGAATCTACTTAATTAGTGATTAAAATGCTTTTCACTTGATCACAAAGAAAGATGCAATGGCACTGTGGCTTTCTTAATAATCAGGTATTTGCTTCGCATTTAATCACACTAACAAAGGATTGCCCTTCTGATGCAAGAGACTCCCTGTCAACATGCTGCTGGCAGTTTTCACTATGCTGTTCCTCTCAACTACCATTTCTGTCAACACGGCATTCAGTAAACACACTCACCTTGAGCCACAGAAAATAAATATTCATATTAATTAAAAAAGAAAGTCAGATTGCAGCACTTCACTGCTTTTATGCCTGGAAAGGGCGCAAACCCATGTTGCTTCTTTCAATGGTGAATATTTTGTGTACCACAGCGAACATGGAGGAGACCTGCTTCTGCATAGAAATTATTGCATGAGGGCATAGAGGTTTCAACAAACAATTACTAGCCTACCAACAACTTTTTATTAAAATAAAGCAAACCAGTTTTATCCTACTTCTGCTTCTCGTGTGGGATGAAGACAGCTGATTTCTCTCTAGCTTATTTGCATCTTTTGCATTACAAAACTGGGAAAATGCGCACTCTCCATATTTTACCGTATTTAAAAAAACCTGTAAAATAGTATGCAGGCTACTTGCTCCATATTTTGCCTAGGTGCAAATATCATTTGCCCCGTTTCCGATTACAGAAAGAGCAAGCATAGTGCACGGTTTTTCTTCTTCAGTATTGCAAAGTTTCTGTAAACATTGTGTTCGAGGCATATGAGCTGTAGATCGTATACTTGTGCATAGATCGCCATCTGGTGTTGGGCTCGGATGTTTGCACTTTGTTTTTGTCTTGGAAGAAGTCTTTTGTAGTCACGAGGTAGGTGACTCCTCCTTAGGACGATAGTGCGCATGGGCATCGACTCCATCTTCAGAGTGTTTTGCCATGGAGGGTTATGATGGAGTTAGTAAGAAAATAGAAAAGGATGTCCATGTGTAATGTATCTAAGTAAGATAGTACTGGAACAGATGGAGGTATCCTGGGAGGCGGGTGGGCGTATACGAATCTACAGCTCTACATGCCAAGAACAGATGCATACTGGTAAGTAGCATTTTCCGTTCGAGGCATATGAGCTGTAGATCGTATACTTGTGCATAGACTAAATAGCAGTTACCTCGTTAGCGGTGGCTACCTGTATCTCTTGCAGTGGTTTGAAAAAGTGTTCTTAATACAGCCTGGCCCACACTAGCTTGTTGTTTTGCTTGCACGTCTGCACAATAGTGTTTTTGAACGTGTGTGGTGTAGACCAAGTTGCTGCTTTGCAGATGTCATCTAGGGGAATGTTCCCCAAGAATGCCATAGATGCCCCTAGTTTATGTGTGGAGTGAGCCCTAGGGGGAATGGTTTAAGGTGCGTTTGGCTTTAGCATAGCATATTTGGAAGCATTTAACAATCCACCTTGCAATCCCTGTCTTTGAGATAGGATTGCCTTTATGAGGTGGGGAGAAAGCCACAAAAAGTTGTTTAGTCTTTCTAAAGGATTTTGTTCTTTCAATGTAGTAAAGTATTGCTCTTTTTACGTCTAGCGTGTGAAGAGCCCGTTCTGCTACTGAGTCTGGTAGAGGGAAAAACACTGGGAGTTCTACCGACTGGTTAAGGTGGAAAGCAGAGACGACTTTAGGTAGAAATTTTGGGTTAGTCCTAAGAACCACTTTGTTATGATGGATTTGGAGAAATGGTTCTTGTATGGTTAATGCCTGGAGTTCACTGACTCTTCTGAGAGAGGTGATCGCAACCAGGAAAGCTACTTTCCAGGTGAGAAATTGTAATTCGCATTTGTGCATAGGTTCAGATGGGGGACCCATGAGTCTGGTAAGTACCACATTTAGGTTCCATACTGAAGAGGGTGGAACTCTAGGTGGAATTATTCTTTTAAGCACTTCCATAAATGCTTTGATAGCTGGTACCCTAAACAGAGACACGTGTTACCGGAGCCTTAGTTTTGGTTTTTGGGAGAGGGGTTTCGGTACTCACGGACCGCTGAGCCGGGGTGACTGTCTCTTCTTCGACGTCGGAGTCGTCGGCCTCGGAGACGGAGATGTCTTCTTCATCACCTTGGTGCTCCAGCTGGATATTGGGATCTGCTCCGAAGATGTCCGGAATCGAGCTGCTTCCGCAAGACATTTCGTGACGTCGAGCCCGACGATCACGGATGGTTTTCTTCGACCTGAAGGATGCACAGGCCGTGCAGTTTTTGTCTTCGTGCTCCGGGGAGAGGCAGAGATTACAAACCTCGTGCAAGTCCGTGTGTGGGAACTTAGTACCACACCCAGGGCATTTTTTGAAAGGAGTCCTTTCCATTGACTGCAGGCGTGGTCGGCGCGGATAGGCCCAACGGCCCACGTCGAAGATCGAGGTCGAGGAGCTTGTTTTTAAAGATGCGCATGGAAAGGGAAACGCGATCGAGACAATACCGTCGAGTGGAGAGGAATTGCGCGTCGAAGGGGGGTTCGAAACCGACACCGACCCTGAGCGCAGCAAATCACATCCAGGTATCCACACCCATTGTCCAAAGGCAATGCGCTATGGATGAACTGGTCAGGCAAATTTGCTTACGCTTTTCCGCCTCTCCCACTCATTACCCTAGTAGTTCGGAAACTCAAACAGCATTCCCTCACAATGATCCTCATTGCTCCAACATGGGCCCGACAACCATGGTTCACAACCCTCTTGGAACGATCAGTAGTTCCTCATCAAAAGCTACGCCTCTCACCCCAGCTTCTCACTCAGAACCATGGAGAGATAAGGCATCCAGATCCCAGTCAACTCAACCTTGCGATCTGGCACCTGAAGTCTTAGAGTTTGGTTACCTTAATCTCCCGCCAGACTGCATGAACATCATTAAAGAGGCTAGACATCCTACCGCTAGAGCTTGCTATGCCGCAAAGTGGAAAAGATTTGTAATTTACTGTACAAATAACAAAATCAACCCACTAGATGCTTCTATTCAACACATCATTTGTTACCTTTTGCATCTACAACAATGTAACCTAGCGTATACATCTATTAGACTACATCTCGCGGCAATAGCAGCCTATCTCCGAAACAGACAACACTTGTCTCCGTTTAGGGTACCAGCTATCAAAGCATTTATGGAAGGGCTTAAAAGAATAATTCCACCTAGAGTTCCACCCTCTTCAGTATGGAACCTAAATGTGGTACTTACCAGACTCATGGGTCCCCCATTTGAACCTATGCACAAATGCGAATTACAATTTCTCACCTGGAAAGTAGCTTTCCTGGTTGCGATCACCTCTCTCAGAAGAGTCAGTGAACTCCAGGCATTAACCATACAAGAACCATTTCTCCAAATCCATCATAACAAAGTGGTTCTTAGGACTAACCCAAAATTTCTACCTAAAGTCGTCTCTGCTTTCCACCTTAACCAGTCGGTAGAACTCCCAGTGTTTTTCCCTCTACCAGACTCAGTAGCAGAACGGGCTCTTCACACGCTAGACGTAAAAAGAGCAATACTTTACTACATTGAAAGAATAAAATCCTTTAGAAAGACTAAACAACTTTTTGTGGCTTTCTCCCCACCTCATAAAGGCAATCCTATCTCAAAAACAGGGATTGCAAGGTGGATTGTTAAATGCATCCAAATATGCTATGCTAAAGCCAAACGCACCTTAAACCATTCCCCCTAGGGCTCACTCCACACATAAACTAGGGGCATCTATGGCATTCTTGGGGAACATTCCCCTAGATGACATCTGCAAAGCAGCAACTTGGTCTACACCACACACGTTCAAAAACACTATTGTGCAGACGTGCAAGCAAAACAACAAGCTAGTGTGGGCCAGGCTGTATTAAGAACACTTTTTCAAACCACTGCAAGAGATACAGGTAGCCAACGCTAACGAGGTAACTGCTATTTAGTCTATGCACAAGTATACGATCTACAGCTCATATGCCTCGAACGGAAAATGCTACTTACAAGTATGCATCTGTTCTTGGCATGTAGAGCTGTAGATTTGTATACGCCCACCCGCCTCCCAGGATACCTCCATCTGTTCCAGTACTATCTTTCTTAGATACATTACACATGGACATCCTTTTCTATTTTCTTACTAACTCCATCATAACCCTCCATGGCAAAACACTCTGAAGATGGAGTCGATGCCCATGCGCACTATCGTCCTAAGGAGGAGTCACCTACCTCGTGACTACAAAAGACTTCTTCCAAGACAAAAACAAAGTGCAAACATCCGAGCCCAACACCAGATGGTGAGCTATGCACAAGTATACAAATCTACAGCTCTACATGCCAACAACAGATGCATACTGGTAAGTAGCATTTTCCTTTCTTACTAAGTGTATACTCTTGCCGTTTCCAAGTACTGTAAATGAAAGATGTTGGTAAAAGACAATTTAATGGTACTCCATTTAAAAGTGAACTCTATTGTTCTAAGGAAAATAATTCAGACGAGCTGCCCCTAATTTAAAAAGACTGACTGGATCAAAAGGAGGCCGACAAGGACACAGAGGCCGGGCTACTAGTCGGCGAACTGCAAACTGAAAAATACAAGCAAAAATGAATCTCAAGAGGGAAAGCAAGTGGATTAACCAGGGCGCTACATCCCCTGCTAAAGGAGCCCCACAACTTTTGAGGGGGGCTCATTCAGCTCAAGGGCAATGAATAGCGGGAGGAGAAAGACAATCTTAGGTAGAGAAAATGATAGAAAGATAGAAAAAGACAAAGTCAAGGAAATGGCGAGAATAGAAAGACAGACAGATGGTGGGGCAGTCCAGCTTCAGGCACACTCCTGTATGGCATGAGCAATGAAAGCATTTCATTTCTAAAGAAAAGTATTCTCTGAAAATTATCGGCGTCTTTTGATTGGGCTGGAGATACGCATTAAAACACAGATGTCACCTAGTGAAGATGACTGCAGGGATGAGGTGCAATATTTTATCTGTGAGACGAAAAGTTCTCATTTGCAGGTCGGTCTCTTCAAAGCAGTTGTCGCCAGCTGCAGCTGAGAGACTCTCCCTGACACACGAGGCTGCCAGAGAGATGCCCGAGGCAGAGCATTCTGAGAAGTGAAAAGACCTTATCTTAAGTGGACTCATCAAACTCACAGTGATAGTCCCTACTCACAGGCGGCCGACCAGTGATGTGTGTGACGCAGCCTTGTTTACAAGACACGACGAGCACACTTGAGTGGTGGGTCAGCAAGAGGAAAGGAGTTCTTCCGAACAACAGATAACCCGTAAAGCGAAACAAAACTGTACTTGGCCGGTGCTCTTCATCCTACAACGGAACTGACCTATCGGCTGCACAATCCAATTATGAAGCAGCAAAGAAGAGCGACACTCGAGTCTGCCTATGAGAAGCAGCAGGTGGGAAAAATGTAGGTTTTTTGATTACAAAAGGTCTTGCAGACAGCGCATGCGGACTGAAGCTCGACCTAAAAAGTACAAAACAAGTACCACTTTCCGACTCCAACCACTAGATGGCGGGATATATGCATAGTATGTGAATCTAGAAGAGTTCAAGCTGCAAAACTATTGTTACAGGTACAACGGAAGTGACCTATCGGCTGCACAATCTAATTAGGAAGCAGAAAAGAAGAGCGACATTGGATTCTGCCTATGGGAAGCAGCAGGTGGGAAAAATATAGGTTTTTTTTTATTACAAAAGGTCTTGCAGACAGCGCATGCGCGCTGAAGCTAAATAATTCAAAACAAGTACCACTTTCCAACTCCAACCACTAGATGGCGGGATATATGCATAGTATGTGAATCGAGAAGAGTTCAAGCTGCAAAACTATCGTTACAGGTAGGTAACTAGTTTCTTACCAAAGGTAAATAGCTTTTTCATTTACACACACATACCTACATACACGCACACACTTCTCACTATTTTATTAGTACTCTCTCCTTCTCATCACCCGCTGATATGGAGAGCTAAGGAAGTCTTTGGCACCTACGTAAAGCATTCCCAAACCAGTAAATTCTAAGGTGATTGACGGATGAAGGGATAAGGGGTCAAGTTCTTGGAACTGTACAGTGTCAGATGTTTTAGAAATAGGAGGGTGCAGCACAATGAGCTGATATGTTAGGAGATGACATGTTGAGGGCCTTCTGATTCACCCCTTACCCACCATCGCACATGCTCAGACTCTGGGTTTAATGCAGCCTACTAACTCTAGGCTAGATACAAAACCAGTGGGTAATAAATGTGGATTCCTTTGTAGGGGGAGCACAGTTTGAATATATGAGATAGTGGGAATGTTGCTTATGTGGTTTCACTTGTACTTCTATCATTACTAAATTAATAACTAGATTGAAATGGAATTAATGAATATAAAGCTGAGAAAATAAATGTAAAGCTCCTCAAAAGGGTAACAAAGCTTTAGGCAGTACACCGGAGGAGTGCAACAACCTATTCAGTCTCATCCTAACTGAACTTCTTTATTGCTCACATCTGCTTTCGAGACATTAGCAATGTGTGCCATGGAGTAATTCTTCGTGTTTAAAAGTTGTTTAAAGCTTGTAAAATCACCCCTTTGTTGGAGAACCCAAACTTGAACCTCCAGATCCTAAGCAACTACAAACCAATCAACATGGAAAAAACATCGAAAAATGTGCAGCCATCTAACTTCCCAGACTTGTTGTCAAAATGTGTTCTGCAGTTCTCCTCAACATTCTAACCTCTGCCGTTGATGCTTCAGTGAAACACCTACACTAAGAATAGGTGTTGCTCATACACTAGACAGAAGAAACATCAAGTACTTTAAAGGAAGAACTTTATCAGAGATTCTACATTTTGAAATTCTCAAAGCTCAGGTTCCACTTTGCCTCGCATCCATATTATTTATGAATATCTTCCTATATATTTTGGTTATCAACCCTTCATGATTACCTGTGAGAAGTGGCTTGTAACTATTCTCGTTATAGTTGGTTACACACAGGCTGATAGTTGGTTACACATAGACTGGAACTCAGTTTTTGTTTTGAACAAAATAATGAAAGGCAATTCTAGACTCAGAAACGTTTACTGATCTCCTGTTTACAGACTCAAGAATGCACAAACCAGTTCCAGCTTGATGACCGAGTGGTATGCCTGCATGCTCGTTGGCGAATCCTCTTTGCTGGTTTGGCAAATGGCTGTGTCATTACCTTCAGTATTAAGGTGAGCATTTTATTAATAAGTAAATCAGCTTATGCGTGTTTTGAATCTTCATTACTCTGTAAAGAAATGTGTGATAATGTTAAACATGATGCACTAATCGTAATTGCAGAAAACAGCAGTGTGCGTGTTTAGACCTTGCCCTGACCTGGCATCAAGGGCCATGTGTTAGTCATCCCATGCTTGCTAAAAGCATACATTAGGGAAGAAGTTACTCTGCCTGGTCTCTGTATAGTTGTACAGTTGTGGAGCACACAAATCGTGATATTTGACATAAAGTACCGGGGCAAGCTCTCGGACCTAGGGGTTTACCCTTTTTGTCTTGGGCTGATGTTGCTTTCTTTGTCTCCGTCAAAGTGAGTGGGGCATCTAACTCCTTTCTCAGTTTTCGGCTTGAGACATGTAACTCTGCTGAGTGCACATATTGCCGCAAACTAGTTTGGAATATCTATATTGGAGTACAGTTGCTTGTATTCACAAATATTTAATTCAAATCATGTTCCAAGTGTGCTATAGTAACTCCTCCTCAGTGTTGTGATTGGGAGATGTTGTCTTTGCACTTATTAGCCAACCCTACTAGGACTGACTCATTTATTGTTGAGGTGTTCCTTATTCCATGTAGTCAAATAATCAGTCTTCCAATAATTTATCTTATTTGGTCTTACACTGAATTAATTCAGTACCTTAAGGTATGGCACACATGGACCAAATTATGTACGTGCTTGGGAAGAGCTTATGCAAGCTTCTGGATTATGTGTTTTCCATGCCTCCACACTAATTCTCAAATTCTAAAGAGTTGAGGCCTAAATAAACATTTTCAGAATACAGTGAGCAATAGTTCTGCTTTTTCACAGTCTGAATGCAAACATCTATTCTTTCCTTACCATTTGGTCCTTTAGCAATAATTACAACGTAAACAATGGTTCTCTATGTTTTTGTAAATAGCCTATTTTGTAGATCTAATGTTTTTCTTGAATTTTATTTCCCAGAGTGGCAAACAGTTGGACACATTTGAGTGCCATGGTCCTCGGGCAGTTAGCTGCCTAGCCTCAGCGCAGGAGGGTTCCCGTCGATTATTGCTAGTAGGTTCCTATGACTGTACCATCAGTGTACGGGACGCTCAAAATGGTCTGCTTCTACGCACCCTTGAGGGCCACAGTAAAACTGTGCTCTGTATGAAGGTAAATGCTTACTGCCACTATTTTTTTTATGTATAGTAAAGGAAAATATGTACTTTTAAAAAATTGCTAAACACTTTATCTTGGATAATATTACATAGGAATTATTAGTCTGGTGCCATTGGCTAGTAGAAAATACTATAACGCATGTTTTTGTTTTATTTCTAAATATTATGTTGTTCACATAAGGTGGACAGTGGGGATCCCTTTTCGCAGTGATAATCACAAGACTTTTTGCAACATATTTTTAACAAGCCATCATTGATATGAGAGTCTATTATTCTTCATATTTTTCTTAATGAAGCGTTTGTTGTTGGAAACATGGGTGTTGTGGATTAATTTTTTAAAATCCAACATGTTTTTTGTCCCTTGTGGGATACCTTCAGAATTTTTCAAGGATGAAAATGTGTTGCAGCAATAAACAATATGAACCATAGAGCAATAATAAAATAATATGAAAAAACAAAAAAGCTAAAAACAAGTCATAAACACTTAGCAGTTTGTAGTCCATATTTCAAGCATGATTCACACTGGTAAAGCACGGCACACGTAATGCACACAAAGTAAGAATATTGAATTTATGTACTTATTGTCCATCTGTATAGAATAATAAGCCTAACAAGTGTTACAGTCACATCAGAATATTTGGTGGCCTCTTTCTGATGCCTTCTGTGTTTAGACCTTGTATGTTATTGTACTGCTCCTTTCTTTCTGCGCCTTCGACGGGGATCTGGAGCTTCGCTCTCTCTTTCTTCAGCTTAGGGACTTTTCAAATCGAACTCCATTGTGCAAGTGAACAATGTCCTCACCTAAAACAACAGCAATCCAGCCATGCTGGGAATGTTGAAAACAGTTGTCAGTAAAAGAACTGCATGAGGTGTGCCTTTTGTGTTTGGGCTCAGGGCACAACTCATTACACAAGGATCCGGGACTGTGAAGCAGATCTGTACTTTGCTGAACATAGAAGTCACTGACCTCGGGTAAGTCCCACTCAAAGTCGATGGCACACACCCACTCCCGCTATTGAGAGCAGTCGCATGACAGGTCTTCTTTGTGGTTGAAGTCATCTAGTTAGTCAAAGTCCAAATTGAAGAGGAAAATAAGAAGGAGAAGTGGAACTTGACCCCTTCCCGCCACTCTCTATCTAAAGAGAAGTCGCAAGGGCATCAAGATACCACTCGATCTGATCTCACTCCCAATTCCCCATTGAGGAGCCTATTCTGCAATTGTTCCCAATGCGGCCACAGTTCCATGGGTCATCAGCGACGTTGCAAAAGGTCAAGGCTTTTAAGGAGACCATGCAGCATATTTTTGGCACTCTTAGCTCCCTCTGGGATACCTTTAAACCCTAAAGATCTAGAGGGGCCTCTAGTCCTGTTGCCTCCAGAGAAATCAGTCATCATTGCTATCTGACACCTAGAACTAGTCTTGGGTTCTGCACTAACTCTAATTCTGATTACCATTCAAGCTGCAAGACCTGTACAAGTCCCTTTTTCTTTGATACTGGTCCAGACATCACTGGTGCCAATTCTGACATCTGACCCCGAACTGAATCCATCTTGACCCCGACCAAGTTTGCACTCCGACTCCAGTACTGCACACCCGGTACCCGTACAGCATGATTCAGACAGTGCATCACTACTTTAGCCATCCTCGGAGGCTTCATCATCTTTTTGTTTCCCTTTCTAACATGGGATTCATGAGGCTAGTGGATTTGACGCTTCCTTGGTACAGGCTTGATTTCCCCCCCACACCCTGATGGGGCCGCCAATGAAAAACAGTACTCCCTTTGCTGTGGTAATTTGACAAGCTGCTGAGGTCCTGGGCCTACAACTACCTTCTGTTGTATTTAATCCTAAAGTCCTTACAGAAATCCTGCAACCTGGGCTTGCTTCCTCTGATCCCTTACTCTGTCAGCAAGGACCTAGTTCACACCCCGATGGGCTTGTTCCCACTTGCAAACAAGCCAATGGCCAGATGCCAGGGACCGCTGCCTGGCAATCCTGATTTACTTACACAGCATCCTACTTCTGAAAGTTTGGTGGTCCAAGCTTCCACCAGAAAGGTGAATCCGAATTCATTACCTGTGACACTCCCTGGATAGGGAGCTGAAACAGATTGAGGTGTTCGGCAAACGAATGTTCTCTTCTGTCAGCCTAACCTTAAGGTGGGTCAACACAGTTTGCTTCTGATGGCGATATACACATGCCTTTTGGGAAATTGCCAGCAAGATCTTGCCAGCAGTCTCAGAAGAATTTAGGACCTCCCTTACTCAAACCATTCAAAATCATTTGTGCTGTCCTGGATAATTGTAGGAAGCTGGCTCTCTATGTGATATACCTATAATTGGTTATATCGTGTAAAGAGTCCAGAGATTCCCCCAGAAGTCTACAGGGCTCAATGTAAACCCAAAGTGCACTATTTGTGCTAGTGTGGTCGAGCAGCCTTCAGCCTAAGACAGAGTAGTTTAAGACATTTGTTATGCACACAGTGACTAATAAATGACAGATGACTCAAAAAGGAGATCCACACCAATTTTATAAAAATACGCTTCTTTCAAGATTTATTTTAAGACCAAGATGTACGTTAAAAGGTAAATACGTTTTTCAACCAGAATACTTTTCACTTTAAAAAGTGGACACTTAGTGCAATTTTTCAGTTTAGCTATGTTAACCTATGGGAGCAAAACAAGAATGCAGTTTTGAAGGTAAGTACAGGACATACAAATCCAGTCTTCGGCGTTTCAGGTCAACACCAGTCAAGGTTCAAATTAGTACCAAGAGTGCACCACCAGCAGCACAGGGGCGGCCGGGTGCAGAGGTTAAATTTGGGGTAGGGCGCCCAACGTTAACCAATGGAGCCTGGGGGTGATTGAAGATGTTCTGCTCACAAGTGAGTGAAGTGGTGTCAGGGGTCGATCTCCTGGAGTTAAGGTAAGCACGGGGGGCCACAAGGCAGCACCAATCTTACACCCTCAGCGGCACAGGGGCAGCCTGGTGCAAAGTGCCAACACAGCGTCGACCCCCATAATGCAAATCAATGGGGAGATCGGTTTTGAAAAGAGGCTGCAGGCACTGGCTAGGAGGCTGAACGAAGAAAACCCACAGTTGCCCAGGTAAGTTCTGATGCTAGGGAACGTAGGGGCACCCTTGGTCAAGCTCCCCAAGGCCCAGGGGCTTCGGGTGCAGGGGTTTCTTTTTCATCGGGAACAGCTTACTGGGCAGGTCAGGGGGAGTCTTCGGATTGAGGCTGCAGGTGTCGAAGTAGAGTCCGGCAGGGGTCAGCCCATGGTGGACTCTGGCTCAGTTTCGCTGGGGAACCTTCGCAGGACCGGTGGGCCACTTGGACTCTGGCCGTGGGCGTCGGGTGCAGATGTGGGTCCTTTCGCGGTTCCTCAGGGCAGAACTCTGGTTCTTTAAAGTTGGTTTCTTCTGGACAGATCCGCTGTCCATGGGAGTTCTTGATCTTTATTGAAGCCAGGCAGTCCTCCCAGGATTTTGGAGGTTGCTGGGCCTGCGGGATGAGTCGACTTTTGGTAGCAAGCACGAAAGGCATCAGACAGGCCGACAGGACTGGTGCCAAGCCAGTCACTGGTCCTTCTTCTTTCTTGCTGTTGCGTTTCTTTGGAGTCTAGGCTTCGTAGATAATCAGGAATCTGATCTCAGGGTCTGGGGGTGCCACCTAAATACTAGATTTCGGGGTATTACAGGAGAGTAACAGGTAGGGACCAATGGGGAGCATAGCCCTCGCCCTGATTGTTTAAGTCCTACCATCTTCAAGATAGTGGTCACTGAAAAATGTGCTTCATTTCGCCTCCAGCACCTGAGGGGTGGAGTTGGCGAAAGGGGACACACTCCTTTTCTCACTAAGTTTTCCCACTGGTTCTCCCGCCAAAAGTGGGGGTTTGAACCGGGGGCTGCCATCTGCTGCTACCAGCAGAGGCTGTGGGTGCATTATAAAGGCGGCAAGGCCTTTGAAGCATCCCTCTCGAGCACTGTGCTCATCCTGGGGGAGGAGGTGCGACACCTCCGCCCAGGATGGGCTTTGTTTCTGTCCTCGGAGAGCAGGGGCTCTCAACCCAGGGGTCCAGAAACATGTCTGATGGTGGCAGGCTGCCTAAAGCCAGTCACACCACACCAGGGTTAGTAGGTTTTCAGGGAGCACCTCTGAGGTGCACTCTGAGTACATGTTTTAATAAATCCAACACTGGCATCAGTGTGGGTTTATTAATAGGAGTTGTTTGGTACCAAACACTCCTGGGTCCAGTGAAGCCATCATGGGGCTGGGGAACTAGAGTTGTTGAGTTTCCAGCCCATGTACTGTCTATGGCTTCCCTGGCACTTACAATATTAAGAATAGACTTAAATATTGTAGGGGCATATCTGCTCATGAGGATATGCCCACACCTTAGATATAGTGCACCCTGCCTTAGGGTTTGTAAGGCCTGCTAGAAGGGTGACTTACCCACACCTTAGGTAGTGCTGCTTTGACATTGCACACAGGCAGTGTGCCATGTCAACTTTGTCGTTTTTGTCTGCACCAAGGCATGCAGGCTGCAGTGGCAGTTTGCATGGCCTTGATGAGTGGTCACCAGGGGACCCTCTTCGGTCCCAGTGCCCTAGGTACCAGAGGTACCATTTACTAGGGACTTACAGGGGGTCTGAAGTTGCCAATCATGGTACAGTTTTAGGGAAGGAGCTCTGGCACAGGGGACCTTGTTGGTAGGGACCCGGTGCACTTTCAATCAAAACCACATCACGTTCCAGGCAAAAAGTGGGGGGCTAACCATGTCAAAAGAGGCACTTTCTCAAACTACTATTGATTGCTTGTGATGAGCAGTTGACACTAGTGTGGTACTCCAGTCACCTTGTGTGGAAGTGCTCCACAGGTGTTTCAGGAGATGTGCAGGCATCCCTTATGGATATGCCTTTCCATGTATCCCGCCTATTCGGCGAAAAAACTGGCTTGGCTTTATGGTAAGCTGGGCCACAGCATGTTCTTTAGGCGTCTTGACCCCCTGCTAGACACTTTTCCCATTGATGTAGTTCTACCAAGGCTATTCCAGATGGTTGGTGTACAGGCCATGCCAAGGGCCCCCACCCCCACTGCAGTCATTCCTGTGCTTTCGTGGAGAGGGATAAGAAACACGCAGGTTACCAGCAGCATTGATCTTCCTAGTCCTTCTACCCTGCAAACCGCTTTAGTTCACCCTTAGTGGTGGACAACCTCCCTTTGGAAGACAGGATCCAACACTTTTTTACTTGGGGTGGAAATCCATCACATCTAACCTATGGCTCCTGCAGTTCATTCAGTAGGACTGTGCCCTTCTATTCCTTTCCTACCCGTCACAACTTCCTCCTTCATCAGAGCATCTCTGAGGATGACTTATCCATCTTACTGCAAGAGGTGCAAGCTCTCACATTCAAAGGAGTCATTGAGAGGATTTCCGACTCTGAAATAGGGGGCAGGTTGTTACCCCCGTTCTTTTCCTGGTGCTGAAAAGCAATAGAGGCTGTTGTCCTATTTTAGTTATTCACCTTCTGAATGCCTTCCTGGGGAAGGACAAATTCAAAATACTCACACTGGCCCAGGTTTTGTCTGCCCTGGAAGTGGGCAACTAGATGGTAAACTCGGACCTGCAGGATAGGATGTGTACAGTCATGTGCCTGTCCTGCAGTCCCACAGACCTTACTTGTGGTTCGAGGTTGGCCAAGAGCATTTTCAGTTTGCCATGCTCCCTTTTGGCCAGACCAGTGCCCCTCTGATGGCAGTGTTGGGAGATTCCAGGCTTACCCTACCTCGACTACTGGCTGTTGAAGGCGGGCTCACCACACTCCGTCATAGACCTCCTCCAGACAGTGGCAAACTTAACAACATTGTTGGAGTTCTCAGTCACCGAGCCAAAGTCACACCTGTCTCCCTCACAGAAACGTTTGTTTTTTATAGGAGCTTTGTTGCAATGAGCCAAGGACATTTGGGCTATGATCCCAATGTTTCACCCTTGGTCCTGGATCTCAGTGAGAGCAGGTCTGAGACTTTTTGGCCTTTTATCCTCCTGCATCCTGCTTGTCCTCCTCATCAGAGGGCATATTCAGGCTCTGCCTTGGGGTTGGAAGTTCCCATTGGCCCAGCACCAAGGATACCTGTCTGATGACTTTCGGGTTTCGAAAGACTGCCTAAGATCTGCAGTGGTGGCTGCTCAATTGCAACCTGATCAACGGCAGGACCCTTCTCCCTTCCCCACCCAGACTGTGGTGACGGAGGTA
Source organism: Calotriton arnoldi (assembly GCA_963921515.1). Classification (NCBI taxonomy): domain Eukaryota; kingdom Metazoa; phylum Chordata; class Amphibia; order Caudata; family Salamandridae; genus Calotriton; species Calotriton arnoldi. The sequence goes on along the minus strand of CAWUFW010002762.1, from coordinate 898,094 downwards.
CCACTGCTAGATTGGAGAGGTCATCTGGGAGAGGTGCAGACTAGAGGACTCTGTTCTTCAGCTGAAACTTAGCTCCATATTAGTCAGTTGAAGTTGCAGGCCATTCGTCTGACTTTAAAGGCCTTCCTACCATCTATCAAGGAGAGGCAGGTACAGGTTCCATGGACAACACAACCACCATGTGGTGCTGCAACAGGTAGGGTGGCGTGGGATCCTGGGTCCTGTGCCAGGAGGCTTTGTGCCTTTGGAGGTGTTTGGAATGTCAGGGCACCACCCCGATTGTGAACCACTTGGCAGAATCCATAAGTGCCATGGCAGACAAGCTCAGCTGGCGGTATCTGGTTAATCACAAATGACAGCTGCAGCCCAATTTGGCAGCCGGCGTCTTCCAACATGGGGCCTTGCCACGCATAAGCGTCTTGTTGGTGGTGAGCGGATTCACCGGTTGCGGGATCCACCGTGGCATGCTTCATGGATCGTTCCGCATCTCTCTTGTGCGACGAGCCGACTGCATGCTCATTGCTTGCGGTGTCCGATTCACAGGTTGCGGCCCTCGGAGGTGGGGGCTTAACCATAGTAGTGCTTTATTCTACCTCGTGAGGCATTGCTTAACTTGCGCCTGTGTGTGTGACCGGAATTGCCTGGTGCGAATAGTATCAACACGCACCAGGCGTTGTGCCTCATCTCCAGGGACGTACGGACTTCACAACTCTTTGTTGTGTGTGACGGGAATTGTCTGGTGCGATCCATATTAACACGCACCGGACGTTTTGCCTCATTTCCAGGGAGGTGCAGAATTTGCAACTCTTCATTGTGTGTGACCGGATTGGTCTGGTGCGACCCATATCAATGCGCACCAGACGTTGTGCCCAGATTGCCTGGGTGTGACTCTGATCGACGTGTACCTGACGGAGTGCCTTATTCTTCCAAGAGGCTCCCCCTGCTCAATTCCTCATTCCTTGATTGTTCCCTCAGTGTGGCAGACCAACTGCCATCTACTGACCCGGCCCGACAACATTGTGTTGCCAGGTAGTATTGCTCGGCTCAAGCTTGGGTAGTGAGAGTGACTGACTGGGTTGAAGGAACGTTTCAGAGAGCAATGGGAAGCAGGTCAAGAGACTGCGTGACCCCCCTGTGCTTCGCAGAACTGGGCTGGCACCGGAAGGCCCTGTGGAAGCCTTATGAGTCACCAACTATTGCCTTCAGCCAGCTTCTGCTCCGCATCCTGTGGGTGAACTTCCAGAGTGGCTGCCATGCCCACATTTGCCGACGGCCTCCTAATTAGTCTTGTTACCTACCCCCACCTGTTCCCCTGCGACCCTTACTAAGTGTGACTTCAGCCGTGTGCAGCCTAGTATCCGGGGAGAGGGCTGGTTATCTTCGATATGTGGGCGTAGGACAGTTGGGGTGAGCTGGAGGGAGGCTTGGGCCACGGGGTCTGCAGTGTGCTATCAATTAACCTGCTGGGTATCAGTGCACTTCATTAGGGTGCTGAGTGCTTATGTGTGCGAGCGTGTTCCTTACGGACCTGTCTGATATCCGTTGGGGGGGGGGGGAGGTGTGTGTGTGTGTGTGTGTCTGTCCGTCGACAGCAAATGATTCACAACACTGACCAGCGGTGTTTACTTCTTGCCAGAAGAACACTACGGTTGACATTAGTTTTACCAGCGGAGCCTTGGCTTGCAGTGCCACTAAAAAGTGTTACAATTTGTTGTATGTAGATATTTCTGATAAAGTTGTGACCCAGGGTGCACCCTCTAACTGTTTGATATTGACTTATGAGAACTGCTTGCTGCTTGGATGGACCTGGGGTGGGCAATGCGTCGCACTGCATAAGGGTGCTCTTGAGGGAGGGGGGGGGGATGAATAAATCGTCCCACGTGTGCATATTATTGATGTAATTTCAACACGGTTGGGCCTAGTCCTGCTAATGATATTTCCAAGTGTGATTTATGCCCTGCAATACATGATGTTCATGTAGTTGATTATTGTATGTGTTGACTACAAATGTTATTTACATACATCCTGTGTGAAGTCTCTTTTGTGATGCTCAGTGTATTATTGTGAGTGAGTGCTGTGCCAATGCTTTACACATTGCCTCTGTGGTAAGCCTGACTGCTCAGTGCCAAGCTACCCAAGGGTGAGTGCAGGGTGTATACAGTTTGTGTGTGCTACCCAAGGGGGGGGGTGTTAGTGTGTGTGTGTTAGTGTGTGTGTGTTAGTGTTATCACCCGCCCCTGACAGGAGTGCTGGGCATTGCCTTATTCAACCAGAAGGTGCCAGTTCTAACACCAGACCATCCGTTCTTGTTTTAAATCACCTATTGTGATATGTTTCCTTAAAGTCTTGACACACGTGTTCCCTCCCAAACCGTTTGTGCTGCCACTGTGGGACCTGAATTTCTCATGTGATCTCCTTGCAAACCAATGTGCAGCTGCTCGTGACCTTGTGACCCTAAAGTCTGTCTTCCTCTCTGCAATCGCTTCAGCTTATTGCATGAAGAAGCTCCAGGCTCTCTCAAAGTAGCCTCCCTACACCACTTGTTTCCGGACAAACAGGTTCTAAGGACCAGGGCAGCCTTCTTTCCAAAAGCCATGACTCCTTGGCAGTTGGGCAATCCATCACCCTCCCAAAGTTCTCTGCCCCGTTCACCCCTCGAAAGAGGACAAGAGACTCTATCGGTTGGACCCAAGTAGAGGTTTAAGCTGTTACTTCGATTGCGGCAAAGACCATTGGTGGGACGATCAGATGTATGTGGGTTTCTCTGGGGCAAAGAAAGGCAAGTCAAAATGGAGAGTGCTTTGGATTATAACTGCTATGTATTGGCCAAAAAGCAACCTCCAGAACGACTGAGGGCCCATTTAACCGTGGCCAAGGCTCCCACCACTGCTTTCATACGTGGAGTGCCTTTCTTTGACATCTTGCAGGGCGCGATGTGGGGGTTAGAGCACAAGTTCACAAAGCACTACTAGCCAGAACCAACTGGAAGGGCATTTTTTCCGTTGGGTCCTGCAAGACATTTTGGTCTGAATACCATCTACACTGAGATCAAGATCTAGAACAACTCTCAGATGTACACCGCCTACATCTCACCAATCTCACTCAACAAGATCCCGCAGAGACAGACATTGGTCTCCCTCATGGTCCACTGCCACTTCTCGCTCTGTCAGTGTCACCTACAGCAAAAAGCTCTCCTGTGGATGACCTCTTCACGTTTAGTGAAGTCCTAATCAGAGGGGCGACCAAACTAAATATTGACATACCTGCTCCGGTCACGTTGGCTTCTGTGATATGAAACATTACATCACAGAGCTTCATCCAGCCCAATGCTGCTGCTCATCCTTGGTCTTTTAGAGCCAGTTCTGCAGACTTTTCTCACACTGGCATCGGTAGGGGCTTCTCCTTCCCGCATCATGAAGAAGTACAAAGCCCCTTATCAAGACCCTCTCTTTCTCAGATCTGGTCCACACCTGATTCAGTGATAATAGCTGCAGCCAGGAAGGCTCAATCGGGGGCGTCCTCATCGACAGTGCACTTTGATAAGGACAGTAAACAAATGGACTCGCTGGGCAAAAAGATGTGCAACACCTCTGCATCTTTCATGAAAGTTACCAGCGCCTCTGCATTATTAGGGCGGTACAACCAAACAAAAAATGCTCCCCTTTGACCTATATTGCTTTACAAAACAGAATATATCTGGTACGGGTATATGCAAAATCACATAAACATTACTACACAATTATAAGATACAAATCTAATTGTTTATTTTCATATTTGTCTTTGACTTATTACTTACAATTTTTTAATACATTTTTTTCTTTTATACAAATAATATCCTAATATTTCTTTAAAAGATAGTACAAAAATACTTATAAGGATGCTAACCCCTACGAAATAAGCAACACTGTACCATTAACAGCCACACTCATTCATTCAACACAAACGTTTCACAGTCATTCAAAAACACATAAACACATCTGGGTGTGAGGAGAAAACACAGATGTCAAAAGTCTCCAAAACAAGCTTAGATGACCAAATATAACAAGGTCTGGACAGATGAGGTCGCGCGTTTCGGTGGATTGAAACATGATATGAACCACCTTCTTCAGGACCTATCCCAAATGGCATGGATTTTCACACACACTTTTGACAAGGGGGTACTACTTGGATCCAAACACGATGAAGATACACGGTTATATATAGAACTTAGGGCAGACGTGCCTATAGTACTGTGGCCATAGTCCACTGCAAATGCCTGTGGCACTAATATAAGTGCTTATATCCAAAATCTCTTTATGAATATTAGCAGAAAGAATGACAGCATGGGGTTGCGCAGGTTTCATCAATCCAAGTATATGGAGAGAAGAGGGGAAATATCTGTGTATCGTGACCGTGTATGATTACACGGTCACGACAGACGCGGTGCATCAAGGAGGACATACTTGTGAATTGAGGTATACCCACTGAAGGAACATTGAAATACTCTCTTTTGCCAGTGGCACGAAAGTTTGTTTCCACATCACTGCTAGTATCATTTCTACCTTGGACTAAAGGCACAATACACAGATAGGTGGTTCATATCTTGTTTCAATCCACCGAAACGCGCGTCGACCTCATCTGTCCAGACCTTGTTATATTTGGTCATCTAAGCTTGTTTTGGAGACTTTTGACATCTGTGTTTTCTCCTCACACCCAGATGTGTTTATGTGTTTTTTGAATGACTGTGAAACGTTTGTGTTGAATGAATGAGTGTGGCTGTTAATGGTACAGTGTTGCTTATTTCGTAGGGGGTTAGCATCCTTATAAGTATTTTTGTACTATCCTTTAAAGAAATATTAGGATATTATATGTATAAAAAGAAAAAAATGTATTAAAAAAATTGTAAGTAATAAGTCAAAGACAAATATGAAAATAAACAATTCGATTTGTATCTTATAATTGTGTAGTAATGTTTGTGATTTTGCATATACCCATACCAGATATATTCTGTTTTGTAAAGCAATATAGGTCAAAGGGGAGCATTTTTTGTTTGGTTGTTCTCATTGTTTATTCCCCTCTTTCTCCCTGACCTTAGTTACTCCTTAGAGGGGGTTCCCTTTCTCTGCAGTTGTTATTAGGGAGGTACGCCAGAACTCTATGGGACCCTCTTTCCAGATTTGCTGAAAAATTATCAAATGAGTACAGACAAGACTTTCAAGAGATCCTGGTGGTTTGGTGGCTAACCAAGTTATCTGCGCAGCCAGCAATGCTTCTAATCTGGCAGCACACGGGTACTCCCTTGGAATCTGTACCCGGCGCTCTGCGTGGCTCTGACTGACGGTTCTTCAACCTGAGGCCCAGCACAGAATTTAGAAGCTGCCATTCAACTGAAGTTTATTGTTCGATACTCATGCGGATGATGAAATTGCTGAAAATGAAGTCCGAGCTAGATACCCTCAAAGCAGTAGGGCTTGAGAAGTGCAGAGACTTCCGCCGCAAGTTCAATCCCTACTATCGTCGCCCTTACCAGCAGAGAGTTCAAACCCCTTACTGGGCAACTCAGCAGCAGCATCAGACCAGGTCGCATTACCAACCACGCCGACTGGCTAGAGGAAGGGGACCTCTAATTGTGTACACAGATATAACCACACAGCTACTGTGCAACACGCTACTATATTCTACTTGACTTCCACTAGAAGCAGTGGCCAAGTAGGTTGTATCACTGGAAGATCTGGTTAGGGAAGTAGATATAGCACGTTTCGATGCCGGGGATTTTCAGCCGGAATCCATCTTTAGGTCAGGCAAAGTCTGTAACTAGATGCTGGAGTTGTCACTCGCAGGCGCAAGTGTGCAGCGTGCATGGGGCAGGCAACTACCCCACTGGTATCAAGAGACTGGATTTGGATGGCCAAAGACCCAGGAACCAAGGAAAAATAGCAAGGGTCATCAGAGGAAGAATAGATTTGTCCCGCCAGTGGCCATTTTGAGGACAGACAGCATTCCCAATGCTTACCAGAGGGCCATGCGGTGCTCAAGGGTCTCCTTGAATACTTTGTCAGGAGGCTGGGAGCAGTCGCTGGCAGTGGCACACGATGGGCACCACACCCACTGGGTCTAGAATCCAGTCCTGGAAATAGTCTGCAACACTACTGGTTGGTGGGGAGAGCCGAGGTGAGAGAGGGTGCAACAGACTCGGGGACTAAAACAGTTCAAAAGCCTCTCATGCTCGTACCGCCTGAGTGTGTGTAAAGGGCAAGAGCAAATGATGTAGCAAATTAATTGAAAGCAGCGGTCCTCAAAATGCATATTGAATGATATTTTATGTGATTAAATTCAAAATGGTGTGTTACATTCTGGGTACAGATGTGCAAACTCAAGTAAATGTTTTGTAAAAGTTTATAAAATTGCATAAAAACATTAGGGAATTAAGCTTTTAGACTGATGTGTGGTTTGCTGTTATCTCGCGTCTCGTCCATCAGACTAATCTGCCAAAACACCAGCAAAGCAATTAGTAGCTGCTTCCCAAGTCTCAATTTCCCACTCTGGTGGGTGGGAATTATTCTTATGCAACTGAACGAGTGGCGCAAAATTACAAACAACAAATTGGTGCTGAATATTGTGCAGAATTGTTACTCCATAAGGTTTAAGTCTCCTCCGCCTGCGGTTCCTCCGCGCAGAACATCTTGCTATCAACAAGACTTGCTACAAAAGGAAGTCAATATTCTGCTCCAAAAAGAAGCTATCGAAAAGGTTCAGGTGTCTCAAGAAGGACTGGGAATATACTTTTGCAATTTTCTGGTGCGGAAAAAGGGTCCAAATCGGGAATTCAGACCCATTCTAGACTTCAGACTCTTAAACAAGTTAATATGCAAGGAGAAGTTCACGATGCTTGCCCTTATCCAAATCTACCCCCAGCTCCATCAGGGAGACTGGTTCTGCTGGGGTCCATGGCATCATGCATCTACATTGTCCCCAATGCCAGACTTCACATGCGACCTCTTCAACAGACACTGGAAGACCAGTGATCGCAGTTCTCGGGCCTCTTTGAGGACAAAGTGATCCTCTGTCAGAAGGCCAAGGAAAAGCTCCAATAGTGGATGAAACAGCCACATCTCCAATGGGAGTGCAATTTCACCAGGACCTTCTCACACTGGCACTGGTTACCGATGCCTCCCTACAGGTTTGGGGAGCCCTCATGGGCGCTCTACAAGTTCAAGGCCTGTGTTCGGAAAAGGAAAAGTTGTACCATATCAACATGTTAGAACTAAGGGCAGTCCATCTCACACTCGGGTCCTTTTACCCTTTCCATTCAGACACACTCCCTTTTGGTATAGACAGACAGTACGACCACAATGCATGCTTTAAACAAGCAGGGAGGAACCAGATCACAGCCTCTATCTCTGGAGGACCAAGCCATATGGTCATGTCTACTTGCTAGAGACCTCACCAGAAGGCTGACAGAGGGTCAGAAGCACTTAGCGTTACAGTCACGTAGTTTTAATTTTCTATTTTAATTGCTCAATTTTATTGAATTGCACTGAATTGCTCTAAATGTATTGAATTTGATTGTGTCATAACACAGTACTCACTGTACTCGCGTCTCACTGAAGAACGGGGGTGGACGGCTGTCCAGGGCGGGGCAGGCTAAAAGATACCGTAGAGAGGACCCGGTCCTCGAGCAACCATAGAGGGAGCAAGTTAGCACTCTAGTTGCTCATTAGAAACTCCTACTTATGGCGCCAGCGGTGCGGATGCGCTGAGGAGAAGGCTGACAGAGGGCAACAATTTTGTGCCTAGGGCCATCATCAACTGGCCACTAGAACTTGGCAGCCACCCTACTCCAAAAAGCTTCATAAAAAACTTGGGAATGTGGTTAGACCACAATCTCTCCATGGAAATACAAGCTAAAAAACTGGCAGCCACCTGCTTTGGGATACTCCGCATGCTTCGGAAGATCTTGACCCTTATCCCTGAACAGACCCGGAGAACCGTTGTACAGGCCTTGGTAGTCTCTCGGCTGGACTACCCGAATTCCCTCTATCTGGGCTCCCCTAAATATGTAGTGAACAGACTACAGGTGGTTAAAACCGCGGCAGCCAGGATACTCCGAGGCATTCCCAGGCAAGAATCAGCGGACGCTTCATTGAAACTGCTTCACTGGCTGCCGATCCAAGCTAGGATCATATTCAAATCTTTGTCTAGCCCACAAAGCCATTAACTGCAAGGGACCAGCTCTAATGAGAACACTCATCACCCCATATGTCCCCGGAAGGTCTTTTAGATCTTCCTCAGACCTGCTCATGAAGACGAGGATAAAAAGATCCAGATGGGGAGGAAGATCTTTTTTGCATCTGGTCCCCAAGCTGTTGTACTCCTTGCCCAAAGAAATGCGACTGTTAAGAGATGAACTAATCTTCAGAAAAAAATTGAAAACGTGACTCTTCCCTTGAGGTTCCTCATTACCCTCACACATCATCGCCTCTCTATGCAGCGCTGGGAAGCCCTCGGGCAGCTATGCGCTTTATAAATCCATAAACATCTACGCAATCCATCTTTCAGGTGCACTCAACTTGCACGCAGACTCTCAGTCGCAGCTTCGCTGAAGCGCTCGACTGGGTACTAAACGACGAAGTCGCTCAGGGAATTTTCTATTAGTGGGGAACACCACAAATCGACCTGTTTGCGGACGCCGCAAAAGCAAAATGCGTCATCTTCGCGTCTAGATTTCCCCAGCCAGGTTCCAGAGGGAATGCTCTTTTGATCAATTGGTCAGAGATATTACTGTACGCTTTTCCTCCCATACCTCTCATTCCCATGGTCATCAACAAGTTTTACAGAGCCAAAACCAGAATGATTTTGATCGCTCGGAGTGGCCTCGCCAGTGGTGGTATCCGGACCTTCTTCACCTGTCTCAAACACCACATAGGGAGTTGTCATGCAGACCGGATCACCTCTCCAAGCTAGAAGGGAAGATCTTCCACCCAACCTTCCCTTTCTGAGCTTGACGGCATGGCTCCTGGATTCCTGCAATATGGACACCTAGGGCTTACTCAAGACTGCATGGACATTTTGAAAGAATCCAGAAGGCCTTCTGCCAGGAAATCCTATGTTTTCAAATTGAAGCATTTCTACTTAAGGTGCATTCGCAATGTTCATCATCCTATTCTAGATCACGAACAGGTGATCTTGCCTTATTTGTTGCACCTAGCCAAATCTGGTCTCCAGTTCATGCCCTTAATAGTGCATTTGGTGGCCATTACAGCCTACAGAAAGTCACCCACAAAAGTTTCCTTTTTCCAAATGCTGTAGTCAAGGACTTCCTCGAGGGTTTCAAAAAGGTTTACCCACCTGTAAGGTCACCCTCTCCTTTATGGGAGCTTAATGTGGTTCTCTCCAAATTAATGGGCCCTCCTTTTGAACTCATACACAAGGCATGTTTACAACACTTCACCTGGAAGACCGCTTTCCTTTTGGCTATCACTTCAGCACGCAGAGTCAGTGAAATCCAAGCTCTTTGTGCTAAGAAACCTTATCTTATTTTCCATTCCAACAGGGTGGTTATGAGAACACATCCTAGTTTTTTGCCTAAAGTAATTTTTGATTTCCATATCAATCAGACCAGAAATGTACCTATTGCAGAGCTTGTAAGGCTGCCACATGGTGATCGGTGCACACCTTCGCTCGCCATTACTGTTTGGACTCGGACACTCAGGCAGATGCCCAAGTGGGGCAGGCTTCATTAAGTAATTTGTTTGAATAATGGAGTCTTAGTCTCTAATAGCTGTCTTGTATTCGTCCGCAGACGTGGGGGCATGGGCTTGCTAGTCTATTCAGTGCTTATGACTATTGATGAGTATCCCCTGAAAGAGAAGGATAAGTTTCTTACCGCTAATCCTAGTTCTCTTCCAGGGGAATACTCATCAAAGTCATAAGCACTGAATAGTCCCGCCCACGTGCGGGAACCCCGGAGCACATACCAAATACATTATATATGTATGTTTAAGCCATAAAAAGTACAAAGTTTCCTAAATCATACATACATACGTAGGAAAATCGATGTGGTAGGAAAAACGTTCTTTGGCATATTCAAGGTTGAGAAGAAGGCTGCAAGTGCTACTGCTATAATCATGCGTTATAATGGATCCCTCTTGGAGATTCTCCAATGTTTCCAGGAGAACCTGACTTGCAAAGGCAGACAGGACTTTTCATAGGGGTTACAAAAGGGGTTGATGGTCTCCAACTAAGTAATAAGTGTAGGAAAGTGCCCCTTTTTGTCACTGGTACTGATATTTTTCGACTGATGTGCACTGGGTCCCTGCTAATCCGTCCCCAGTGCCATTGCTCTTTCCCTAAAACAAGGTAGAATGTTCTAATTGTATATATCAATAAGAAGTAGCTGCCAGGTAGGAGCTCCTGGTGTATGTTTGAGGAACAACACGTTTGTGTTTTAAGAGGACCCTCACACACCAACCTAGTTGGTGACATGCTTCATCATCGGGTCCCACCCAAGGTACCGAGTGCACCTTGGGTGTGCTTCAACGCCTGGGTACAGCGGAGCAGGTTTTGTGCAGTGAGTGTGCAGTGAAAGTGGAATGAGTGTGATTACAAAGCTGTCCAGAGGGTCCCAAATTACAACAAAAGGCTATTTTAATGTATGGGCCCTTGGCAGTAGTTAAAAAAGAGAGGTGGATATCAGTGGAGGTATTTAGGGGCTCCGATATCCTTTGCGGTCGCAAAGGGACCCGATGATGAAGCATGTCACCAACTAGGTTGGTGAGTTAGGGTCTTCCTAAAACACAAACGTGTTGTTCCTCAAACATACACCAGGAGCTCCTACCTGGCAGCTAGTTCCTATTGATATATACAAGTAACCCTAGGGGAAGTGAACTAGTCCTTTTCCTCTCTCTTTACTTTGATTTTGACCAGAATGTTCTAATTGTCATACGATTGCCACACACGTTAGCACCCCTGTAAGTCCCTAGTAAGTGGTACCCCTGGTACAATGGGCATGGGTACCAAAGAGGGTCCTTGAGCGCTGCAGCCTGTATTATGCCATCCTAAGTGACTCCCCTACAAATTGCATGCAGCCTGCCATGGCAGACAGCATGTCATGGTGCAAACCAGGAGTGAAAACACGGCATGGCACACTCCCTTTGTGCCATGCCAAAGTCACTGCTTGTACTATATGTAAGTCACTACCACAGCAGACCTTGTAGCCCTTAGGCAGGGTGCATTATAGTGCATGTGAGGGCATATCTGCTTGAGCTTATACGCCCCTGTGCTGTCTAGTTCAATTACTTGATGGTACAAGTGTACAGGGAAGCCATCTGAAGTACATGTACTGGGCACTGGTCATTGCGAGTTCCCCAGCTACATGATGTCTTCACTGAAACCTATGGTGTTTGGTATCAAAAACCTTGTCATAATAAATCTGTACTGATGCCAGTACAGGATTTATTATGACATGCACCCCGAGGGCACATTAGAGGTGCCCCCTGAAAACCCTACCACTATGTAGTGTGCTGGCTGACTGGTCTCATCCAGCCTACCACCACAGACGTTTCTGACCCCCTGTAGGTGAGAGCCCCCTCTCTCTGAGGCCAGAAACAATGTCTGCTCAGGAGGAAGGTGTTCACACCTCCTCCAGCAGGATGGCTAGTGATTTAGCATATCAAGGCCAGGGTCTTCAAGGCCCATGCCCCTTTGATATGTGACCCTGCTTCCCCCCGACCTGGAAGATGACACTCCCTGCCTTGAGGTCCATTTGGCACCACAACAGGTGGGAAATTAGCTATGCAGTAGGTGTGTTGTACCACCAAGCTAGTCACACCCCTAAGGTGGGCTGCCTGATGTGCTCCACAAAAGAAGGAGTTCACCGTCTTGTTTTTAGTGCAATTAGGAACTCTGGGACAGGGTTATTATACCCACTCCCCACAGGAAGTGGTCATATATGGGGTGTAGTGACCCCAAGTGTAAGTAGCCCAGTGGCTACTAACCCTTCCCTCCCCTTAACACCCCTATATTTAGTATTTAGGTGGCGCCCTGACACCAGGAACTCATATTCACTTGACCCAAGAAGAAGAAGGACAAAGAAGAGCCGATGAACGCAATAACTGAAGACTTGCTGTGGACTTGTCGCCAAACCCTGCCTGCTCCTGTCTCGACAATTGCAAAGACCTGATTCGTCCTGCAGCTGTGCATCCTCCAAAACCCTTGGAGGGCTGCCAGCACTTCATCAACCCGTCATCTCCCTTGAAGTGGGAGTGCCACTTGCCTGCAGGTACCGAAACGTTCGATTCACCGATCTGCTGACCACCGGGTCCATCGACGCAGTAGCCACCCAGGAGGAGGTCACCGTGCTCCAAGAGGTCAGATCTGTCTCCTACTTACCTTAAGTCCTGAAGAACAGTCCTGAGAGTCGTTTGGTCCTATGTAGTGTATATATATCTCCCATAGGATAACATTCGAGGTTCTTGCCTGAAATCTGACAGCTGTATTTTCTAACTGTCTGAAAATCCCTAACTCGAAAATCACTTACCTAATCTCGTAGATCTTGGTGTCTAAATAAATTTAAAAATATGTAATTTTTTTTAATTGGTGTCGGATTTCCTTATTAGGTGTGTCTCATTTATTGAGTCTGTACAACAAGTGCATAACACTACATTCTGATAAGCCTTAGACCACTCGACCACACTACCACAAATAGAGCACCTTGGGATTGCTAGAGCAAGCCCCTGTACATTAATAAGGGATACCCAGACTCTCTGCACAGTGCACCTCATTTTGGTACACTATATAGAGAGCCAGCTTTCTAAAATAAGTGCTGCTGCTGGCTATGTTGATTTCGACGCCCAAGGCTACTGTGATGGCATGGCTCTTCATTGCTTATCTTGGCTACATATTGATGGCTTTACACCAGAGGCACAACAACAAATTTTAAATCTGCCATTCAAAATTCAGCATCTGAAAATTGAATTAGAGACACTCAAAACTGTAGCCCTCGACTCTCCAAAATACTCAATTTTTGGTTCCCCCATCCTACTTCCGAGCCATAGAGACAGAAGTCACCAAACGTCTTTGGAATAATAAACCAGCTCGAATAGCTATGTTAAAACTGACCAGAACTTGGTATGATGGCGGCATTGCGCTCCCGAATATACAGACGTATTATTGGGCGTCCCAATTAATAGTAATCAATCACTGGCTACATGTCTCTTGATAGGTTAGAGCTTGGCAAGGGAGGGATTAACCGGGCACTATATAGCAAAACCCAGGCCATGTTGGGACCGACAAAACACACACTCCATGTATGGAACATGGTACTCAGGAGGTTGGGCTGGGATAACAAAATCACACAAGTGACACCCCTCTGGGAAACAGGCAGACTGGGTATGCTATGCAAGAGTAAGGGTTTCAAGCACTGGGACAACATAGGAATATCAAAAGTGGGAGATCTCTGGGCTCAGGGGAAGGTAGTCACCTTCGCGCAACTCCAAGAACAATATGAGATGGCGCCCACAGAACAGTTCCGTTATTTTCAGATCAAACGCGCCCTAGAGGCGATTATCCCCCCTGATACTAGCCTCCCTGAGGCCTCGCCACTAGAAGATAGGTTACTGACAGAATACATGGATACAAAAGCCACATCCCTGACGTAGCGCAAAATCATTAATAACCAAGCTGATCCCACACGAATTCTTCGAGATAAATGGCAGAAAGACGTGGGAGACTTAGACGATACAGATTGGCAGGAGGCCTTGGCATCCCCAAGAGAGGTAGCGATCGCATCTAGGCTGCGCCTCGTACAGCTTAAGATACTCCACAGGATCTATTACACTAGGACCACTTTATACAAGATAGGAAAGATTGACAACCAACTTTGCCTGCGACAGTGCGGGGCGATTGGCACTTTTTTCCACACAATTTGGGAATGTCCCGAAATAGTAACATATTGGGAGTCAGTTATGTCCACCATAACGAGAGTGAACAGGGCCCCTGTCCCACTGGATCCCAAACGTTGTCTTCTGAATATATGGGAAGCAACAGACCTTAATTTCGCAGCGCAGACTTGGGCGACACTGGGTATGACGCTAGCCAAGAGGAATATTGCTAAACACTGGGGAGCACGTAACACTCCCACTGTAACGGAATGGTGCAACGATATGGATATGGCTATGGTGGCAGAAAAAACTGTATACATACACAGAAGATGCCCCAGAAAATGGGAACGTCTATGGGGCTGTTGGAATACTTACAGGGGTGGTATATGTACGATTCCAGTGGTAAACTTCTCAGTGGAAGACAGCCAGCAGGGTCTAGATGGCAACTGACATGATTAATGAGGATGCAAAGATAGCAAAAATGTTGAATGATGATTACATGATGCAATCTACCGAAATCTGCATTGTACAAAACCCTCTTGATTTAACAAGTAATCAGATGTGAGTTATGTACCAATTACTATTAATAAAAAGATTTTAAAAAACAAAAAACTGTAGCCCTCGAGAAAGAGTACACCAGTACAAACCCTACAGTAGACATTACCACCAACAGATGGTTGAAGTCCCTCAGTTGCCACAACAATTCCAGCAACAGCAGCAGCATCAAAAGTCCTGCCAGCCTTGGAGGCTGCAAATGGTCAGCCATCAAACACCAACCGTGGCTCTCCACTACCCCCCCCCACCCCCCCTCTGTCACATTTCTGTGGAGGAAAGCATCCGCAATCATCTGAAAGAGTGGAAGAAAAATAACCTAAGACAAATGGGTGTTGAATATTGAGCAAAATGGCTATTCTCTGAAATTTCAAATATCTCTTCTGTCCATGCTCCTAAGAAAACATCTCAATACCATTGAGAGTTACTTCTACTGCAGGTCTGCACATTTCTGATCAAAAAGGCAGTAAAATTGGTCCCTCATTCCCAAAAAGGAAAGGGGATTTACTCCGGTTACTTTCTGATGCGAAAGAAGGGACCAAAGCAAGGATATTCACCCATTCTCAACCCAAGATCAGTGGATACATTTATAAAGTTTTCAATGTTGGCACTTCATCAGATCTACTCACAGTAAGATGCAATTTGTGTCTGAGGGCTTGCAGGAAGTTTTGAGAAGTGTAGGAGTAAATCATCAGAGAACTGCGCTGTATTCACCACAAGCCAAAGATTGGTGGTGCTGATATATTGTGTTTTCGAATCATGTGTACAGATGCAACTTAGTGAGAGCACTTCCATGAAAACAGCCATTCAGGAGATACTATGGGCTCATAGAACAGCACCCAATGATGTGACTGGAATATCACTGTTTTCTTGTCTGAGAGGGTGTTTACCAGGGTTTAAGTTGTCTTCTTTGCGTTTATGGGGGAGGTGGTGAAGAGTGTTTGGAGGACGTTTGAGATGGGCAAAAGACGTCAATGCCATCTGTGTTGGCACAGGAAAAGGTATAATGAGAAAATATATGTGAGTGAAAGTGCATGTTCTGACCCAAGCGTGCCTTTCTGGTTCATTGAAAATTGCAGAGGAATGTTATTGTGCTTGAGAACTGAGAAGTGCAGAGAATTTCAAGATTGTGTAGAGGTGATGGCCGTACTGTGGATGGGGTTGTTTGAAATGAGGATGAAGTGGTACCAACTGGTAAAAGAAGACCCTGAAGGCTGATAAAGACACTTGCAATTTAAGGACTTAGTGTATTGGGAACTATTGGGTTAATCTCCTTGTTGAGGTGTACCACGCCTTTCAATGTAATTTGCCTGTCTTGCATTTCCATTTATATTCCCAATACATTTTTCATTGTAGATATGTGATCTCATGTCAGCTGCGTTATCGTTCCAAGGTTACCTATGAATCTGCATTGGTGTAGTGTGTTAGGGCTGGCTTGCTTCATGAGGAGTGGTCATAGTAATGTCTTAAAATGTAGAAGTTGAGGCATTCTGCTCTTTCTAGTCTGTGACAGGTATTTGCTTTCTGGGTGTGTGACAGACTGTTGTTGATTTTCTATGTGCTTCATCTTTATTTGCCTTGCATTCTTCTTAACACTCTCCCCAGTTACACTGGTCACCATGCTTTAGATGTGGCCCAGTGCATGTGTTATGTTGTGGAAAGGTGGTGTGGTATTATCCATAGATGAACTCTTTGCTGGAGTTGTCTGCATACATGTTTATGAAGGGGGAGTAGGTAAGTAGGCTTGGAGAAGTGTTTAGGGTTGCAGACATCTGCCTTTCGAAGCCTGGAGAAAAGGTTTCAGTCCTTGCTCTCCAGGTTTCATTGATTAGATCATGCCTTAGTACCCTCTTGCAATCTTTATTTACATTTCTTTTTCTATTTTCTTGTTTTGTTTGGTAAGGTGGTAAACGATCTGGTGTTTAGTGGATCCAGCGATCAATCTGTCCATGCCCACAACATACATGTAAGTTTACCTATATATACTGTTAATGCCATAAGAAATTAAAATCATTTTCATAGCACTCATTAGAAACAAAGGAGCACCAAATATTGTGTATACTTGATTTTGTTTAGGAAGTAGATTAAAAATTAATTAGCTGCTGGTTCGACAGCGACCCTGCCAAACACTATCTCCAGTTATAAGACAGAGCTATTTACTCTTTACTTGTGTTGGTCAGAGATTCTGTGACTGAGTTAGTTAGGGTAGTAGAACTAAAACTTGGTAGAGAAAAACCTCTCAACAATCTGCCATCTAGGACAGATTCTACACATTTGTAATCCTCCCACTAGAAGAGGCAATTAAATATACTTAAGGAGGAGTAACTGACTTCCAATGTGTACTTGTAAGGAGTCATGTTCGAGGCATATGAGCTGCAGATTGTACACTGTGCATAGATCGCCATCTGGTGTTGGGCTCGGATGCTTGCACTTTGTTGTTGTCTTGGAAGAGTCTTTTGTAGTCACGAGATAGGTGACTCCTCCCTTGGACGATAGTGCGCATGGGCATCGACTCCATCCTCAGATTGTTTTTTTCCGCCATCGGGTTCGGATGTAACTTTTGCGCTCCGGTTCGGTACTTCATTTTCCAAACACTTTCGACGCGCAAACTATCTACAACTCAACGGTATTGTTTTCGATAGCGTGATCTTCAACGCGCATCTCTCCTACTCGATTCCGGTCGTCGACGCGGGCCGTTGGGCCTATCGACGCCGTTCGGGCCTACAGCTCATGGAAAGGACTCCATTTAAAAAATGCCCCCAGTGTGGAGCGAAATTCCCACACAGTGACCATCACAAGGTCTGTAACCTGTGTCTCTCGCCCTAACACGACGAGAACAATTGCCAGGCCTGTGCCTCTTTTCGATCTAAGAAAACCATCCGTGATCACCGGGCCCGACGACACATCATGGCGCAGAGATCAGCTCCGGCACCAGTGGACATCTTCAATGAAGGCCCCGATGTTCCGGAGGACGATTCTGAAGACCTGCAAATCGTGTCCGAAGCAGACGACTCCGACTCAGATGACCACATCACTCCTGGTCAACGAGTGAGTACAACTGCCCCTAGCCTAACTCCACCCGAAAAAACCAAGGTCCTGGTCAACACTTCGCCTTCTGGCCCCAGTCGCGACCAAAAACAAGCTTCAGAAGCCCCGCCCTAGGGCTCGGCTCCGAAGATAAAGGCCAAGCCTACCGGTAGCTCGGGACCGAGCAAACCCCATATCACAGTCCCGCAGGCGCCTTCGGCACCGAAGACGGGAGACCAACCTACTCCCAAAAACAAGTCGGCACCGGCCACCTCGACGCCGAAACAAAAACCATCGACTCCGAAGCCAAAACCTTCGGAACCGAAAAACATTTCCGGCTCCATAGCCAAGCCAAAGGACCCTAAACCAACTCCTAAGGCTTCGGAGCACAAATCAAAACCTCGCTCGGACCCGAAGAAGTCGGCGCCGAAAGCGGTTATCGAACACGAAGAACTTTTCCGACCGGATCCCATCGATTCCAAGCAGAAAAAACTGCATATAGACCCTAAAACAGGACATGTGGCTACTGTTCCACACAAGAAGAGAACGCTGGACACGAAAGACACTCCTGCAGTGCCTGTAAAGAAGAAAGACTGTGCCACTTCACCTATAAGACCCTCTTCTCCTGTTTTTCCTTATCAGCCTGTTCTTCCTCCTAAGCCTATCCTTCCTCCTGAGCCAGTTCTTCCTCCTAAGCCTGTCTCTCCTCCACAGACTCCAACACTTCCACCACATTCACCACCACCACAGGATGAGGTTGATGATGATTTAGGGGATGGGGGAGGCACCAATGACCCTTTCACTGATCCTGACGACGATACAGACGTACCACAGGATCATTGGGACGATTATAATGACCCAATAGATCCCCCAGACCTCCCTTCTCCCCAGCCATATCCAACAAAACCATCTCCCCCAGATGACAATATTGGTTTTGGACAACTCGTAAATAGAGCTGGTGTCCACATACATTCAGACCCTGCAGACGAGGACTTCCTTCTAGACACCTTTGAACAGTCCCAGAAAACTGTCCAACCCCTGCCTATGTTAAAAGGGGTCATTAAACATGCCCCTGACATATTCAAAGACCCAGTGAGGACTAGAATTCTCAATCCTAGGATTGACAAAAAATATAAACCTGCCCCTGACGATCCCACCTACATCAAGGGGCAGCTACCCTTAGACTCACTAGTGGTATCTAACGCTAGGAAACGCGCCAACTCTCAAACCTCCGGTGACGCACCACCTCCGGATAAAGAATCTAAATTGCTAGATGCCTCTGGCAAGAGAGTTGCTGCTCAAGCAGCTAATCACTGGCCCATAGCCAACACCCAAGCATTACTTGCTAGGTATAACAGGGCTCACTATGACCGACTAGAGACCCTATTACAACATTTGCCTGATCAATACAAGACCCAGGCAAATGATTTAATTCAAGAGGGCAAACTAATAACCAACGCATCAATCAAGTGTGCCCTAGATGCAGCTGACACAGCCTCCAGGTCTGTTAACACTAGTGTGCTACTCAGACGACATGCCTGGTTACGCATTTCAGGTTTTAAACAGGAGGTTCAAACAGCTATCCTTAACCAACCGTTCAATCAGGAACACCTTTTTGGACCGGCTGTAGACACCATTCTAGAAAAGATTAAAAAGGACACGGAGACCGCTAAGTCCATGGGAGCATTACAGTCTCCATCCACACGCGGTTCCTTTCGTCGCTCCTTCTATAGGGGAGCATCCAAAAACATTGGAACAGACACCGCCTCCTCTTCATATAAAAACACCACTCGCACATCCCCCAATAGAGGATATTTTAGAGGTGGATACAGGGGAAATAACAACAAGGGGAGAGGCCGAGGTAGTAACAACACTCGTGCCTCCCCCGCTACTAAACAGTGACTTCCCTCCGCTCCCTCCACACCATTCCACTCCAGTCGGGGGGAGACTCTCACAATTCCTACCTGTCTGGGATTCCATCACAACAGACAAGTGGGTAAGACAAATTATCCATTATGGTTACTGCCTCGAACTCACAGCAACCCCACCCAACATTCCACCCAAACAGCGTCCAATGTCCACAGAACACATTACGCTCTTAAAACAAGAAGTTCTCTCACTGCTTCAAAAGCATGCAATAGAACCAGTTCCCTTACAGCACCAAGGAACAGGGGTTTACTCGCTGTATTTCCTAATCCCCAAAAAGGACGGGACCCTAAGACCAATACTCGACCTCAGACCCCTCAATCTCTACATACAGTCCGATCATTTTCATATGATCACTCTGCAACAGGTTCTTCCACTTCTACAACAAGGCGACTTCCTTACCACACTAGATCTGAAAGACGCCTACTTCCACATTCCCATACACGCTTCTCACAGGAAGTATCTAAGGTTCATAGTGGACGGACAACACTATCAGTTCAAAGTCCTACCATTCGGGGTGACCACCGCACCCAGAGTGTTCACAAAGTGCCTTGCTGTAGTAGCAGCACACTTGAGAAGACAACAAATCCATGTCTTTCCATATCTCGACGACTGGCTGATAAAAGCCAGGTCATTCAACCAGTGTGTTCATCACACTCATCAAACTATCCAGCTGCTACATGACTTAGGATTCACACTAAATTACCCCAAGTCAAATCTCCAGCCCTCCCACATACATCAGTATCTAGGAGCCACAGTAGACACTTCCAAAGCTCTGGCATTTCCAAGTCCAGCCAGGATAGCCAGTATGCAAGCCCTAACCAGCAAATTTCAACCGCAGCAGTCCCTCCCAGCAAGGGTATTCATGCAACTCATAGGAATGATGGCCTCTTGCATCTTTCTCGTACTTCATGCAAGACTTCAAATGTGCCCCTTACAGGAATGCCTAGCACGTCAGTGGAACCAGGCTCAAGGACAACTTACAGATCTGGTGTTGGTGGACAGCCGCACACATCGCTCTCTGCAGTGGTGGAACACACAAAACCTGTCCAAAGGGCGGCCGTTCCTCGAGCCGGTTCCACAGATAGTACTAACAGCAGACGCATCACTCACCGGTTGGGGAGCCCATCTCCTAAACCATATAATTCAAGGCAAATGGACCACTCAACAAAAAGTGCTCCATATCAACCACCTAGAATTACTGGCAATATTTCTAGCATTAAAATCATTCCAAATACATCTACAACACAAGACTGTCCTAGTCCGCACGGACAACATGACAGCCATGTACTACATACAGAAACAAGGAGGCACACATTCTCTGCAGCTGTCCCAGCTCGCACTAAACATTTGGAGATGGGCCATCCCACAGAAGATATACCTACTAGCAGAACATCTTCCAGGAATTCACAATCAGATTGCGGATCTACTAAGTCGACAGACACAGCAGATACACGAATGGGAACTTCATCCCCAAGTTCTCCAACCTTTTTTCCAAATGTGGGGTCAACCAGACCTAGATCTGTTCGCCACACACATAAACGCAAAATGCCCAACCTTCGCCGCAAGGTTTCCAAACCCGTTGTCCAAAGGCAATGCGATATGGATGAACTGGTCAGGCAGATTTGCGTACGCTTTTCCGCCACTCCCACTGATTCCCCTAGTAGTACGCAAGCTCAGACAACAGTCTCTCAAGATGATCCTGGTGGCTCCCACATGGGCACGCCAACCATGGTTCACAACACTACTGGAACTCTCGGTGGTTCCACACCAAAAACTACGCCTCTCCCCAACATTGCTAACGCAGAACCATGGAGAGATACAACACCCCGATCCAGGACAACTGAATCTAGCGATCTGGCTCCTGAAGTCCTAGAGTTCGGTTATCTTAACCTTTTGCCGGACTGTATGAACATCATTAAAGAAGCCAGACGCCCTACTACTAGAGCTTGCTATGCAGCAAAATGGAAAAGATTTGCCATCTACTGCAAAAATAATAAAATTGATCCACTGGGTGCTTCCATCCAGGACATCATTTGCTATTTGCTACACTTACAAAGATGTAATCTAGCATATTCATCCATACGATTACATCTAGCAGCGCTCGCCGCTTATTTACAAAACAGACAACATTTGTCATTATTTAGAGTGCCTGCAATTAAAGCGTTTATGGAGGGACTTAAAAGAATAATTCCTCCCAGACTGCCACCCTCTCCAGTGTGGAATTTAAACATTGTTCTTACCAGGCTCATGGGTCCCCCATTCGAACCTCTACATAAATGTGAACTTCAGTTCCTCACATGGAAAGTTGCTTTCCTTGTTGCAATTACCTCTCTCAAAAGGGTAAGCGAGATCCAGGCTTTCACCATACAAGAACCATTCTTACAAATACATCATAACAAAGTGGTTCTCAGAACAAATCCAAAATTCCTTCCCAAAGTAATCTCTGCTTTTCATCTTAACCAATCTGTTGAGTTACCAGTGTTTTTCCAAAACCCAGACTCTGTAGCAGAGAGGACTCTTCACACACTGGACGTCAAAAGAGCCCTACTTTATTACATAGACAGGACTAAGCCCTTTAGAAACACACAACAACTATTTGTAGCCTTCGCACCACCTCATAAAGGTAACCCCATCTCCAAAGCTGGGATCGCTAGGTGGATAGTAAAATGCATTCAAATATGCTACCAAAAGGCTAAACGCACATTGACAATTCCCCCTAGAGCACATTCAACACGCAAACTAGGGGCTTCCATGGCATTCTTAGGGAACATTCCCTTAGATGATATATGTAAAGCAGCAACATGGTCTACACCACACACTTTCACCAAACACTATTGTGTTGACGTGCAGGCGAAGCAACAAGCTTCTGTAGGCCAGGCTGTTCTTAAAACATTGTTTCAAACTACTGCAACGGATACAGGTGACCACCGCTAAGGGAGACACTGCTGTACAGTCTATGCACAATGTACAATCTGTAGCTCATATGCCTCGAACGGAAAATGCTACTTACCAGTATGCATCTATTCTTGGCATGTAGAGCTGCAGAGTTGTACACGCCCACCCGCCTCCCCGGAAACTGTATCTGTTCCAGTATAATCTTAATTAGATACATTCACATGGACATCTCTTACTTCTTACTGACTCCATCATTTCCCATCATGGCGAAAAACAATCTGAGGATGGAGTCGATGCCCATGCGCACTACCGTCCAAGGGAGGAGTCACCTATCTCGTGACTACAAAAGACTCTTCCAAGACAACAACAAAGTGCAAGCATCCGAGCCCAACACCAGATGGCGATCTATGCACAGTGTACAACTCTGCAGCTCTACATGCCAAGAACAGATGCATACTGGTAAGTAGCATTTTCCTTTTGGCTGACTTTTTCACACGTGAGTAGAAGGGTCAAGTCCTGAAAACTCTTAGTACTGCTGGTCCCCTAGTCTTATGGAGCTGAGGACCTACAGCATCTGACTTTGAGATCCCTTTAAGCTGACTTGTCCCTGCGAGGTGAAAGTGCTAGCAGTATTTCATAACATGGATTAATAGTTCAAAAGTTGTGAATTTGATGGGATTAAACACCCACATGGAATATAATACCATCTGAGAAGTGTTTGCATGGTCTGGTCCCTTTAGTCCAAATATTAACTTGCAGGTGGTTGGGTTTAGACCGTGGTGGTTTTTTTCAGTAGTTGCTTAGGGATATTTCAATACATGCAAAGAAGGTCAATGGGTCAAAAGTTCTACTGAGTGTGTGGAATTTGAAGTGGCCAATCTTCAATGCATTTGCACCTCAGGGAGGAATGAAAGTGACAAGTTCAAGGTGATCCCCAAGATTCCTACTTTGTGTATTCTTAGATCAGAGTCAAACTTTGTAAACAGTGTGTCATGTAATGTTTTTTTCTTGGTCAGATGCTAACAGAATTTCTATACTGAGCTCCTCTTTACTTGATGTTTTTAAATATATTTGAAGAAAGGAAATGTTCAAAGAATTCATCATTACATAATCTTCACTTTATTGCTTTGAAAAAACTGTGAGTGCAAAGTTTACACCAAGTTGCCTTTTCCTTGTATCAACATTTTTGAACTAATAAAATGATAGCATTTATTTAGATATTTGATGCTTCATGTTCTTCCACTCTCCTAATGTCCGTTTCCAACACTTGTTTTCGTTTTTTGTCCCGTGGCAGACTGGCGAGCTTGTGCGGATCTATAAAGGTCATAATCATGCAGTTACAGTGGTGAACATCTTGGGGAAAGTTATGGTTACAGCATCCTTGGATAAATTTGTTCGTGTCTATGAGCTTCAGGTAAGGACCAGGTGCTGTTATAAGGAAAAATATTTAAACGTCTGCATATTGTCTTTGAGAGATGCACCCAGTTGAGTACAAATTTTCCTCAAAATTTCCAAACATATATTTAATGTAATGAAACTGGGGCTTCTGTAGCTTAGTATCAGAGTGTACCCTCATTCTGCATGCCTTCCCTCAGCTTCTCTTAGTGTCTCATTTCGTTATGTCTACAGAAGGTTCTTAAACTTGATTGCTTCAATAACAGATTAACTACAAGGAGTATGCCTTGCAAATATTAATAGCATAGCCCACGCGAGCTGTACCAATATTAGTTTTTCCACTTACCTGCAAGAACAATATCTGGACGGAATAAATAAATTATAATGATAACTACGTGGGTGTGGTGTTATAGAAGAACAGTGGCAAACCAATGTTAATCAAAAGGGTCTAGGACTTTAGGAAATGTCAAAAATGTAAATGTGTAAAATGTTCCCACATAAGACACACATAGAAAAAGCATTTGTCTAGAACAGAATCACTGATATATATTACAACTCTGCAGGTTAGTGCAATAGTAAAAATTTTATGATTCTAAAGAAAGCTAACAAAAGTGATAGAAAGTCATGTTAGTTGAGTAAAAAAGGAAAGTGTTGGAAATGTTCACACACAAATTCTAGTTTGTGTCTGTAAGAAATATCTCATGTTTGTCTGTAAAATTAAATTTTTCTGTTTCTTTCATTTTTCATATGTTCACTTAAGTCTCATGATCGCTTGCAAGTCTACGGAGGACACACAGACATGATCATGTGTATGGCCATCCACAAGAGCATGGTAATTTTCTGTTTAATAAACTAAAGAAGTATCAAAGATATGGCGTGACCCCCAGTTACTAATTGCAGTCTGAAGCTGGCAGTGGTAATGGGTTACAGAATGTCAGCTGTCTTAGAATAGAAAATTAGAAATGTGCCTTACTAAATGTTCAAGGTTTTTGACCGTGGTAGAATCTTTGTTAAACCTGTAAGAGTAATCCCATCCTTCCATGTGTCCTTTGCTCTATTGCCTGTTCTTGCATCATCATTGTAGCTCCTTATCATATGAATCGTTAGGTTTCATGCCTGCTTTCTTGACAGTCTTCCTTATATCAACTCAATCTTTGAACCTTGTTGCAAAGTCTTCATCCTATACAAAGGCTTTTTTGTTATCCACTTCTACTTTCCTCACTATCTTCATCCAATTCTGAGAAATTGTGGTATTTGGCTTCTTCCTCATAACACATTAAATAGTACTAATTTGTTGGTGTTATGAAGCAACAAATAAGTGCTAAATCTTTCTCTCATCAAATGTTGCTAATCACCTTGTTTCACATTCACTCAGAGTTCTGTCCAGTTGGTCAATCTCTCCTGTGGGTTCAGCCTGATAACTATATTTTGTTTTTTTAAAGGAAACTACTTATAGCACAGTGATTGCAGGTTCTAAGTCATGTAAATAACAGATGTTACTTAAACCCATTTTAAAGATGTGTGATTTAACAACCTCTGATCCAGACAGGTCTCAGTAGTTAGCACTTAACTTGTTGGGACACCTTGCTAGCATGATATAGACATTTTCCCAAAAAATGCTTTCATTAGTCAAATTGCATCACTGATAGTGCATCATTATCAGATAATATTGTAGAGGGGGAAAACACTCCCTCTCAAGCATTAATTTGCTGATGTTAGTCATGTAATTTTTAACTATGACTTGGAATAGGCCCATGAATAGAATAATGTATTCAGGAGCATAGGCTCCTTTAAAGTTGGACCTACACTCTCCTACTGCTTCTTGGTTGCTTTCTTGACACAATGAGTGGAGTGACTTCTTTAACACTTTATCACTTCTTTCATTTTGGCCGCACAACCTTACTCTCCTCCTGAGCTCGTTCTGGCCACACAAAATATACCTTTAAAGTCTGCTTACTTTTATAAAGGTACTGATCTCCTACATATGCCATGCAGTTAACTTGCAACTGACATTTTCCAGTGACCCTTTTGTTACTTTAACACTGTCTACTTCACGCGTAAATCTTAATCTTCGGGCCTATGACTAGAGTGACCTGGTGCAGGTGGGCTTCAAGAATTACTGCTTGTAGGAAGCTGGGTTTCTGTTGCAGCAACCCCCCACTTTTTGCCAGACTACCGATGCACTTTGACTTGATGTGCCCTAGGTCCCTGCCAATCAGGTTCCGAGGGCCTGTGTTCTTTCCCCAAAACTGTACCTTGTACCCCCAATTGGCACCTCTGGCCACGTCAGTCCCTTGTAAAAGGTACCATGGGTACCAAGGGCACTGTGGCCAGGGAAGGCCTCTAAGGGCTGCAGCACTTATTGTGCCACCCTTAGAGGCCCTGTACCTTTACACACACACACTGCCATTGCAGGCTGCGTGTTTTGGTGCAGAACAAAGTGAAGTGTCGACATGGCACACATCCCTGTGTGGCATGCCTACAACCCACTGCCCTGGCAAAGGTCAGCCACCCCTCTAGCTGGGTGCACTATACCAGTGGTGACGGTACAGGTGCATGAGCCCTGTACCCCTACAGTGTCTAGACCAATTCCCAGATATTGTAAGTGCAGTAATGCCATTAAGAGTATATGGTGCTGGGAGTTTGTCATGACGAACTACACAGCACCATAATGGCTTTACTGAAAACTGGGAAGTTTGATATCAAACTTCTCAGCACATTAAACCCACACTGATGCCAGTGTGGGATTTAATGAAAAATGCACTCAGAGGGCATCTTAGAGATGCCCCCTGAAAAACGACCATCCTCTGGTGGGTTCCCTGACTGGTACACACCAGCCTGCCACCACGAGACCTGTTTCTGGACCCCTGGGGTGGGAGCCTTTGCTCCCTGAGCCCAGCAACAATGCCTTTCCTGGGAGGAGGTGGTCACACCTCCCCAGGCCAGGAAGAGCCATCTGTGGCAGGGGAGCTTCAAAGGCCTTGCAGCCTTTGAAATGCGACCCCCAGCCTCTCCTGCTATCAGGAGCAGGCCCCCTTCCTGTCTCCCCACCTTTTCAGCGGGAAGACAGGCGGGAAAAGTTATCCAGCCCAAAAGGTGTGCCCATCTCTGCCAACCCCACCCCTCAGGTGGGGGAGGCGAGGTGAAGCCCACGCTTCAGTGCCCGTCCTCTTGCAGATGGCAGGCACTCCCCAATCAGGATTAGGGATTGTACTCAGTCCCCCACCAGTGGTGGCTGGTGACATTTCAAAGTGGTGGGGCGTAAACTTTGTGTTGGAGTGCACCGTGGCGAGCGAGCGAGCCCAAACATCTTAAGGGGGGTTCTCCCCCCGCGAAAAGTTTGAAAAAAGAGGGGGTAAATGGTGCATTTTCAAGCAAATTTGAGAAGCAAGAAGGTTAATAAAGCAATTGTGAAAGTGCAGTTATTACATTAATAAAGGGATGTCATATAACAATATGTAGATAGAAATGTTTCTGAAGCTAGGCCCTGCCAGTGCCACGCACCTCTGAGCAATATACACGCTGTGTGCCAGCAGGGCCTAGCATCAGAAACATTTCTATTGTTATGTTTTTGAAGCTAGGCCCAGTGCTGGCACTCAGTGTGTATGCTTCTCAGAGGTGCATCACGGGTGGCAGGGCATGTAGCTTCAGAGTGAGAAACATTTTCTGCACTAGTCTGCGTTCTCACTCTATAAACACTAACACTCTTTGAAGTGCAGAGTCCTCTGCACTTCAAAGAGTGTTAGTGTTTAGAGTGGGAACGCGACCAGAAGGTAATTCAGAACTGCTTTTGATGAAGGCGCACATTTGCTTTGTGCGGCTGTCCTTTAATTGTTCCAATTGCCTCCGACGGTCAATGATAAAATGTACGTTTGGGCCATAGAGACTACGACTGTTGAAACTATAAACAATAGGCTCGATTTACAAGGCAATTTGCGAGTTTCAGAATAATACTATTGTAGTACTACGTCTCAAATAACTAAGTGCTATTTGCCAAAATCCACACTGTAAATTTTCACCTTAAACTGCTGTATTTCTCGGAGGGCTCCGACCACTACAAGTAGAACTCTGGCACAATTAGACCTACTACTTTGTAGTATGTGTGGGAGTAGCCAGGGCGGGGGAGTGTCAGAAAAATGAACAATACCTACTACAAAGTGGGAGAAAAGAAGGGAAAAGTACAAAAAGTAAGGGGGAACAAGGAGTACCATGAACATGTATAACCACTATTACAAAAGTGTAAGGCAGACCCAGTGCTCATAAGTTACACCCACATCTATTCAAGCAGTACAACTGCCCAGACATGCTCAAATCTACTCCAGCCAAGCCTTGGAGTAAGCCACTCACAGGCACTGCAAGAGAATCACTCTGAAAACCAATGCAGACAGGACATAACACTAACAGCAGAAAGGCAAACATTAATAAAGTAAATTAAAAAAAATAATCTAATTCACCTAGAAATGGAAGAAAAACCATCACCCTAAATATGACATAAACCTAAACTACCATATATAAAATGAATAAATACACAGATGAAATTGCAAACAATAAAATAAAGCGCATTTCAAATATGCTTCATTTTTCATATAGCAGAACCGACCTGAAGGTACTGGAGTGCTTTACATGAGCACCAATTACATTACACAATGTCACCACTCATTGTTTATAGGGAGATTAAGTTATTTGCTCAGAATCACAGGATGATGAGCCAACTCCAGGACTTGAAACTGGTTTCCCAGTTCTAAGTCTGCAACTCTGGCCCTAACACCACATCATATATACACCACATCAGTATACAGAAAATCAGTATTTCATTTTTGGCGCTAACAAAACAGAGTTTTGGACTCTGTTTTTAGGTGCACTAATAATATGTAAAACTGCCAAAAATGTTGATTCCTGTAACATGCTTCTATCTCCCTCTCCAAGAATTAAGGCCAAAGCATTAAGCTTTGGCGTCTGAGGTCATTCTTGGAGAGGAGATTAAAGCGTGTGTGAATGAAGACTGGCATCAACATTTTAATGTTGGTAGCTTTACAAAGTGTTCAAGCAAAAACAGTTTAAAACACGTTTTTTCTCCCAAGGCTATTTCTCACTTTCACTAAATGTTTTTTTCCTTACCTTTCTTTAACCTGTGTCAGGAGCACGCCATAGCAGGCAGAGGGAACTTGACAATATTGTGCACTGGCCTGCAGGAACAGGTTACCGGCAGTACAGTACTTCGAGCCTCACTCTCAGCCTCAGGAGGGATGCCTGCAGTGCTGAAGCCTGCCCAGAAATACTATTACGCAGGGCGTAGGACTCGGAGGCAGGAAAATACATTTGTTTCTGGAGTCCTGAACCTTGGGCCCGCCCAAGCTCACTTCTAAACCAATAGCTTTTGGGCTGGCTCAGGCAATAATATATTCACAACTACGGGATGTGGGGAGGAAAACAAAGGTTGAGAGCCAACGTAATTTTGAGCTCTCAGTTTAGCTCAACTTTGAGTTATTTTAAAGCACCCAAAGCAGGTCATTCTGTAATTCCTGCTGTATCCTGTGGAATCGGGTTTCTGGATGCTTGAATCTGGAGGCGGGAGACTAGCCTTCAAATCGGTAGTCTCCCGCCTGAATCTGGAGGGTTGGCATGTCTGCCAATATGTTGTATAATGGCCTGCAGTAAACATTTCTCATGCATACCTATCTAGCTAGGGTGACCAGATGTCTCGGATCTCTCGGGACACTCCGTTTGTAGAAGATTGGCCCGGCCGCCCCACACATTTCAATAATGTAAAACTTGTCCCGGTTTTTACCGAGGGCTGGGT
This sequence comes from Calotriton arnoldi, assembly GCA_963921515.1. Classification (NCBI taxonomy): domain Eukaryota; kingdom Metazoa; phylum Chordata; class Amphibia; order Caudata; family Salamandridae; genus Calotriton; species Calotriton arnoldi. The sequence goes on along the minus strand of CAWUFW010002762.1, from coordinate 868,637 downwards.
GCTTTACTCCTCTTAAATACCGCTGTCTGCATAATGAGACCACTCTGTGCATCGTAAGGGTTAACCGCGGACTGCTGTGATGCAGAAAGAGATGGCATGGTCGGTGAAAATGTGAGAGTGCACAACACTTTAACTAATGTGCATGCTCGCGTGCCCCTGTCTTGCACAATCTCACTGTAGACATAAGTTAACTCTACGGACTTAGTGGACTCTCAGCCAAAACCCAGGCTCAAGAGAGTTTATTTCTCTGTACTTCATCACAGCATGGGCGAGAGGGAAGAGGTGTTATTTAATCATAAAAATTTGTATTTTTTTAGTTTAAGCCTAATAGTCTTACACATGCTTTGCGCAATCCAAATAACTATACCGATGCTAAAGGGGTTCTAATGTGTTTTCTTTTGTTATCTCAACACCACTGACGCCGACAGAAACTCACACACTTGCTTATCCAGCCTGGCTTTTGTAATTTTCTTTGTAGCATCTGTGGCTTTTTTTTAATAAGCCTACAAGTTCCAGGATTCAAAGCAAACCAGACAATGCTCTACTCCTGTGGCATAGAACAACTTGAAATATCCTTTATTTCTTCCATGAGCTTGACAAAACTTTGTGATTTCGAAGAAATCCCACAGCCTTGGACTGTTGTCCTCATTGTCCGCGCAGTCCTGTGCGAGTTACTGATGTCACCAAAGTCCCTCTGTGTCCACGAGTGACCGCATCTAGTCCTACTTCTATGTCTGGCCCGGTTTTTGGTTTTGAAAATATGGTCACCCTATCTCTAGCTGAACTGGTAGTAGGAGCCTCCTACTACCAGTTCAGCTAGAGATATAGGAGGCAAGCATCCCTCTCCCTGCACAGCTGCCTGGCTCCCCTACCTGCTGTCACCCCAGCTGACACCTACCCTGAGTCCTGCCAGAAGGATTGGTGACTGGGAAACCGGGCAGCTGCTGAGGCAGAGGGTGGAAAGCTGTCTCCAGTGGATTAGGGGGGAGAGGAGGGGGGGTGGAGGAGGCTGGAGCTGTTTAGCCGCCTTTTAGCCTCCAATAGGCGGTAAGGACCGTCGGCTTCTCCCGGGTGCAAGGAGGCAAGGGCTGGGACCGGGAGCTGAGCTAATGATATTTCACGAGCCCAACCATCGCAAAGCACCCAGGGCACAATAAAGTAATCCTGACTGTGGGGTGTGACACTGACACACAGAACTACAGGCCCTCCCCAAATGCCCCTCATCTTTGTAATAATTTTATTTCAACATCCCTGTACGTTCTATTTGCCATTTGTCCTTCTTTTGGGTGCGATGTTAAAAAAATCTGACATTAATTCATTAAATTCTTTGCCGTTCGCTATTGCTCTGTGTTTACTTTTTAAATTACAGTTAAAAATAAATATTTTTATATTTTTTCACATACACTATTTCCACAAAAAGATAGCTCACTGGGTAAACCCATGTTGCCTAGAACTGCGTGCACCCTGCAGCTATAGCTTCTCTTTCCAGACATAACGAAAAGACGGAAACGTGACAAGCCCCAGTGAAATAGCAAAAGTCCAATGGATGTTAAATGAAGGTTTCAGTTGACAGTTTGATTCATATTCCTAAGTTAGAGGAAGTTGCTAGTTTCAGACAGTCACACCTTGTGAAAAGGGGTGGGGGTCACTGCCATACACACACGTACAGACATGCGCAATACTCCTAACGTGAAATGTCATTCCTAACCATACTAGCAGCCACCAGTCGCGGCTCCCAATTCTCGGGGGCGGGGGGTAACATAAAAAACTTACCCGATCCCGGTCCCGCGCCGCCTCTGAGTCCAGTTCCTAGGCCGGTCCGGACTCCGAGCAGGAACAGGTCTGGGCCGGTCCGGAGCAGGAACAACTTCAGACTGCTGCGGCCAATGTCTCACTCTCAGCCAATCCAGACGCTGCATTAGCAGCGCCAGGATTGGCTAGGGCACGGATACGGCCCGCCCACTAGGAGACCGGGGGCCTGCGACGGCCTCTCGGGTCCCCCCTCACTCGCTCTACTACTGAAGGTATAGTAGGGGCTGACAGTGCGCATGTTCGGGCTGGTCATAAAAATGACCAGCCCAAACCCGAACATGCGCACTACGCGCCGACGTCAGTGACAGTCTGACTGTCACTCAAATCGCGTTGACTGCTGCCGCAGCCCCGCCCCATTCATCGGCCGATTGCCGCGCGCGCGTGTCCCAGCGCGAGAGTGGAGGAGTTGAGAATTGCAACAATTCTCATGTGCTTGCACGAATTTAGGACGATGTGGCTAGTGGGGCAACGCCCCAGCGCCCCAATGGACGCACCGCCACTGTCCCCCACGTGGGGTGAGCACACCAAGGGTGTAGTCACCCTAAGGTCAGTAGCCCATTGGCTACTGACCTCGAGACCCCTAAAACGCCCCCTAAATACAGTATTTAGGGGGCAGCCCTGAACCAAGAAGTCAGACAAGAAACTACAAGAAGAAAAGAAGAACAAGAAGGACCGAACAGCCGTGCCGAAGCGAAGAAGAGGAGGACGCCCCCTGACTTGGCCCCAGCCCTACCGGCCTGTCCCCACCTCGAACATGCAGAAGCGAAACTCTGATGTGTCCTGCAACCAGCAACTTCAAGAACCCCGAGGACCTGCCCTGCCATCCAAAGAAAATACTTTATCTCCAGTGAATACCGGATTTGTTCACCAACAGACTCCAGCTCCCGTGAAATCCGTGAGTCTGCACCCAACACCCACGGCCCGAGTTCGAGTGGCCCAACACCACGAGGAGGTCTCCCCGGCGATCCAGACCTAAGATCCAGTGATCCCTGACCTGCCTCAAACCTCCAGCCGACGCCTGCAGCCTAAATCCGGAAGGTCCCCCCAACCGCGACCAGGAGCTGGTAAGAAGATCCGACCCTAAAAGACACCCCTGCACCCGACGCCCCACGGCCTTGGGTGGCCAAACCAACGGTGTCTAGCCAACCCCCAGCATCCCAACTTACCTCTCCAAGTGGTGGTCGCACCCAATAGACCATCGTCCCCGAGCCTGCAGTGTGTTTGCAAACCGGAGAAACCCCATTGAAAGTAACAGGGCACCTGACGCCAAAACAGCACTCTGCACCCGGCCGCACTAGTGCCGCTGAGGGTGCACTTTTGGTGCTGCTCTGAACCCCCATTTGCCCTGAGCTTAAGTCCAGGAGCTTTGCTCCCACAACCTTGTGGCCTGCTCGTAAGCAGCTCCCAACCGGAGGCCCCCTATCCCCCATTGGATAACATTGGGCCTAGGCACTCTGCACCCGGCCGCCTTAGTGCCGCTGAGGGTGTAAGAGTGCATCCTTGACCCTGGGGGACCCCTGAATCTAACCCCAGAATACCAACTCCCACAACCGAGTACTTACCTTTGAACCGATAACACTATTTTCCCCCATAGGATAACATTGACTGTTTTTCTGTGAAACGTTTTTAAGTGTGGAGTTGGAAAATCTATGAAAATCTTTAAAACTGTAACCGAATAACTAAAATGCTTTTACTTACCTGTTTACAGGAAATGTCCCAGTGCAGTATCCAGGCATACTGCACTGTGTAAGAAAAGTAATTTACATGACCTGCTATTGAAAAGTCAAAACAAAGTATATGTACAGTATTTCACAGTATTGCATTACCAGTAATTCAAACTGTAACCAAACCAATGTGTATATATACAACTGCATTTCAAAAACTGTATTATTATTACTGCAAAGTATAAATCACTTACCTGTGCCAGGCTTGCTTGGTTCTAGGAAATAAAATAACAAAGAATATTTCTATACAAAAACCAATTGGTCTGAAGTTCAGTCTTTGAGTGTGTGCAATCATTTGCTGATTGAGTGTGTACTACAAATGCTTAACACTACCCTCTGATAAAGCCTTACTGCTCGACCACACTACCACAAATAGAGAATAAGGTGCTATCTACTTTTACCTCTGCCTACCTTTGGGGTTCCACTGGACTCTGTGCACACTATACCTCACTTTGGTATAGTATATACAGAGCCAGCTTCCTACACTGCTTGATTGCGCAGGTTCATTATCTCTCCTACTGTTTTGCTGCACAATCAATACAACCACATGAACAGATGAAGTGAGATGTAGCCTGCTGGATTGAGGTTGCAAGGAGTGTAATGTGCAAAATCCCAAGGTCATACAGAGAGATGAACAGTTGGAGCGTGGTAGGGTGGGCATGAAAGGAGCTGACTGTGCACTGATACTGGTGTCATCTTCTATTACCAGTAGGTCCTCTGTTGCAAGTTCTTTACTTGAGCTGAACCTAAACCCAACCCAACCCAATGATGGTGCAATCATTATTCTCCTCTATAAAAAATTGAAGTTGGATAGTTATATTTAACAGAGCTGTAGCCCTGAGACCTGGTAGGAATAAGGAGGGTTTCTTAAGCAGCTAAGATCCAATTACTTATTTAAATTATTCCAATACTTTGCCAGATAGGATTGAACTATTGATCAAGGTTAGTTTTACAAAGCAGGCTCTTCTAGAGACTTAGTGGAGGAGTCTTGGGTCTTTGATGGAATCAGTTGTAACATTGCATTGACTAGCAATGTCTGATGGAGAATTCGTTATTTGAGAATTAATGCTTCTGCCAGCCTGCTCAGTGTTTTCCCTCATCACTTGTATCTTGTTGCTAAAATAAAAGGCCAAGGGGATGCATAGCTGAGGCGAGGCACCAATGCTAGCTTCAGAAGAAATTTATGAAAAATTGAGAAAATGTCTTTAGCAATACTGGGGGCTGATAGTATTCTCGAGGCAATGGAGGGTTCTGCAATTTTGTGAATCCTGACATTCTATGGCTTCAGTTCTGCTTCAGTGGTGGATGATTTAACAAAATAGCTTGCATGTCAGTCTGTGTGTGGCTCTGTTTTTTAGAGGCATCTCAGCTGTATACCATTTGTTTACCTTTTGAAGTTACATAGTTTTTAAAGGGAACAGTTTGTCTAAAGTCATACTCATCCAGCCAATGCATAATTGAAGTATTGCGGTTGGCCTGGTATCCAGTAGGGTCAGCGCGACCTGCCATGCGAGTGGCTCCAACTTACTACAGACTCCAATAACTCCCTGAACCCTTCTTCTCAGAACAGTTTGAACACTGCCAATGAAATCTATGCAACCACTACATTGCTAAACAGAATTCAGTGTGATACTTTTAGTTCCTGCCCTTCCCAGATTCAACAGCTCAGTTTCCCCTTAGATACCTGTGATAGGGTTTTGCCTGGATTATATTGTGCCTCTGCAAACTGCCTTGTTCAAAACCACTGAATTTTCAGTTAATTTGCAGTTTTGACAACCGGCCAAATTAAAAAATATTTATTTGTTGAAATACCCTACTGTCACAAGCAACTGTGCCTTTGATTGAAAGTATTGCTAGGCTTTGGAAAGGTTCCGCAACACTGAGTATAGAATGTGTCACAGTATCAACATTATAGGACATTGACCAACCATTGACAATAGGGGAACATGCTTGAGTCAGAAGGTGCATGTGTGACAGCAGTGGAACTGGCAGCACACAGGGCAGCGTTACCATGTGTTTTCCTGGAGCCCCATGATCTGCTCACCTTGTATCCTGGGCCTCAAAGGTAAGTGCGTGTGGCCTAAGGCAGTTGGACTTGTGTACTTGTAAGAGGGTCTTACAAAAGAGCTCCTGCTGTCACACTCTAGTTGTCCATAGCATAGGATCACTACAGAGCTGTACTGCAATTACTGAACCACTTACTCAGCAGTGTAATGAAGTGGACACAAACGGTGCGCAAGTCAAATATCTTTCTTGAAAGTAAATCCATGAACAGTACACCTCGCACAGAAAGTTAAGATTGGTCAGTCTTCAGCTAAAACTGTCTCCAGGTAAAATCAAGAGGCCAGTTCAGGGACAGGGCTGATCAAACGCACAGCACTCCAATAGTCAGATTCGCTTACCTAAGAGGTGCTTGTATGATTCGGCAAAATGGGATTGCCTTCATAGCGGTATTTCTTATTATATAGCCTAGTCAAGGGTGTCCCACGTCTATGGAGAGCTTTGTGGAACACACTAAGATGATTGGGTCTTCCACTGCTTTCTTCCTTGGCTTGCATTAGTACACCAATTTACATTTTTCCCTTTAACATTGCATATGGAAATAAGTTGGTGGAAGGAGAGAAGTTAATATTGGAACATACTTTGTGGGCTACAAAGGAAAGCAGAAACATGTTACTTACATAGATATCAATACTGTTGAGCACATCTTATGACTACAATGACCTCCAAATTTGTGAGAGACTGGAGAAGTTCTAAAGCATGCAGGCTAAGCACTAGTTTCATTACATTTGCTTTCTTTCCTTATTTTGAGTATTTCTTTTTTCTGTTGTAGATCTACACAGGTTGTTATGATGGCAGCATCCAATCTATACGTCTAAACCTCTTGCAGAATTATCGCTGTTGGGTAATTTTTTTAATTTTTTATCTGGTGTCATTGTAATCATGTGTTATTGAGGAAGAAATTAAACATTTACCTCTTCAAAGAACAGTCTTTCAGATAGGCTGGTTTTGCACCCTTTCCACTCACTCTGCTTCCTCCCTCTCTTCCCTCCCCACCTATGTATCCTCACTTGGACTTGCCTACCTGTTCAGTGCTCCAGCCAGGTTCATGCGTTAGAAATGTCAAAAAATACATACATGTGTCAATGAATGGTGTTTGAGATTGATGACTTCTGCTAAGATACTGTTGTAATTAGACCTTAAACTTACATATGTTGTGTGGAAAGAGATTCCTGTCAACATATATAAAAACGTCTAAACATACAACTTTTGTTTATCCAATATTGGATCTTTAATAGATTCACATGCTTAAATCATTCTGTTGAATTTCCAAATATTGAAGAGTCATAAAGTCCAAGGTAAGAAATAAGGATTTTAATGAACATGGCACAGTACTGCTAAGTCCAGGTCCAAGAGCAGAATGACCAGAGATTCCAATTCTAATTGGAATCATAACTAACTATGTGGCAAGTGCCAGGATTAAAAGTACACAAGAATTAAAGGGAAAGGAACATAAGGGGAAAAGGAAAAATGCACATTGTAACACATTTCTCCCCTTAGGAGAAACTATGAAGTAACATTAACACATTTAGCAACTCGTCTGACATTCCATACCTTTCCGTCCTGGGTAACAACACTATTGCGATTTACTTTCACCACCTTAATGGGTCTACCAAATTTCATCTCACCTTTATGTACAATACCAGGCTTGCGTATTCTGACCCATTCTCCAACTGTAAAAAGTGGTTCCTTGACTTTCATATGGAAATCATAATAACATTTACTTTTGAGTTGTTTTACCTCCACCGTCTGAGCCACATCATCAACTCTGATATCAGAGTTGCAATTCTTAGTAGCTTTTTTAAACCACCAAGGGCACAGCTTGGAAATGGGATCTCTACCTCTCAATAAACGGAAAGGTGAAACTTCGGTGGTAGTGTGAGGAGTTATGCGGTACAACCATAACTTCTCCCTCAACTTATCTTTCCACTGGGCACCAAAGTTACGTGCCCACAAAATGTCCTGCTTGAGAACCCTGTTGTATCTCTCCACCTGACCATTGCCCTGAGGTTCATACAAAGCTGTAGTCACATGTCGAACATTGGAGAACCTGAGAAAATCAAACATCTCATAGGACTAAAATTGCACACCATTGTCACATATAAGAACCTCTGGATAACCTTCACGAGCAAAAACTTCTTTAAGAAATAGAATGACACTTTCAGTTGTGGCATGGGGCACAAGTTTGACCTCGGGCCATTTGGAATGGTAATCAACTAATACCAAGGCAAACCTACAGTCCTGTGGCAAAAAGTTGAAAGGACCAGCTATGTCCAAACCTACTTTCTGCCAAGGATAATCTGGCCATTGAACCGGAATAAGGGGAGCAGGGTCACACTTACACATTTTCTTACTGCTGACACATTCAGGACATTCTCTCACAACCTTGTCAACAAACCTGTCTAAACCAGGCCACCAGATAACAGACCTGATCAACCTTTTCATTGAAGACATGCCCAAATGGCTCTCGTGACTCACAGACAAAATGTGGCTACGAAGAGAAGAAGGAGGAATACACTTCCCCTGTCTGAAAATCAAATCACGTTCAATGACAAGTTCATCAGAGATTTTCCAAAAAGGAAAAATTTCAGCTGAAACATCATTTTTAGAAGGCCACCCTATCCTGGTGTAATTGACAACTTTACACAAAAGATCATCCTCACTCATAGCTTTTTCCACATCTCTTCAGAAATTAAATTAAATTTTCCAGATACAATTTCAGTGATATCTGCAACAACCTCTTCATCCTCACATTTATCATCAGTACTGCAGGGAAGTCTAGATAAACAATCTGCAGTAACATTGATTTTACCTGGAACATATTCGACTGCAAAACTATACTCTTGTAAACGAGACATAAGCCTGGCTATGCGTGCAGTGGCATTAAGAGACAGAATGGAAACTAAAGATTTGTGGTCTGTTCTTAAAATAAACCGCGCACCCCAAATATAATTGCGAAAATGTTCCACTTCCCAGACGCAGGCCAACAATTCCCTCTCAATAACAGCGTAACGCCTCTCTGTGATATTAAGAGTGCGGGAGGCAAACGCGACATTCCACTCTTCTTTCCCTGCACGTTGAGACAAAACACACCCCAGACCATACAGGCTAGCGTCAACAGTGAGCACACACATTTTGTTCATACAATATGGTTTAAGTGTGGGAGCAGCTATCATTTCTGCTTTTATGCTATCAAAAGCTTCCTGTTGCTTTTCTCCCCAAACAAATTCTGCATTTTTCCTAGTCGGTTCTCTCAAAGGTTCCATTTTGGTGGCAAAATTCATGATAAACTTGCTGTAGTACTCGCAAAGTCCAGAAAAGGAAAGAAGTTTGTCTTTACAGTCAGGAGCAGGTGCTTTCAAAATAGCATCAATGAGAGATTTTTTCGGAACTACACCCTCTTTAGACAGCGTGGGTCCAAGATACTCAACAGATTCTTGATATAACTTACACTTTTTTCTCTTAAGTGTCAGTCCATACTCTTTGAGTGTATTGCAAACTCTTCTGAGATGCTCCGTGTGCGTTTTCTTATCCGGAGAAAAAATTAAAATGTCATCTTGAAAACACTTCACGTATGACTGCATGTCCTTAAAAAGATGGCACATGGACCTCTGAAACACGGATGCCGCTGACGCCAATCCAAAAGGCATCCTCTTGAATTGAAACAGACCTTGGGGTGTAATAAAAGCTGTCATGTGGCGTGACTCTTTAGCCAGTTCTATCTGATGGTATGCAGACCTAAGATCAAGAGTGGAGAAAATCGTGGCACCTCCTAGCATACTTACTACCTCATTGATGTTGGGTAAAGGATGACAATCAATAAGGATATTGGCATTAAGAGCTCTAAGGTCAATGCATAACCTCAAGGATTTGTCAGGTTTCCGTGCTAATACGACCGGAGAAACCCATTCAGAGGATTCTATTTCCTCAATCACACCTCCATTTAACATTTCTTTCAAGGCATCCCCTAATTCTTCTCTGACATTGATGGGAACATTCCTTAGTTTTTGTTTAACAGGCGATGCCCCTTGTTTGAGCTTGATAACATGAGTAAAACCCTTCAGTTTCCCTAAATCCTCAGAAAAAACTTCTGGAAATTCTCTTTCAATAATACTCATTCCTACATCTTCCTCTACTACCATGACAGGTTCTTTGCTGCGGGGATTGAGAATGATTCCCAATCTCCATTGGTCTCTCCAACCTAAAACATTAACACCCTTTTTAGCAACGTACAACTTGATAAAAGCTGACCTCCCCTTAAACTCAATGTCAGAGGCAACATACCCAATAAAATCAATGGCAGAACCATCAAAACCCTGAGCAACAATATCAGGAGGACACAAATCTCCAATAGATCTAGTATCAGCAAATTTCTCATTGAAATAACTCTCTGTAACAATAGACCAGGGTGAACCCGAATCTGCCATAAGTTCAAGACTTTCATTCAAAAAACGAACAATACACTTGGGAGAACTTCACGTCTCTCCTTCAACAATACACAAGTTCACCAAAGAAACAACTATACCTTTTTCAACCAGGGAATCATCGTTAGATGACTGGGTGCATCTTACACATGAAATCTCACTAGGTTGGTCACACCTAACACATGAAACTTCGCTATGCTTATTATTAAAACTTCTACCTTTATTAAAAGGTCTCTTCCTGTCATCTCTACACGCCTTGGCAAAGTGTCCCAGTCTACCACACTTGTTACATTCCTTACCTATAGCTGGGCAAAATTTGAAAGAAGCAACATGGTTGCTACTACCGCATCTATAACATATCACACTTTTGTCAACATACTTTCCTACTAATACAAAATAATGCAAGTACTTTTAGACTAGATTCCAACAGTAGCTGTGCACATCAGCGCGATGTGCAAGAACAAAATAATATAAATCTTCACTGGATAATATGAATGATGAAAGTACCTTTAGATGAGACTCCACAATTTCAGATGCACGATGTGTGCATTATGCAAAACGCTATGTATTATGCGCAGTCGTGCGCATCGACGCTGACAGGAATTCTTGTATTAATGCGCAGTCGAGCGCATCGACGATGATAGAAACTTGTGTATCAATGCGCAGTCGAGCGCATCGACGATAGAAGTCAGTTTCCTTCGTTGCTATCAATGATGTGGACGATCCAAAATGGCGGATAGCGTGATGACATAGGCACGCCACTACGCGATGACGTCTAACGTTGCGACGTGCGATGCAGACCACGTCAGGAGAATCCAAGCGCGTCGTACAGAAGACGGGGAAATCCAAGCGCGTCGTCTCCTTCCATTTATTGGAGAATCGGAGAATCTCTGAGAACGCTTCACGTTTCCATGGCATTCAGGTGAGGCAGCGCGTTGTCTTTTGTGCTCGCGTGGGCAACTGGCAAGCCGTTGAATAGTTGAAAAATGCTGCAAGTTAAAAGTATAACCAAAAACCTTAAAAATCGATTATGTATCCATAGAAACACTTGGAAAAACGCAATTTCGGTGGTGGATAATGAAATTAAGTTATCCACATTCAGATAGAAGAAATAAATCCCAAGATAATGTCTTGCTCTAGTAGAATTGTGGGTTAAGAATCCCAAATGTAGATTGTACCGCTCCTGTGCCTTCAGTAGTAGCAGGTACGCTGAAACTCGTCGCCAGTGTTGAATTTCCAAATATTGAAGAGTCATAAAGTCCAAGGTAAGAAATAAGGATTTTAATGAACAAGGCACAGTACTGCTCAGTCCAGGTCCGAGAGCAGAATGACCAGAGATTCCAATTCTAATTGGAATCATAACTAACTGTGTGGCAAGTGCCAGGATTAAAAGTACACAAGAATTAAAGGGAAAGGAACATAAGGGGAAAAGGAAAAAGCACATTGTAACACATTCCCAGTCGTCGAAGTGGTAGTCCCACGGTACAATAATATAGCAGTATTGTAGGAAAGTGACCCTTTTTTTTTTTTTGCATGGTTGCCCCCACTTTTGCCATATGTTGATGTACTTTGACTTAGTGTCCCTGGGTTCCTGCCAACCAGGTACCCAGGGCTTATGTTCTTTCCCTAAACTATACTGTTGCAAAACCCAATTGGCAACTCTCTGGCCACATGTAAGTCCCTTCTAAAAGGTACCCTAGGTACCAAGGGCACTGTGACCAGGGAAGGCCTCTAAATCTAAGGGCTGCAGCACCTATTGTGCCACCCTTAGAGGCCCTGTACCTTTACACACACACACGGCCATTGCATGTTGCGTGTTTTGGTGCAGAACAAAGTGAAGAGTCGACATGGCACACATCCCTGTGTGCCATGCCTACAAACCACTGCATAGGTAAGCCACCTCGCTAGCTGGGTGCACTATACCAGTGGTGAGGGTAAAGGTGCATGAGCCCTGTACCCCTATAGTGTCTAAGTCAATTCTGGGAGTTTGTCATTGCGAACTCCACAGTTCCATAATGGCTTTACTGAAAACTGGGACGTTTGGTATCAAACTTCTCAGCACATTAAACCCACACTGATGCCAGTGTGGGATTTAATGAAAAATGCACTCAGAAGGCATCTTAGAGATGCCCCCTGAAAAACGCCCTAATTAGTGTCCAGGCTGAGTGGCTTCTCACCAGCTCCACCACCAGACTTGTTTCTGGACCTCTGGGTCGAGAGCCTTCCTCTCTTGGGTTCCTGAAACCAAGCACATCCTGGGACGAAGTGCCAAGCCTCCTCCCCCAGGATGGCCAGGGTCCACGAAGGAGGAAGCTTCAAAGGCTCGCCGCCTTTGTGAGCTACCCCAGCCATTTGCTGCTCCCAGCAACTGGCCTCCACCGGTTCTGACCCCCACTTTGGGCGGGAGAATCGGCAGGAAAACCAAGTTAGGAGGAGAGGTGTGCCCACCTTTGCCAACCCCACCCCTCAGGTGGGGGAGGCGAGGTGAAGCACAACTCTCAGTCCCCGCCATCTTGAAGATGGGGGGACCCAGCCAACCAGAGCGAGGCTTATGCCTCCCTCCCACTGGAGGGTGGCATAATAAGGGGTGTACCCACCCCAAGGAAGGGACCTATATTTCCCCACCTGTACCTACCTGTAACGCCCCTTAATTTAGTATTTAGGGAAAACCCTGAACCTTGCCTCCTCAGACAAGAAGAAGAAGAAGGACAGAAAAGTTGTGCTGAAGAAGAAGAGGAGGACACCAACTGACTTGGTCCCAGCCCTACCGGCCTGTCCCGACCACGACCCGCTACAGCGAAATCCCGGTGTGTCCTGCAGCCAGCAGCCCCCCAAGAACCCGGAGGACCTGCCCTTCCCTGCCTTCCCAAACCAGACTTTGTCTCCTGTGAGCACCGGATGTTCGAGGCATGTGTGCTGTAGATACACATGTTTTGCATACTCCTGCCATCTATTGTTGGGTCCGGATGTTTGCACTTTGTTTTTCTTCGAAGAAGTCTTTCCAGTGACGAGGTAAGATGACTCCTCCTTTCGGTGATAGTGCACATGTGCATCAACTCCATTGTTAGATTTTTTTTTCTGCCATCAGGTTCGGACGTGTATTGCTGCACGCTGGTTCAAAAACCGTTCTTCAGGTTCCCCTCGGGCGCAATCCACTCTACCCTCGACGGTGTTGTTTCTGTACGCCTTTCCCTGTTCTCCGCGTATCGAATCGCTCCATAAACTCTCAGTTTTTGATCGAAAACCTCGTGGGCGGCTGTCGGGCCTTGCCGCGTCGGGCCAGCCTTCTGCCGATGGAACGGACTCCATTCCAATTCTGTCCTGGGTGCCACGCCAAGTACCCTCGCACCGACCTACATCAAGTTTGTAACTTGTGCCTCTCTCCGGAACACAAGGAGGAAGACTGCGACGCTTGTAATTCGTTTCGGTCCAAGAAGACTCTATGCGATCGTCGGGCTCGACGACGAGAGATGCAGCCCCAAAGCATCCAACACACTCCACATAACTTCAGAGAAGAATCCGACCAAGAAGAGATCGAAGCGTCCGCCACAGAAGAAGAGGCCCTCTCCATTCCAGAGTCCGATTCCGAGCTCGAGATCGATCTGGAGTCCAAAGATGTGCCTCGGGGACAGGGTACCATGAGTACCGAAGACCCCTTGCTACTAAATCCTCTTCCAAGACTCATAAGGCTACGGCACCACCTCTGCCTTCTGGCCAAGGTCGGCACCGAGACAATGTTTCCGACGCCCCGCCTCTCGGCTCGGCACCGAAACAAACCGTCAAGCCTTCCGGCTCTGGACCGAGTTGGACGAAATTACCTTCGGATCCGAAATCATCAGGCTCCAAGGACAAATCTGGTTCTGAGCCGAAACCCTCCACTTCCAAACACAAACATGCTTCGGAGTCGAAACCCTCCGCCTCGAATCACAAATACGCTTCAGAGCCGAAACATTCAAAAGACAAGTCGATTTCGACGCCAGACCAATTTTAGACGTTCTTAAGGCCAAATTGGATCCCAAACAAAAGAAAATTTATATTAATCCTGATACTGAACATATTTTGGCTAAAAATCCAGCAAAACACAAGCTTCCTGCAGACGACACTTCTGATAAGATTCCCTTTAAAGAAGAAGGAGGACATGGCTACCAGCCCTGTTTATCCTGCCCCACAACCCTCTCCACTTCCACCATCTTCTACACTATTATTAATTGAAGATCCATTACACATAACACCTCCGGGATCTCCACATACAGATCCAGATGTGGATCAGGGTGATGATGATACTCATTTGCCTGCAAACCCATGGAATGATTACACCATTGACCCTCTAATAGACAGTGAGCCAGACCTTTATCCTGCAAAACCATCACCACCAGATGATAATATGGCTTATCAACAGCTCATTGCCAGAGCAGCAGAATATCATGGGGTACCATTACATAAAGAAACATTAGCAGAGGACTTTCTATTTAAAACACTTGAGTCCACACATAGGTCAAGTCAAACACTCCCTATGCTTAAAAGCATAATGAGACATGCAGATGATATCTTTAAAGACCCTGTCAGAGCACGTATTTTAACTCCAAGGGTAGATAAAAAATATAAACCCTCACCATCAGATCCTGTGTTTATTAATGGACAATTACCTCTTGACTCCCTAGTAGTGTCCAATGCTCGCAAAAGAGCCAACTCGCAAACCTCTGGGGATGCACCTCCCCAGATAAAGAATCCAAACTTATAGATGCCTCTGGAAAACGAGTAGCTGTTCAAGCCGCTAACCATTGGCGCATCGCAAACACACAGGGCCTACTAGCTAGGTACGACAGGGCACACTGGGATGAGTTGAAGCAACTGCTCCAATATCTCCCACACGAACACAAAAATAAGGCACAGCAGTTAGTTGAAGAGGGGAAACTCATCTCTAACTCCTCAATAAGATGTGCTTTAGACGCAGCTGACACTGCAGCTAGGGAGATCAATACCAGCATTCTCCTTAGAAGGCAGGCATGGCTTAGGATCTCGGGGTTTAAGCCTGAGGTTCAACAGTCCATTTTGAACACCCCCTTTGACAACGAACACCTGTTTGGTCCTGTAGTTGCACTACAAAAAACAGGGGGAGGTAGAGGGTATAAGGCTAGGTCCACCCTCCTTTCAATCATATAAGCAAAAAAAACGGATTACCGGATAGAGGACCTAGTCAGGGTGAAGTTTAATCCCAAATCAAATTGAAATGGAGGGTCAGGTATTTATGACAAGAAAGAACAAATGCTTTCTTGAGTCCCCTCACTCACCGGGGTTTCCCACCGGTGACATACTTCATCAATGGGGTCCTCTCAATCCACTGCGGATTGAGGCGTGCTTCGACTTGCGAAATTACGTAGGAGCACTAATAGGCGACTATGTGTGGTGCAATGTTTGGTGGAGTGGAATGAAAATCTAAAAATACCTGGCTAGTGAGCGAAACACTTTATTCTAGCTCCTAGTCGGTATATTAAAAACAGGGGTACTAGACAACGATATAACCATAATAAGTCAAAAAAGTCTCTAGTGTTTAGTCAACATGTTTCGAGCCTCCCCACGGCTCTTCCTCAGGACCACACAGGGGCCAGCCCTGTGCGTTCCACTCCTAAGTGACCTAAAAGTGAGGTAAATAATTAGTTGTGAAAAGTGGTGTGTACACACCTACTGTGTGTGCACTATAATACATACGATTTTAAATTCAATTGATCGTAGTATCTGTTGAAATAAAACAGAACAATGTTAGCCATACATCAGCCTGCCAGGGCCCTGGCAGGTATGGAACTGCATGCAGCACACTGCGTCTAGAACACATTCGAAATAAAACGTTATGCGTAAAATAACATCGTAGTCTCCACTTCCATCATGCCTTATCGGTGGAGTAAAACGTGCGTGTGTCCTAAATGAATATAAGTGTTTTAAAAACAGAGACATAGGCACCACGTGACAAACACATACATAAACCACAAAAAACTTGGTATGTTGCGACATTACATACTTCAAATGAGGTTCAAAATAGCCCCATGGTCTGGAGGGGTTGAGGGGCTCGTATTCATACTCTGAAATGAGGGTAATGAATGATTAGATATAGTGACAGCAACAAGTCTCTGTAAGAAATGTTAGAACAAGTGCTGCAGTATCGCTGTTGTCCATTGTTGTCGTTTTGCTGCCAGACACGATCTGTAGTGGCTACGCTGTTTAGGAAGGAAAAAAGGAGGAACACTTACTTCAGTGGAGCTCGCCTCGGCATTTATTCACCTACTTGTACCCCTGGAGACCGCATATTAACGCGTCTCTCCACGGTTACCGGCTTAAGTACTGTTAGTTTAAGCCTGAGGTTCAACAGTCCATTTTGAACACCCCCTTTGACAATGAACACCTGTTTGGTCCTGTAGTTGACCAATCCTTAGAAAAGATGAAAAAGGACACTGAAGTGGCAAAATCCATGGGAACGCTCCAGTCCCCATCCAATAGAGGCTCCTTTTGTCGCTCATTTTACAGAGCAGGGTCCAAAACAACATCCTCAGACCCAAATGCTTCCTCTTACAAAGGCAATAACCAATCCTTTTCCGCTAGAGGTTTCTACAGCGAAGGATATAGAGAAAACAATTCCAAAGGGAGGGCTAAACATGCCACACCACGTAACACCCCTTTCCCTAATAATCAGTGACTTGCCCACACTTCCCCCGATCACTCAACACCTGTCAGGGGAAGACTTCAACAGTTTCTCCCCATTTGGCAATCTATAACAACCGACAAATGAGTGCTAGACCTTATCCAACATGGTTATTGCCTGGAGCTCACCTTCAATCCACCAAACATTCCACCTCGCATTCACAAATTGTTGTCAGACTATTTGCAGTTACTCAAACAAGAGGTGCAATCTCTCTTACAAAAGGGAGCCATAGAGCCAGTTCCATTTCAGTACCAAGGTTCAGGGGTTTACTCTCTTTATTTTCTAATTCCCAAAAAGGACGGTTCCTTAAGACCAGTTTTGGATCTCAGAGAATTAAAGCACTACATACTGTCAGAACATTGCCATATGGTAACGCTTCAACAGGTTCTTCCTCTCCTACAGCAAGGCAATTTTTTTTGTCCACACTGGACTTAAAAGATGCATATTTTCACATTCCCATTCGTCCAGCTCATCGCAAATATCTCAGGTTTGTGATAGCAGGCAAACACTATCAGTTCAAAGTACTTCCATTCAGAGTCACTACTGCTCCCAGGGTATGTACAAAATTCCTAGCAGTGGTAGTAGCTCATCTCAGAAGACGACAAATTCATGTCTTCTCCTACCTAGACGACTGGCTCATCAAAGCCAGCACACACCAAAAGTATCTTCAAAACACTCGAGCCAGGCTACACCTACTCCACCAACTGGATTTCACGGTCAACATTCAAAAATCTCACCTACAGTCTTTGCAGATACAATCTTATCTAGGAGCCACTCTCAACACTCACACGGCTGTAGCCTCCCCCCAATGCAGCCAGAATTTCCAATATCCAAACTGTATTGCTGCAGTTCCAAACCAACCAAACCTTGCCAGCCAGGACTTTCATGCGCCCACTGGAAATGATGGCTTCATGCATTGCAATAGTACCTCATGCAAGACTACACATGTGTCCATTACAAGAATGCTTAGCACGTCAGTGGAATCAGTCACAGGATCAATTGACAGATCTAGTGTTGGTAGACAGCCGCACCCATTGCTCTCTGCAGTGGTGGAACCCACAGAATTTATCAAAAGGGCGACCTTTCATCAAACCTTTTCCACAAGTCGTGCTAACAGTAGACGCATCTCTCACCGGTTGGGGTGCACATCTCTATCATTACACAATCCAAGGTCTCTGGGACGACAAACGCAGATGTCTTCACATCAACTATCTAGAGCTTCTAGCTGTGTTTCTAGCGCTGAAAGCCTTTCAGTCTCATCTCACAGGCAAAGTTGTCCTAGTCCGCACAGACATGACCGCAATGTACAATGTACAAAAACAAGGGGGGACACACTCTCTCCAACTGTCAAGCCTGTCTCAGACAATTTGGAAATGGGCAATCCATCACAAGATTCACCTTCTGGCAGAACACCTCCCGGGAGTGAACAATCAAATTGCCAAACTCCTCAGCAGAAGGAGACCGCAAATACATGAGTGGGAACTTCATCCCCAAGTTCTCCTTCCATACTTTCAACAATGGGTATACCCACAAATAGATCTGTTTGCCACAGTAGACAACAAACAATGCCCAAACTTCTCCTCCAAGTTCCCACACCCTCTCTCCAAAGGCAATGCCCTATGGATCAATTGGTATGGGATATTTGCCTACGCTTTTCCGCCTCTTCCACTCCTTCCGTTTCTGATTCGGAAACTCGGGTAAATATCACTCACATTGATTTTGGTAGCTCCCACATGGGCCCGTCAACCGTGGTACACCACCCTGTTAGAGCTCTCAGTAGTTCCACATCAAAAGCTACATCTCACCTCCAGTCTCCTCACTCAGAACCATGGAGAAATCAAGCATCCAAATCCCAAGGAGCTAAACTTAGCGATTTGTCTCCTGAAGTCATAGAGTTTGGGAATTTAAATTTACCACCAGACTGTATGACTGTTCTGAAAGAAGCAAGAAAACCTACTACCAGAGCCTGCTATGCAGCAAAATGGAAACAATTTGTTGTTTACTGCAATAACAACAAAATTATACCTCTAGATGCTTCTGTTCAGAACATTGTCTGTTACCTTTTAAACCTACAGCAATGTGGGCTAGCCTACACATCTATTAGGTTGCACCTTGCAGCAGTAGCTATGTATTTGCAAAGCAGACAACATTTGTCTTTGTTCAAAGTTCCTGTGATCAAAGCATTTATGGAGGGCTTAAAAAGAGTTATACCACCAAGAATTCCACAAGCACCAGTGTGGAGTCTTAATATTATATTTACAAGACTTATGGGTCCACCCTTTGAACCGCTGCACAAGTGTCCTTTACAGTTTCTCTCTTGGAAGGTTGCATTCCTCATTGCAATCACTTCATTAAGGAGAGTTGGTGAGCTACAGGCATTAACTTTTGAAGAACCCTTCTTTGAGCTCCATAAAGATAGGGTAGTTCTTCGCACCAATCCCAAATTCCTTCCCAAAGTGGTTTCTGCTTTCCATATTAACCAATCAGTTGAGTTACCTGTGTTCTTCCCTTAACCTGATTCAGTAGCAGAACGAGCTCTTTACACACTTGACGTCAAAAGAGCTTTATTGTATTATATCAAAGGAACAAAAGATTGTCGTAAAACAAAGCAACTGTTTGTTTCATTTACACCACCTCACAAAGGCAATCCTATTTCTAAATCTGGCATTTCAAGATGGATTGTTAAGTGCATTCAAACATGCTACGCAAAAGCCAAAAGAACTTTATACCGCCTAGAGCGCATTCCACTCACAAAATAGGGGCATCTATGGCCTTTTTAGGTAACATTCCTATATTTGACATTTGTAAAGCAGCAACATGGTCTACACCACACACATTTACCAAACACTATTGTGTGGATGTACTAGCACACCAACAAGCCAATGTAGGGCAGGCAGTGCTAAAAACACTTTTCCATACAACTGCAACATCTACTGGTTAGCAACCGCTTTGGGAGAATACTTCTATGTAGTCTATGCAAAGCATGTGTATCTACAGCACACATGCCTCAAACGGATAATGTTATTTACCCAGTAAGCATCTGTTCTTGGCATGTAGAGCTGTAGATTCACATGTGCCCACCCTCCTCCCCATGCACCTGTAATTGTTGCAGTTCTCATTATTCACTTTATCCACGCATAGACATCTCTTTACTACACTCACTTACTCTAACTACAATCTAACAATGGAGTCGATGCCCATGCGCACTACCGCCGAAAGGAGGAGACACCTTACCTTGTGACTGGAAAGACTCCTTTGAAGAAAAACAAATTGCCAACATCCGGACCCAACACTATATGGCAGGAGTATGCAAAGCATGTGAATCTACAGCTCTGCAGGCCAAGAACAGATGCTTACTGAGTAAGTAACATTATCCTTGCTCACCCACCGACTCTGGCTCCGGCCAAACCCGCAAGTCTACACCTGACGCCCACGGCCCGAGTTCGAGTAGCCCAACACCACGAGGAGGTCTC
This sequence comes from Calotriton arnoldi, assembly GCA_963921515.1. Classification (NCBI taxonomy): domain Eukaryota; kingdom Metazoa; phylum Chordata; class Amphibia; order Caudata; family Salamandridae; genus Calotriton; species Calotriton arnoldi. Next base: position 848,449 of record CAWUFW010002762.1, on the reverse strand, counting down.
CCCGGTGATCCTGACCTGGGATCTGGTGATCCCTGACCTACATCAAGTCTCCATCCGACACCTGCAGCCCCTTTCTGGAGGATCTCCGCGACCAGAGCCGGTAAGAGGAACCCAACGCCAAAAGACACCCCTGCACCCGACGTCCCATGGGCTTGGGTGGCCCAACCAACAGTGTCCCGGCATCCCCAAGCATCCCAACTTATCTCTCCAACCGGTGGTCGCCTCTAGAAGATCTTCGTCCCGAGCCTGCAGTGTTTGTTGCAACCGGAGAATCCCCATTGAAACCAACAGGGCACCCAATATCAAAACAGCACCCTGCACCCAGCCGCCCCTGCACCGCTTTGGGTGCACCTTGTGTGATAAATCGGATCCCCCTTTGCCCTGAGCCTAACACCAGGAGCTTTGCTCCCACAACCTTGTGGCCTGCTTGTGAGCAGCCACCAACCTGAGGCCCTGTATCCTCCATTGAATAACATTGGGCCTCAGCACTCTGAACCTGGCCGCCCTTGTGCTGCTGAGGGTGCTTTGAGAGTGCATCCTTGACCCTGGGGGAACCCTGGTTCTAACCTCAGAATACCAACTCCAAAACCTAAGTACTTACTGATAAAACCAATAACACTGTGTTCGAGGCATATGAGCTGTAGATCGTATACTTGTGCATAGATCGCCATCTGGTGTTGGGCTCGGATGTTTGCACTTTGTTTTTGTCTTGGAAGAAGTCTTTGTAGTCACGAGGTAGGTGACTCCTCCATAGGACAATAGTGCGCATGGGCATCGACTCCATCTCCAGATTGTTTCTTTCCGCCATCGGGTTCGGATGTGATTCGCTGCGCTCCGGGTCAGTGTCGTTTTCGAACCCCCTTCGACGCGCAATCCCTCTCCACTCGACGGTATTGTCTCGATCGCGTTTCCTTTTCGACGCATATCTTCAAAATATATAAAATCCTCAACCTTCGACGCGGGCCGTTGGGCCTATCCGTGCCGACCACGCCAGCAGTCAATGGAAAGGACTCCTTTCAAAAAATGCCCCGGGTGTGGTGCTAAGTTCCCACACACGGACTTACACGAGGTTTGTAACCTCTGCCTCTCCCCGGAGCACGAAGATAAAAACTGCGAGGCCTGTTCCTCTTTCAGGTCGAAGAAAATCATCCGTGACCGTCGGGCTCGACGTCACGAAATGTCTTGCGGAAGCAGCTCGATTCCGGACATCTTCGGAGCAGATCCCAATCTCCAGCCGGAACAACAAGCGGATGAAGGAGAGATCTCCGTCCCCGAAGCCGACGACTCCGACGTCGAAGACCAGGCAGTCACCCCGGCTCAGCGGTCCGTGAGTACCGAAACCCCTCTCCCAACCAAAACCAAACCTAAGGCTCCGGTAACACCTCCGCCCTCGGGCACAGGTAGACACTGACAACACACTTCAGACGCCCCGCCCTCGGGCCCGGTGATGAAACAAAAAGAAAAACCTCCCGGCTCGGGATCGAGCCAACCCCATTCCGGTGCCGAAAAACCACCTTCGGCACCGAAGTCCAAAACCAAGGAGGTGCCACGCCCTTCTTCGTCGGCGCCCAAGCCCTCGGCATCGAAACAAACTAAGGACAAACATTCGGACCCGAAAAAGTCTTCGGAGCCAAAAAAATCTTCGGAGCTGAACAAAACTTCGGAACCGAAAAAACACTCGGAGCCACAAACTCCTATACAAAAAGCTAAAGAGTCCAAGACACCACAGAAAGCTTCGGAGACACGGGCTAAACAACATTCTGACCCTAAATCTTCGGCACCGACAAAGGACATTGTACCCGTACAACAACTTCCAACAGATTTTTCGGATCCGAAACAAAAGACTCTCTGCATTGACCCAGAGACTGGCAAAGTTGTCGCCAAGCCTCCTAAAAAGAGAAAATTGGACACTTCAGAAGACCCTGAAATACCCATGAAGCGAAAAGAGATGGGCACTAACACTACTCCACCTCTCTCTCCTTCTCCAGTTGATCCAAATCTACTAATTTCTCCTGCACACTCCCCACAAAATAAATTTTCACCTCAACCACAGGATGATGAAGATGACTATAGTGATCAGGGTGGGAGTGGAGACCCAGATAATGATGACGCAGATACCATTCCACACAATCCAGATCCTTGGGATGATTACAACACAGATCCCGACCCACACAATGACCCGGACCTGTATCCCTCTAGGCCATCACCACCAGATGACAATATTGGGTTTGCGCAACTCATTAATAGAGCTGCTCAGTACCACGGGATACAGTTACACTCTGACCCTTTAGAAGAAGACTTTTTACTGGAAACATTTACACCCACACAAAAGTCCACACACACCCTGCCAATGTTAAAAGGCATGTTGAAACATGCACCAGAAGTTTTTAAGGACCCCGTCAGAGCCAGGATTCTTAACATCAGAATAGACAAAAAATACAAGGCAGCTCCCAATGACCCAGTATACATTAAGGGTCAGGTCCCTCTAGATTCTCTTGTAGTGTCTAATGCACGCAAGAGAGCAAATTCACAAAGCACAGGCGGCACCCCTCCTCCTGATAAGGAATCTAAACTTATAGACGCATCTGGAAAACGCATAGCATCACAATCTGCAAATCATTGGCGGATTGCCAATGCCAAAGCTTTGTTGGCCAGATATGACAGAGCTCACTATGATGAGCTTGAAAAGCTAATGCAACATCTTCCTGACCAATTTAAAGACAAAGCTAATGACCTTATACAGGAGGGAAAATTAATAACAAATACGTCCATCAAATGTGCGCTTGATGCAGCCGACACTGCCTCTCGTGCTATTAATACCAGCGTTTTGTTACGCAGGCACGCTTGGTTCCGAATCTCTGGATTCAAACAGGAAGTGCAGTCCGCTATTCTTAATCAGCCCTTTGACCAAGAGCATCTTTTTGGGCCCACAGTAGATACATCTTTAGAAAAGATAAAAAAGGATACGGAGACTGCCAAGGCCATGGGGGCCTTGCAAACCCCTAGAGGTTCTTTTCGTCGCTCCTTTTACAGGGCTGGCTCGGAGCATCCCTCTTCTTCCTATAAAAGCCCCAATCAAAACAATTCCTCCAGAGGATACTTTCGCGGAGGGTACAGAGGCAACAATGGTAAGGGAAGAGGTCGCGGTAACAATACCCGCACCTCCCCTACCACTAAGCAGTGACTTCCCTTCACTTCCCCCCCGATCATCCCACTCCTGTCGGGGGACGCCTCTCACAGTTCCTACCTGTCTGGAATTCTATCACAACAGACAAGTGGGTAAGACAAATTATCCAGTATGGTTATTGCCTGGAACTCACCTCTACACCCCCAAATATCCCTCCCAGACAACGTCCAATGTCTTCAGAGCATCTGACTCTTCTAAAACAAGAGGTTCTCTCTCTATTACAAAAACATGCAACAGAACCAGTCCCCTTGCCTCATCAAGGCACAGGGGTTTACTCCCTCTACTTTCTAATCCCAAAAAAGGACGGCTCTCTCAGACCAATTCTGGACCTCAGACCGTTAAACCTCTACATTCAGTCAGACCACTTCCACATGGTCACTCTCCAACAGGTCCTCCCACTGCTTCAACAAGGCGACTTTCTCTCCACTCTAGATCTAAAGGACACCTACTTTCATATTCCCATTCACCCCGCTCACAGGAAATATCTCCGGTTCGTGGTGGACGGTCAACACTATCAATTCAAAGTCCTTCCCTTAGCAGTGACTACAGCACCCAGAGTCTTCACCAAGTGCCTCGCAGTAGTAGCAGCTCACTTACGAAGACAACACATTCACGTGTTCCCTTATCTGGACGACTGGCTCATAAAAGCCAAGTCGCACAGCAACTGTGTGCAACACACACACAAAACAATCCAGCTGCTTCACAACTTGGGATTCATGGTGAATCTCACCAAATCCCACCTCCAACCGTCCAACACACAACAATACCTAGGTGCTACAATAGACACTTTAAAAGCTTTAGCATACCCCAACCCTCTCAGGATAAGCAGTATGCAAGCTCTAATATCCAAATTTCAGCCTCAACACTCATTACCAGCTCGAGTGTTCATGCAGTTGATCGGGATGATGGCCTCTTGTATTCCCATCGTCCCTTATGCAAGACTCCAAATGCGTCCCTTACAGGAGTGCTAAGCACGTCAATGGAACCAGGCTCAAGGTCAGCTAACAGATCTGGTGTTGGTGGACAGCCGCACACATCGCTCTCTGCAGTGGTGGAACACACAAAATCTTTCCAACGGGCGGCCGTTCCTCGACCCGGTTCCACAGATAGTGCTAACAGCAGGCGCATCGCTCACCGGCTGGGGAGCTCATCTTCAAAACCATACCATTCAGGGCATATGGACCCCTCAACAAAAACAACACCACATAAATTACCTGGAAGTACTGGCAATTTTTCTGGCATTAAAATCCTTTCAACTACATCTGGTAGGCAAGGCTGTCCTGGTCCGTACAGACAACATGACAGCAATGTACTACATACAGAAACAGGGGGGGGACACACTCTCTACAGCTTTCACACCTAGCTCAAAGCATATGGAGGTGGGCCATTCTGCAAAACATATATCTCCTTGCAGAACACCTCCCAGGGGTACACAATCAGATTGCAGATCTGCTCAGTCGTCAACGACAACAGATCCACGAATGGGAATTACATCCTCAAGTTCTTCTTCCATTCTTTCACATGTGGGGCCACCCAGAAATAGATCTGTTCGCCACACACCAAAACGCAAAATGCCCAAGCTTCGCGTCCAGGTATCCACACCCATTGTCCAAAGGCAATGCGCTATGGATGAACTGGTCAGGCAAATTTGCTTACGCTTTTCTGCCTCTCCTGCTAATTCCGTTAGTGGTTCGGAAGCTCAAACAGCATTCCCTCACAATGATCCTGGTTGCTCCAACATGGGCCCGACAACCATGGTTCACAACCCTCTTGGAACTATCAGTAGTTCCTCATCAAAAGCTACGCCTCTCACCCAAGCTTCTCACTCAGAACCGTGGAGAGATAAGACATCCAGATCCCAATCAACTCAACCTTGCAATCTGGCTCCTGAAGTCTTAGAGTTTGGCTACCTCAATCTCCCGCCAGACTGCATGAACATCATTAAAGAGGCTAGACGTCCTACCACCAGAGCATGTTACGCCGCAAAGTGGAAACGATTTGTAATTTACTGTACAAATAATAAAATCAATCCACTAGATGCTTCTATTCAAAACATTATATGTTATCTCTTACACCTACAACAATGTAACCTAGCATATACATCCATAAGACTACATCTCGCTGCAATAGCGGCTTATCTCCAAAACAGACAACACTTGTCTTTGTTTAGAGTACCTGCTATCAAAGCATTTATGGAAGGACTTAAAAGAATAATTCCACCCAGAGCTCCACCCTCTCCAGTGTGGAATTTAAATATTGTTCTTACCAGACTCATGGGTCCCCCATTTGAATCTCTGCACAAATGCGAAATACAGTTCCTCACTTGGAAAGTAGCCTTCCTAGTCGCTATCACATCTCTTAGAAGACATTAACCATACAAGAACCATTTTTGCAAATCCATCATAACAAAGTGGTTCTTAGGCCTAACCCAAAATTTTTACCAAAAGTCGTTTCTGCCTTCCATCTTAACGAGTCTGTTGAACTCCCAGTTTTTTTCCCTCAACCAGACTCCGTAGCAGAACGGGCTCTTCACACGCTAGACGTTAAAAGAGCAATACTTTACTATATTGAAAGGACAAAATCCTTTAGGAAAACTAAACAAATCTTTGTGGCTTTCTCCCCACCTCATAAGGGCAATCCCATTTCAAAAGCGGGAATTGCAAGGTGGATTGTTAAATGCATCCAAATGTGCTATCTTAAAGCCAAACGCACATTAACTATTCCCCCTAGAGCTCATTCCACACGCAAACTAGGGTCTTCTATGGCATTCTTAGGAAACATTCCCCTAGATGACATCTGCAAAGCAGCAACTTGGTCTACACCGCACACCTTCACAAAACACTATTGTGTAGATGTGCAAGCAAAACAACAAGCTAGTGTGGGCCAGGCTGTATTAAGAGCACTTTTTCAAACAACTCCAACAGATACAGGTAGCCACTGCTAAGGAGGAAACTGCTGTATAGTCTATGCACAAGTATACAATCTACAGCTCATATGCCTCCAACGGAAAATGCTACTTACCAGTATGCATCTGTTGTTAGCATGTAGAGCTGTAGATTCGTATACGCCCACTTGCCTCCCCGGATACCTCTATCTGTTCCAGTACTATCTTACTTAGATACATTACACATGGACATCTTTCTATTTCTTACTAACTACATCATAACCCTTTATGGCAAAAACAATCTGGGGATGGAGTCCATGCCCATGCGCACTATCGTCCTAGGGAGGAGTCACCTACCTCGTGACTACAAAGACTTCTTCCAAGACAAAAACAAAGTGCAAACATCCGAGCCCAACACCAGATGGCGATCTATGCACAAGTATACAAATCTACAGCTCTACATGCCAAGAACAGATGCATACTGGTAAGTAGCATTTTCCTTTCTCTCATAGGACTGCATTGACTGCTCTTCTGTGAAAAATCTTTTAAGTGTGGAGTTGGTTTGTATGAAACCCTAAGAAACTGCAAATGTACAAAAACTGATTTACTTAACTTTTCTCTAGGAAATGTCTCAGTGTGATATCTAGGCATATCACACTGAGTAGAAAAAGTAACTAAAAGTAATCGGAAAAGTAACGTACACAGTAATCTGAAAAGTAATGTTCGAGGCATGTGAGCTGCAGAGCTCACACTGCATTAGATCGCCATCTGGTGTTGGGCTCGGATGCTTGCACTTTGTTGTTGTCTTCGAAGAAGTCTTTGTAGTCATGTGATAGGTGACTCCTCTTTAGGACAATAGTGCGCATGGGCATCGACTCCATCCTCAGATTGTTTTTTTCCGCCATCGGGTTCGGATGCATTTCGACACTCCGGTTCGAAACTCGTTTTTTGCAGCGTTTTCCACTTTTCAACGCCTAATACCGACATCGACATCTCGACGTCCCTTCCTCGATCTCCTTTCCAGCCGTCGACGCGGGCCGTTGGGCCCATCGACGCCGTAAGGCCTACTGCCCATGGAAAGGACGCCATTCCGAAAATGCCCCCAATGTGGAGCAAAGTTTCCTCATAGCGACCACCACCAGGTCTGTAATCGGTGCCTCTCACCAGACCATAACGAGGCCACTTGTCCGGCCTGCGCCTCCTTCCGCTCCAAGAAGACAATCCGAGATCGTCGAGCCCGAAGGCACATCATGGCGCACAGGTCCGCTCCGGAACCCGTCAACATCTTCGACGAGGGTCCCGATGTTCCGGAAGAAGACTCCGAAGACCTCGCTATCATCTCCGAGGCAGAGGACTCCGACAGTTCCATCCCTTCAGGGCAGCGTGTGAGTACTACTGCCCCTGCCCCAACCCTCCCTGCAAAATCGAAGGCACCGGTCAGTACTTCGCCTACGGGCCCCAGTCGAGACCGTAAACGTGTTTCGGACGCCCCGCCTTCGGGCTCGGCACCGAACAAGAAAACAAAGCCTTCTAGTTCCTCGGCACCGACCAAACCACATGTGCCCGCCACACCGGCACCTTCGGCGCCGAAACACAAAGACCACCCGGCGCCGAAATCCAGTTCGGTACCCAAATCCGCCTCCAAGCACGCGGATCCCTCGGCACCGAAACCGAAGCTACTCGACACACCCCTAAACTAAAGCCGGTCGAGCCTGTAGCTAAACCGAAGGACGCCTCGACGCCTTCTAAAGCAAAGGAACATCTAAAGAAGCCATCACCACGTTCGGAACCGAAAAGTCGGCGCCGAAAACTAATATTCAAGGAGAGGAACTGTTTACACCGGATCCCATCGATCCTAATCAAAACAAACTTTATATCAATCCTAAAACAGGACATATTTCCTCTGTGCCACGTCACAAGCCTGTCCCTCCGAAGAAGAAAGACTCTTCCACTTCCCCTATGCCTCCTTCTTCCCCTATACCTCTCTCTAACACCCCTCCTCTCCACATCCCTATCACACCTCCTCAACCTGCGGATTCTCCCCCACATGAGTATGAGGACAACATGGGGTACAGGGATGACCCTCATTTATATCTGGATCCAGATAATCCACCACAGGATGACTGGGGTTATAATGACCCCCAGACCCTACAGACCTCCCCAGCCCTCCACCTTATCCTACAAAACCATCTCCACCAGATGATCACATAGGTTTTGGGCAACTTATACATAGGGCGGCCGTTTTCATGGGGTGCATATTCACACCGACCAACCAGAGGAAGATTTTCTTCTAGACACTTTTGAACGGTCTCAAAAACTGTTCAAACTTTGCCCATGATCAAGGGTGTCATTAAACATGCACCTGAAATTTTTAACGACCCGGTCAGAGCCAGGATCCTTAATCCTAGGGTGGATAAAAGTATAGACCTGCCCCCGATGACCCCACCTACATCAAAGGTCAGCTCCCCCTTGACTCACTGGTCGTTTCTAATGCCAGAAAACGCGCCAATTCCCAAACTTCAGGGGATGCTCCGCCCCTGATAAAGAATCCAAATTGTTAGATTCCTCTGGCAAACGCGCAGCTGCGCAAGCCACCAACATCTGGCGCATCGCTAACACCCAAGCTCTACTAGCTAGGTACGACAGGGCACACTACGATCAGCTAGAAACCCTCCTTCAACATCTACCTGATCAATACAAAACACAAGCCACTGACCTCATTCAAGAAGGCAAACTTATTTCAAATGCCTCCATTAAGTGCGCCTTAGACGCAGCCGACACCGCCGCTAGGTCAGTTAACACTAGCGTGCTTATCAGACAACACGCCTGGCTTCGCATTTCAGGTTTTAAGCCAGAAGTCCAGACTACCATATTAAACCAGCCATTTAACCAAAACCAACTATTTGGTCCTGCTGTCGACACAGCACTAGAAAAGATGAAGAAGGATACTGACACTGCCAAATCAATGGGAGCATTGCAGTCCCCGCAGCAACGTGGCTCCTTTCGCCGCTCCTTTTACAGAGGGGGCTCCAGGAATACCACCGCACACAGTTCCTCTTCCTATCGAACAAACACCCAAACCTCCCCTAATAGAGGATACTTTAGGGGTGGTTACAGAGGCAACAACTCTAAGGGCAGAGGTCGAGGTAATAATAACAACACCCGTACCTCCACCACTCCCAAACAGTGACTTTCCTCCACTTCCCCCGACCACAATACTCCCTGTCGGGGAAAGGCTATCACAGTTCCTGCCTGTCTGGAACTCCATTACAACAGACAGGTGGGTGAGACAGATTATCCAACATGGCTACTGCCTGGAGCTAACGGCTACCCCCCCACCATACCACCCAGGCAGCGTCCAATGTCCACAGACCATCTTACACTTTTACAACAAGAGGTACTTTCCCTGCTTCAAAAGCACGCCATAGAGCCAGTGCCTCTGCTACAGCAAGGCACAGGGTTTACTCCTGTACTTCCTCATTCCCAAAAGGACGGCACTCTCAGGCCTATTTTAGACCTCAGACCTCTCAATCAATACATACACTCAGATCATTTTCATATGATCACTCTCCAACAAGTGCTTCCCTTACTACAACAACAAGACTTCCTTGCCACATTAGACCTCAAGGACGCCTACTTCCACATTCCCATACATCCTGCTCACAGGAAGTATCTAAGGTTCGTTCTCAATGGGCAGCACTACCAGTTCAAGGTACTCCCATTCGGAGTCACCACTGCTCCAAGAGTGTTTACCAAATGCCTTGCAGTAGTAGCAGCGCATCTAAGAAGACAACAAATACATGTCTTCCCATACCTGGACGACTGGCTTATCAAAGCCAAATCATTCAACCAGTGTGTCCAACACACTCACCAAACAATACAAACATTACACAACTTGGGGTTCACAATAAACTATACCAAGTCCCACCTTCAGCCCTCCCATGTCCTTCAATATCTGGGAGCTACAATAAACACTTCCACTGCTCTAGCTTATCCCAGCCCAGCCAGGATAGCCAGTATACAAACCCTTGTCCCCAGGTTTCAAATGCAACACTCTCTCCCAGCCAGAGTGTTTATGCAGCTCATCGGCATGATGGCATCCTGCATTTTTCTCGTCCCTCATGCAAAACTTCAAATGCGTCCTCTACAAGAGTGCCTAGCGCGCCAATGGAACCAGGCTCAGGGACATCTTACAGATCTGGTGTTGGTGGACAGCCGCACACATCGCTCTCTGCAGTGGTGGAACACCAACAATTTGTCCAAGGGGCGGCCGTTCCTAGAGCCGGTTCCACAAGTAGTACTAACCACGGACGCATCCCTTACAGGATGGGGGGCACACCTGTTACACCATACAACACAGGGCAAGTGGACCACTCAGCAGAAGCTGTTCCACATCAACCACCTAGAGTTACTAGCCATATTCCTAGCTCTCAAGTCCTTTCAACTCCACGTACAAAACAAAGCTGTCCTGATCCGAACAGACAACATCACAGCTATGTACTATATACAAAAACAGGGGGGGACACACTCTCCACAACTGTCCCAACTAGCACAGGACATTTGGAGGTGGGCCATTCCACAAAACATTTACCTTCTAGCGGAACACCTACCAGGCATTCACAATCAGATTGCAGATCTGTTAAGTCGACAGGCACAACAGATTCACGAGTGGGAACTACATCCACAAGTTCTTCTACCTTTCTTCCAGATGTGGGGCCAGCCACACTTAGATCTGTTCGCCACACACCAAAACGCAAAATGCCCAACCTTCGCCGCCAGGCTTCCACACCCGCAGTCCAAGGGCAATGCGATATGGATGAACTGGTCCGGCAGATTTGTGTACGCTTTTCCACCGCTCCCACTCATCCCACTTGTAGTACGCAAGCTTCGACAACAGTCTCTAAAAATGATACTAGTAGCCCCCACGTGGGCACGCCAACCGTGGTTCACCACACTACTGGAGCTATCAGTAGTCCCATACCAAAGACTACACCTCTCCCCATCAATGCTAACGCAGAGCCATGGAGAGATAATGAACCCAGATCCATCTCAGCTGAACCTTGCAATTTGGCTCCTGAAATCCTAGAATTCGGTTACCTTAACCTACCCCCAGACTGCATGGACGTTATAAAAGAAGCTAGACGCCCAACTACCAGAGCCTGCTATGCAGCTAAATGGAAAAGATTCGCTATTTACTGCACTAATAATAACATCCAACCATTACAAGCCTCTACGCAAAACATCATTTGCTATTTGCTACATTTGCAAAGATGTAGTCTTGCATACTCATCCATACGTCTGCACCTCGCAGCCCTTGCTGCTTACTTGCAAAACAGGCAACACTTATCACTATTCAAAGTTCCCGCCATTAAAGCCTTCATGGAAGGCCTTAAGCGCATCATACCTCCCACATTACCACCTTCCCCAGTGTGGAATCTTAATATAGTACTTACCAGGCTCATGGGTCCACCTTTCGAACCCTTACATAAATGTGAACTTCAATTCCTTACATAGAAAGTTGCGTTTCTAATTGCAGTCACTTCTCTAAGGAGAGTCAGTGAACTACAAGCTCTAACTATACAAGAGCCTTTCTTACAAATACATCATAAAAAGGTAGTTCTCAGAACAAACCCAAAATTCCTTCCCAAAGTTATTTCGCCTTTCCACCTTAACCAATCAGTAGAACTACCTGTGTTCTTCCAAAACCCAGATTCCGTGGCAGAAAGAGCTCTCCACACCCTAGATGTCAAAAGAGCCCTTATGTATTACATTGACAGAACCAAATCTTTTCGCAAAACCAAACAATTGTTTGTGGCTTTCTCTCCACCACACAAAGGTAATCCCATCTCAAAAGCCGGGGTTGCAAGGTGGATTGTTAAATGTATCCAAATCTGCTACCAAAAAGCCAAACGCACATTATCAGTTCCCCCTAGAGCGCACTCAACACGCAAACTAGGGGCATCCATGGCATTCTTAGGGAACATTCCCTAGAAGACATATGTAAGGCAGCCACATGGTCTACAACACACACCTTCACTAAACACTATTGTGTTGATGTGCAAGCCAAGCAACAAGCTTCCGTGGGCCAAGCTGTCCTTAAAACCCTTTTTCAAACTACTGCAACACATACAGGTGACCACCGCTAGGGAGATACTGCTGTACAGTCTATGCACAGTGTGAGCTCTGCAGCTCACATGCCTCGAACGGAAAATGCTACTTACCAGTATGCATCTGTTCTTGGCATGTAGAGCTGCAGATCCTCACACGCCCACCCACCTCCCGGGACCTGTATGTGCTCCAGTCCTATCTTAATTAGATACACACACATGGACATCTCTTTTCTTTTCTACTAACTCCATCACTCCCCAATATGGCGAAAAACAATCTGAGGATGGAGTCGATGCCCATGCGCACTATTGTCCTAAAGAGGAGTCACCTATCACATGACTACAAAGACTTCTTCGAAGACAACAACAAAGTGCAAGCATCCGAGCCCAACACCAGATGGCGATCTAATGCACAGTGTGAGGATCTGCAGCTCTACATGCCAAGAACAGATGCATACTGGTAAGTAGCATTTTCCTTTGACTGTGTACTTACCTGTAAACCAACCAATTGCATTCTACTGCATTTCAACTGTATTCAACTGCATTATTCTTGCAAAGTATTATTCACTTACCTGTACCAGGCCTGGCTTGGTTCTAAAAATAAAAATACAACTAAATAATATTTTTATACAAACAAATTGGTCTGAGTTCAGTCTTTGAGTGTGTAACATCATTTCTTGCCTGAGTGTGTACAATAAATGCTTAACACTACCCAATGATAAAGCCTTACTGGTCGCCCCCACTACCACAAATAGAGAGTAAGGTATTATCTACTTTTACCTCTGCCTACCTTTGGGGTTCCACTGGACTCTGTGCACACTATACCTTACTTTGGTATAGTATATACAGAGCCAGCTTCCTACATTGGCGGATCAGCGGTGGGGTCTACAACTTTGCATTTGTTGGACTGACTTGGTCTACACCTGATCACACTACAGAACTCCTAAAGTGTCTTTAGAAATTCCGATTTTTTAATTTGACACATTTTTCCAAATCACTAAAAAGTCTTGTTAGGCCCTTGGTTAAGTCCCTTTAGAATTTTAGAAAAATAAAAACTCACTATAGTTAGGGGTAAGAGGTTTAGAAACATTTTTGTAGAATGTCTCTTAACAAGAACCCAGGTATTAGTGAAAATATAACTAATGACATAGAGAATATGGTTGAGGAGCTCGACCTCGCCCCTTATCTCCACTTAGAATTTAGGGGGTTAAGGTATCTATGTAATCTCAAAAACATTGCCATGGAGTAACATCCCTCCAAACAAAAGCTCCAGGAGCTGTTGGCAGGGTATGCTAAGGACCACCCCTCTGAGCAAGGTGAAGACCTCTCAGATGGAGAAGAGGAAGGAGGGGATGAGGATAACTTCCAACCCCCTTTACGTCCTAGGGAGAACCGGGCCCCTGTGCCCCTGACTCCAAGAATACAACTCACAGCACCTAGATCCCACGCAGGTGGGTCAGGTACTTCTGAGTCCATTGATGACAGCCTCAATGAGGATACCAACCTCTTAGTGGGGTTGACCAAGAGATTAGATCTAGATACCAGACTCCTGACGAGCAGAGATGGGCTTAGCTCCCATCAATGGTGGCAGCAACATACTAAATAGGGACAGAGAGCAATTTTATGATCCTAAAATCCACAAAGGGATTGTCCCCAAATTTGAGGAAGGTGATGACATCACCATGGTTCACAGCTTTTGAGAGAGCCTGTGAAAAGTGAGGAAGTCACACTGGGGGCACTCCTTTGGGAACTGTTCACTGGTAACTGCAGGGACAGACTCCTGACCCTAACAGGGGCAGATTCTGGGCCTTATGACCTCATGAAGAACACTCTGATTGAGGGCTTTGGGCTCACAACTGAGGAATATAGAATTAGATTCAGGGGGGCTCACAAAACCCAAAACCAATCCCAGATTGACTTCGTAGACTACTCAGTTAAGACACTAGATGGATGGTTAACTGGAAACAATGTGCATGATTTCAATGGGCTTAACAATCTTTTCATGAAGAACATATTTTGAGTAATTGTACTAATGAGAAGTTACATCAACATCTGGTAGATCTATGTCTAATTTCTCCCCAAGAATTGGGAAAGAATGCAGACCACTGGGTCAAGACTATGGTAACAAAAACAGCCACTGGGGTGACCAAACGAAAGAGTTTACCAAACCTCCCCAGGGGAACTGGAGATGCCACTTGTCCTAACAAGAAGAACCCTAGTCCTCCTCCAGTTTTGCAGCGTGAATCTTTCTGGATTCACTATGCTGTGCATTATTCCGCCATCTCGTGGTTGGGTCCGGATTCGTAGTCTTTTCTTTGTTTTATGTGTTTTTTGTGGTTTTTTTGTTGTTGGCCCAGGTGGGCGGCGACGCCCCACCATTTGGTGTCTTCGGTGACGTCGTCGCGCTTCCTGCGGAAGCTCCCACCCTTGGTAGCCATCTTCAGATTCTTTTTTCCGCCGTGGGGTCTGGATCGTTGCCGAGAAGTTCCAGAAACTTTGGACGAAGAATCTCAAAGTCGAATATCACCACAGAGGATCGTTTCCCGAGACACCGGACGACGACACAAGTAAACCAGAGACAACAAGAAGGACGACGAGGTAGAAGGTCCACGACCGAAATCTCGACGCCTACAGAGAATGCGCTCACAGGGGGCTCCCTGAGAGCGGTTATGGACAAGACACCGTTTAAGTTTTGCCAGAACTGTCACCACAAGTACGCCCAGAAGGACCAGCACCCAGTCTGTAACCTCTGCTTGCCGCTCAAACACATCAGCGAAGACTGCAACGCGTGTTCGGCGTTCACCCCCAAGACCCTCCGGGTAAGAGAGAGACAGAGCAGGGCGAACTACAACATGCAGGGCCAGGGACCAGCACCATCGCTCCGAGACCTGGGCCTCTCGAGCGGAGAGGAAGACAACATCGCAGAGGGACCGGAGGACTGCTCTGTCGTCGAGGTCCATAAGCAAACGTCGAAGGAGGTAAGGGAGTCGTCGACCCCAAGGCACCCAAGCGACGCTCGAAAGAGTGAAGCCAGAACCCCGAGCGACACTCTTAGAAGTGTAGAAAAGTCCTCAAAGGGAGCGTTGCCGCCGAAACCCTCGGCGAAAGCAACCGCATCCAAGGACAAGCAACCGAGCGGATCCTTCGAAAAGGACTCCCAATCGGCGAAAGCCTCCGAAAAAACAAAGGCGTCGAAGGTCACCTCCGAAAAGGAAGCCTCGACACCGAGAAAGGAAGGCCCGGCGTCATCTTCGACGACCGCGACCACAAAGAGAGGCGCTCCACCACTCGACGCCGAAAAGGCCCACGAGATGGCGAAAAAGAAGAGAAGGCTCGAGGCAGAGATGGCGAGCATCCTGCAACGTAAAAAAAGACTTTGACGAGAAGATGAAGCAATACGCTATTCCATCGAAGCCAGCGCACGAGGCACTCGAGGAGTTCGACGCCGAATACATCGAGCCCCCGAGAACACCCGAACCGCTCGAAGACCAGGACGAAGAAGACTACGACTTCGAAGCCGAAGAAGAGATGGAGTCTTACCGGGACTCGGCGCCCTCGGAGGCACAAGACTTGGACTGGCAAGACCTCGACGCAGAGTCACCAGAAGAGGGGGTAGACTCTTACCCCTCGAGGCCTTCGCCGCCAGACGACATCGGAGTCTACAATGGAGTCGTCCAGAAGGCTGCAAAGACATATGGGGTCGAAATGCAGGAGGAAAAGACAAAAGCAGGTTTCCTCTTCGAAACCCTGCTCCCTCAACAAACAAAGAGCCAATTCCTCCCATGTTGCCCGGCGTCCTGGACCAGGGAAGGGAGGCCTTCAGAGAACCTGCAGTCCTCAAGGCGGTTACACCTAGAAGCGAAAAGAAATATAAGCATTCCACAAAAGACCCTGCGTACATCCAAGGGTCAGTGCCAGCAGACTCCATTATCGCAGCAACGGCCAGGAAAAGGGCCGGTGTGCCCACCAACACAGGCCCACCTCCAGACAAGGAGAGCAAGCGAATAGACCTCACAGGACGAAAGGTGGAGAGGAACGCGGCCATACACTGGCGCATCGCCAACTCCAACGCCCTCATCAGCAGGCATGCATACCAGCATTGGGATGAAATGAGCCAGCTCATTACACACCTGCCAGAAGAATACCAACAAAGGGCTAATTACCTAGCGGAGGAGGGCAAGGCTATCGCGAACACTTGCCTAAAGTCAGCCTTGGACGCAGCAGAGAACTCCAGCAGGCAAATGATGATAGGGGTGACTGAAAGGAGACACGCATGGCTCAGGATCTCGGGCTTCAAGCCGGAGGTACAGAGTAACATCCTCAACACACCTTTCGACGGGGAGAAACTGTTTGGAGCACCGGTCGACGACAAGTTGACGCAACTAAAAAGGACAACGAAACTGCGAGGTCCATGGGAGCACTGCAGTTCAGGGGGATGAGAAGAGGAAACCCCTCAAGGCGGCCCAGTGGTAGAGGGGCAATGCACCCACCACTTCACACCAGTCCCCCAGCAAGGATACCAGGGGAACAACCAGGGCCAAAGCCAACAGGGACAACAGCAGCAAAATTGGCAGTACCAACCCAGAGGACGGTCCTTTCGAGGGCGCGGTTACGGACGGGGACAGGCCCGAAGAGGGGCAGCAGCCCACCTCAAAGTGACTCCACAAACAAACCAAACCCTCCCCTATTAACACCAAGGGAGAGGAGAAGTCAACAAAAGGACAAAATAAGAAACACACACAGCCAAAAAATAACCACCGAGCATACAACCCCAGTTGGGGGCAGAATAGGAAAGTTCCTCACACAATGGAGGAACATTACCACGGACAAGTGGATACTGAACATCATACAGCACGGGTACTGCATAGAACTCCAAAAACACCCCCAGGCAAAAAACCAAGACACCGGGCAATTCCCGCAAGGGAGCTCGCCCTCCTACGTCTAGAAGCAGAGGAGCTGCTACAAAAAGAGCAATAGAACCAGTTCCAATAAACGAAAGGAACAAGGGAGTATACTCAACGTACTTCCTAGTGCCAAAGGTAGACGAAACACTAAGACCAATACTGGACCTCAGATTCCTGAACAAGTTCGTAAAAACTCAAAAATTCAAAATGACTTCACTTCAGGAAGTAATACTCCAAATCCAACAAGGGGACTACATGGCGACCATAGACTTGAAAGATGCATATCTGCACATACCCGTCAACCACAAACACAAACGTCTACTAAGATTCGTGATAGGCCACAATCACTACCAGTTCACAGTGCTAGCCTTCGGACTAAAGTCCGCACCAAGGGTGTTCACAAAATGCCTAGCTGCAGCGCACCTTCGGAGGAAGGGCATACATGTATACCCCTACCTCGACGACTGGCTTGTGAAAGCAGGATCATACAGACACTGCAAGGATCACATCAATCAAGTCATACAAACACTGTCCAGACTAGGTTTCTCAATACATTGGGAGAAATAGTCAACAAAACCGCAGCAGATCAAAATATTCTTAGGGGCACAAATAGACAGCACACAGTCCAAGGTGTTCCCCAGCAACAAGAGAACTATAGCGCTCCTGAGGGAAACACGTCATTACCGCAAGGGGCAAGTTCTGACAGTGAGGACGGTGAGCAGAATAATGGGGATGATGGCATCGTGCATCCACCTAGTCCCACATATCAGGCTGCACATGAGACCGTTCCAAGAATGGATACAGCAGCAGTGGTCACAAGCGACAGAGAGTTGGGAAGATCTAGTGGTTGTCACACACGCAGTGCAGCAAGAAATAGCGTGGTGGAAGGAAGAGAACATATTACAGGGGAAGCCATTCACACAGCCAACTCCAACAGTGACCATCACAACAGACGCCTCACAGCAGGGCTGGGGCGCGCACATGCACAGACTCCGCATCAGGGGGCTGTGGTCACAACAAGATGCAGTGAAACACATCCACTACCTAGAACTAAAAACTGTGTTCCTAGCCTTAAAAGCCTTTCAAAAGCAGCTTTACGGACAGAAAGTGCTGATACAAACAGACAACACAACCACCATGTTCTACATCAACAAACAAGGTGGTACACAGTCAGCACCGCTATCAAGCCTAGCACAGGAAATTTGGAGATGGGCCATCCCTCTAAGGATAGACCTACTGGCAATACACCTCCCAGGAATAGACAATGTAGAGGCAGACCGACTCAGCAGACAGACGTCAGCATCCCACGAATGGGAGCTCAACCAACAGGAGGTGCAGCGGATGTTCCAAAAGTGGGGTACACCACGGATAGACCTGTTTGCAACACTCCAGAATGCAAAATGCCAACATTACGCATCCAGACAACCGGACCAAAGGACCCTAGGGAATGCGCTATGGATAAGTTGGACGAACGAATTTGCATACGCTTTTCCCCCGATACCACTGTTACACAAGGTACTCAGCAAATGCAGGAGCAGCAGCATGACACTCATACTGGTGGCACCTCAGTGGGCCAGACAATCATTGTTCTCACAAATAATGGAAATGGCGCAGGAACCAGCACACAGGTTCAGCAGAAGGAAAGACCTCCTGACAATGCAAGACGGAAAAGTGCTCCACCCAGAACCAGAGAGCCTCAGCCTAGCAGCATGGCTCCTGAGGACCTAGAATTCGCACACCTCAAGCTACCACCAAGCACCATGGCAGTTCTCAGAGAAGCAAGGAGACCCACTACAAGAAAATGTTACATTGCAAAGTGGAAAAGGTTCTCGCAATGGTGCATTAAAGAGGGACTGCAACGAAAAGTCACAAAAGAATCAACGGTACTACAATACTTAACGCACCTACTACACAGCGGGCTGAGTTACTCATCACTAAGGGTTCACTTAGCAGCCCCAGGCCTACAACAGGGGAGAAGCGGGGAAAAGCTTCTTCACCTCCCAGGTGGTCAAAAGATTCCTGGAAGGGGCTAAAAGAATAGCCCCCCCCCTAAAAGAATGCCAGCCCCAAGCTGGAACCTCAACACTGTGCTAACACAGTTGATGAAACCACCATTTGAGCCCATACACAAGATCACACTGCACATGCTCACACTAAAAACGGCATTCTTAGTGGCTATCACGTCGCTGCGAAGGGTCAGTGAACTGCAGGCTCTTACACTACAAGAGCCCTACTTGCAAATACACAAGGACAGAATTGTCTTGAGAACAGACCCACACTTCCTGCCAAAGGTGGTGTCGCGGTTCCATATTAACCAGACAATACAGATACCAAGTTTCTTCCAGAAACCATCAACGCCCACAGAAAAGGCGCTACACACGCTGGACGCCAGAAGGGCAGTGATGCACTACATAGAAAGGACGAAGGAATGCAGGAAAACAAAACAACTCTGTTTCCTTCGCAAGCAGTTTCCTGGGACGGCCAGTAACAAAAAATACCATAGCACGATGGATTGCACAGGCAATACAACTCTGCCACAAGCAGGCAGGACAGGAATTAGAGGGAGCCGCCCAGGCTCACTCAACAAGGAAGAAGGGAGCAACGGTTGCGTTCCTAGCGAACACACCTATACAAGACATTTGCCAAGCGGCAACATGGTCTTCCGTGCACACGTTCACCAAACACTACTGTGTGGATATCCAGATGAACAAAGAGGCACAAGTAGGACAGAAGGTCTTACAACACATTTTCAGCAACCAATGCTCATCTTCCACCCAACCACCGCAATAACAAAACCGCTACAAAGTCTATGCACAGCATAGTGAATCCAGAAAGATTCACGCTGCAAAACGAATAGTTTCTTACCTGTCGGTGTAGTTTTGCAGCTTGAAGACTTTCTGGATTCACTAGCGATCCTACCCGCCTCCGCCAGGAAGATAACATAGGAGGTTAAGGGTACAACTAGACTACATACAGAGTTTAAAGGGATCAAAAGGAAAATTGAAGGATAAAAGAGAAAGACATAGACGACAAAAACTGTAAGAGGAAAAGAAAAAAAGAATCCGAAGATGGCTACCAAGGGTGGGAGCTTCCGCAGGAAGCGCGACGACGTCACCGAAGACACCAAATGGTGGGGCGTCGCCGCCCACCTGGGCCAACAACAAAAAAAACACAAAAAACACAAAAACAAAGAAAAGACTACGAATCCGGACCCAACCACGAGATGGCGGAATAATGCACAGCATAGTGAATCCAGAAAGTCTTCAAGCTGCAAAACTACACCGACAGGTAAGAAACTATTCGTTACTACTGGTGTAGCCAATCTCCAGATGGGATCAACAGTGTGCCCAGAGCAAATCAGGGTTCACACTGAAGCAGTTCTAGTCACTGAGGGTGAAGTTGAGTTTGTCGCTTTAGCTGTGTGGCCTCCCAACTTAAAGAAGTATTTACAATACCCCCGGATAAATGGGACTAGGATAGAAACATAGAAGCCCTGAGGGATACAGGTGCCAGTGTCACCATGATGAGAGACACACTGGTTTCCCCAGTGCAATACCTGATTGGAAAATCTTATCCAGTCACCAACGCTGACAGTGTTACTACTAACCATGCCATGGCTATGGTGACTTTAGACTGGGCGAGGGGGGAAGGGGGGTGTCCTGGCCTGAAACATGTAGTGGTCTCTCCAAAACGTCCAGCTGCATGTCTGCTTGGAAATGACATGGAGACTTCACCATGGGCTGAGGTAGAATTGAAAACCCATGCAGCAATGCTGGACATCTGTGAGATTGTGTGTGTGAAGGCTAGAGCAGAGAGCCGAAATCAGGGTGAAAAAGAAGTGTTGGAGCCTGAAAGAATGGCCCAACCTTCCAAGAGGAAAGGTAATAAGACTGGGAAACCAGCTTCTGAACAGCCAAAGACTCAGGACCCCTCTCCTCAGGGAGAGGACTTGGAAGCCCTAGAGGGAACTGAGCCCATGGAACTTGGCCCTTACCAGATTGAGCTCTTTTTAGGCCCAGGGGGGACCCACTAGGGAACAGCTGTGCCTTGGACAGCAGACCTGTCCAACCCTTGAAAGCCTGAGGCAGCAAGCTGCTGCACAGGAAAAGGGAGATGTCAGTGGTACCCACAGAGCCAATTGGGAAGAGGGACTCCTGTAAACTGAGGCCAGACACCCCAACCCTGGTGCCACTAGGAGAGTGGTAGTGCCTCAAATGTGCAGAGAGTTTTTACTCACTTTGGCTCATGACATCCCCCTATCTGGGGATCATGCCCAGACCAAGACTTGGGAACGGCTAGTTAGCCACTTTCACTGGCCCCTAGATGTCCCAGAAATTAAAGAAGTTTGTCAGCTCCTGTGTCACCTGTCAAGCCAGTGGCAAAACAGGTGGACACTCAAAGGCCCCCTTAATTCCACTACCAGTGGTTGGGGTTCCCTTTGAAAGGGTAGGTGTGGGCATAGGGGGGTCCACTTGATCCTCCCACAGCATCAGGAAAGAAATTTATACTGGTGGAAGTGGATCATGCCAGCAGGTAGCCTGAAGCAATTCCCCTTAATACTACTACAGCTCCTGCAGTCGCCAAGGCCCTCATTGGTGTCTTCACCAGGGTAGGGTTTCCTAAGAAAGCCCTTTTCAGACCCTGCAAGACCTGCGGTAAGAAAAGGGTACATGTAGAGGATCCCCCATGAAGACTGTCTCTACCTCCAACATAAGGTGAAGGAGTGTAAAATTTGTTGTATTTTTGCTCCAAAACCTTGAAGGACAGAGAGGGGAGGCCTCTTCTGTGTCTTCAGAGCACAAAAACTCAGAACCTATCTTTTAAGGTGGACAGTGACACCTCTGCTAGGTCTCACAAAAGACCCAGATCCCAGGAACAAGGGACTTCTGAGGAAAGCAGGAAGGACCTCAAGACATCCCACCACAGAGAATCTCTGAAAAAGGAGAAACACAAACGAATCTCCTCAAAAGCAGCCTCATCTGAGCCTTCTTCTCCATCTACAGGGGCTGGGGGATCACCATCACAAATCATCTTCTGAACTGTTGACATCAAGGCAAAAACCCTACCGTAGAGCCCCGTCGACTACACTGTCGTCTGATATTGTTGATGACGAGGGCCACAACCGTCGCTACCATCTCGTCGTTGAGACCGTCGACAGCGAATCCTATGAGGTCAGCCATTGACGCCCCAATCCCGTCAGCGAGGATCTCATCGTCGACTAAGACTCCATGGACTACCACGTCGACGACACTGTCGACGTCAACATCGTCACTGAAACCATCAATGACCCCGTTGACGACGCTCCCGTCGACGGAGAGTGTATTTACGGTGCCACGAGCAAGTCGATCGGCGGCCTTTACGCCTATGGACATTCCCTCGACAACAACCTCTTCGACGCCTCCGTCGACGATGATAAAAATTACTAAAATAGTAAAAACATCCTTACGACCTGAGGTTACTTCCCCCAGCAAGGTTTCCCCTCTCCTATGCCCCACCCTCCACACTTTCCCCCCCCCCCCCCATGTTATCTATTGGACCTGGAGGATTCAGCCCATCAGAGCTCCAGTTTAAATATGAAGATGACGACATGGAAGAACAACAATACTATCCGCATTATTATGCTTCTCAGTCGAAGCATTGCCACCAACCTTACCAGTATTACCCTGAACCACAGCCAAGACAAGAGGGAGTTCAAGTACCTCTATCACTCTTTCAAGACTTGCAGGCCATGTTGCAGGACTATCGGAAGAGGTTTCCGAACCTCTTCAGGGGCATCCAGTGACTCCTTCTCAGCCTACCTCCCCCTGCAACTCCAAGACCCCTGCCTCCACCGATTACACCCAGTATTACACCCGCTTCAAACATAGCGGCATTTCCAAGAGACCACCCATCATCAACAGATGATGAGGAAGGCAAAATTCCAGACCCTCAGGCTCCCCATTATGAATGGGACGGTTACCTAGTTCTCACTCCATCACCTCCACCACATTATCCAGAACTCTCCTCCGGAGGTATTGGAGGGTTTCACAAATTGATGGATTGTGCAGCTGCTAGGTTTCACCTCCTAGTCTCAGTCAAGCAGTCTGACTGTTTTTTATATGATTTCAAGGAACAGACCAGGAAAGCGGTCAGAGCCATCCCTGTCATAGATTATATATGGGAAGAAGGCGTAAAAATAAGGTAGAACCCATCAGCGGTACCACCCTCTATCAATAAAAAATATAAGACCCCAGAAGATCTTCCTTCTTACCTACAGGTTATCCCAAACCGGACTCGCTCATATCACAGGCAACGCAATGCCGCTCCAAGAACCCTGCCACCCCGATATCTATGCCATCAGATAAGGAGGGCAGGTGTTTAGATAATATAGGTAAAAGGTTCTCAAGCATGCCTGCCATAGTTCGTGCGGTCAACTTTCTAGGTATCCTGGGCCGCTATGATAGGCAGATGCTGTCTGACATTGGTGATCTCATGGACCTAATACCTGAGGACCAAGAATCAGAAGCAAGGAAGATATTGCAGGAGGGTGAGCGCACGTCAGCCGAGATCATAGACTGCACAATGAACATAGCCTCCACCGGTTTTTGCCAACTTGCATGGTCAGCAGTCTTAAGGCGACAGGGCTGGCTAAAAGCGACCACCTTTAGGCCAGAATTCCAGTCGAAAATATTAGATATGGACTAAGATGGAGAGAGACTATTTGCAAAGCATATTGATGATGCTTTGTTGGCCATCAAAATGGACACAGACACGGCCAGATCTCTTGGTACACTTCAATTTAGAAAGATTCCCTTTCGAGGGGCACGCAGAAGAGGTTTCTCAACCTTCAGAGATGGATTCCAACGCTCCCAACAGTATCAGCCCTTTCACTCTCAATACAGGCTTCCTATCAGCAGCAACCCTACCGGCCACCCCCTACTGCAGCATACACAAAGCAAGGACCTAGACGAAAGAACACCCCCACAGCCTAGACACAGGACCTTAAACAGTGACCTCAGCCTGGGACCGGCTACTCCCACCCCCACCCCCATCCTGTGGGTGCGAACATCACCAATTACCTCCATCATTGGCGTCAGATCACTTCAGTCAAATAGGTATTGGACTTGGTCACCTATGGCCATAACCTGGAGTTTATCGAAAGACCACCCAACAGTCCGCCAAGGGGAGTGCACCCCGTTGGTCTTCACTTACTCAAAAAAGAAGCCCTTATCATGCTCACCAAATGAGCAATCGCGAAAGTTCCTCCGACCCAGAAGGGTAATGGGTTTTTACTGACGTTTTTTCTTAATCTGAAAGAAATCAGGGGAATGGAGACCAATTCTAAACCTCAGGAAGTAAAACAAATTTCTTTCAGGCAACCTTTCCCGAAGAAAGTCTGTTTCGGTACGCTTATTCAAGTCACTGATGGGCATGATGTCCTCTGTGATAAATCTAGGTCCTCAGGCACGTCTGAAGCAGTGGATCCAGACACAGGGGTCCTTCGACAACTTCATAAACATCACCCCAGGGATGGTGCAGACACAAGCGTGGTGGTCTCGGATTTCCAATCTCTCCAAAGGCCAAACGTTCGGGCCACAACTACCCGACTTTGTCATAACTACAGATGCCTCTATGGAATGCTGGGGCGGTCATCTCCAAGACCTACAAATGCAAGGAAAGTGGTCTGTGCTCCAAAAGACAATGTGTATCAACCGCCTAGAGTTGAAAGCCATCTTTCTCACCCTCCAAGCGTTCCTACCAAGGATAGCAGGGTCATCCGTGCTGATACATACAGACAATACGGCCAGCATGCATTATGTCATCAAGCAAGGGGGCACGAGATCACTACCACTCTCCCAGGAAGACCAGCAGCTCTGGAGTTTGCTTGCAACTCACAAGATTTCTCTGAAGGCTGAGCACGTCTCCGGCATAAGCAACACCTTGGCGGACACACTCAGTAGAGCCAAGGACGGATGTCACAAGTGAGAATTGAATCAGTCGGAGCTGAACAAGACACTATGGGGGCAACCCACACTGGATATCTTTGCGACCAACGAGAACTCCAAATGCCAGTTCTACACCAGTCGATACCTGCTCCCTGGGTCGTGGGGGGGATGCCCTTTTGATCAGATTGTCTGGGATCTATCCGTACACTTTTCCCCCTTCCCACTAATACCAAGGGTGCTAAACAAGATGAACGGGAAGTTTGTCACCTCATCGTGATTGCTCCCAAGTGGCCCAGACAACACTGGTTCACGGAGCTTCTCCTGCTGTCAGAGTGCAATCTCACTTGCCTACGGCTAGTGCTAGCTCTGTTGACAATGAACCAGGGCCAAGTTCTGCATCCGGACCCATCCTCTCTCTACTTATGCGCATGTCTTCTGAATTCCATGAATTCCGAGATTTGAATATCCCTTAGGATTGCAGGGATATCCTGTCCAAAGCAAGTGCTGAGACCACTATCAAAACTTACAAATTGAAATGGAAAAGATTCTGCCCATGGTGTCAGCAATTCAACCTGCATCATTTACAGGCATCTCCTGAGCAGATCCTGCCTTATCTCCTTTCACTTGCTCGATCAGGTTTGATGCATTCCTCCATCAAGGCACATCTTGACACGATATCAAGATACAGACGCTCTTCTCATTCTTTCTATCTCTGCTCCACAAAAACAATTAAACAGTTCATGAAGGGGTTGTTTAGAGCTTTCCCTCCAGTTTGAGCTCCTCCCCCGTAATGGCATCTCAACGTGGTCCTCTCTCAGCTTATGAAACCTTCATTTGAACTATTCATAGAGCGGATCTCAACTTTCACTCATGGAAGGTAGCTCTATTGTTGGCGGTCACTTCAGCTAGAAGAGTGAGCGAAAAACAAGCTTTCACCACACAGGATTCCTCCTCATGCTTCACTGATGACTATGTTCTCCTCAGAACAAATCCAAAATGTATTCCCAAAGTTCCATCTCAATGAACCCTTCGTACTGCGGACCTTTTTCCCAAATTCGACATCACCAGCAGAAAGATCTCTCCATACCCTTGATATTAAAAGATGCCTAAAATTTTAACTGCATCATACTAAACAGTTTAATAAAACTGATCAATTATTATTATCTTATGGACAATCTCGACAAGGTACTTCAGTCACAAAGGCAACCATCGCAAGGTGGATCTCTGCCGCAATACAGTTGTGCCACTCCAAGGATTTTGGACCACTCACAGCAAGGACAAAGGTGCACTCAACAAGGGCAGTATCCACTTCGGCTGCCCTGTTTGGTGGTGTTCCTCTGGAAAAGATATGCCGTGCTGCGACGTGAAAGAGCACCCATACTTTCACGCACCACTATTGCATTGAATCGGCACAGAGCAGTGATGCAGCCGTGGGACAGGCAGTGTTACAAAAAGGTGAGCCTCTTTTATCGTATCGATTAATTTATTATTGCCTACAGGTACAGCTTTTATACGCTTCTTTTGATAGAAGTGTGTGTGTGTGTGTGTGTACGTGCGCGGGAGGTAGGTGTGCGTGTAAATCTATCATATGGGTGTTACTTGCATGAGAGGGGGACACGCCTCCTGACTAGCTAAATTTCCCACCTGTCCTGGTGCCAAATGGGGCAGGGGATGGCATTTCCCCTGTCTGGGGAAGCCGTGAGTCACATATCAAAGGCAGCAGAGGACTTTGAAGCCTCCTGACTTAATATGCTGTTCACTTAGCCATCCTGCGTGTAGGAGGTGACAACACCTCCAGCCAGAGCAGGCATTGTTTCTACCCTCAGAGAGCACAAGCTTTCACCTGCGGGGGGTCTGAAACTTGTCTGTGGTGGTAGGCTGGTATACACTAGCCAGCACACTAGTAGTCAGTAGCTTTTCATGGGGCACCTCTAAGGTGCCCTCTGGGCGCATGTATTTTGAAATCCATCACTGGCATCATTGTGGGTTTATTAATACGTGATGTTTGATACCAAACATCCCTAGTTTCAGTGAAGCCACCATGTAACTGGGGAACTCGTAAACACCAGTGTCCAGCACATGTTTCTAGAATGGCTTCCCTGTTCTATTGCTAGAGAAGCTTCTGTGCACTTCGCTGAGTGGAAGTTCCATTGTGCTTTTACTTTGCCGAAAAGAATTACCCGGGGCTTTGTTTTCTGAAAGTCCCTGTGTGGTTTGCGGGCCCAACAAAGCTCCGTGCCGTCTGGGTTGAGCGCCCCACTTGCTGGATGCCAAGCCGAGATCGCCAGTTGTCGGCGCGGCCGCTCATAAACTGAGCCAGCATGAAGAAGACCCCGGGCATTGCTAGGAAACCAACACAGCAGCCCGGGATTCTTGGCACCACCCAGACACGCCGCCGGAAGCCGCAGAGGTCCTGCAGCCCCAGCCGCACCTGATCGACGTGCCTCCATCACCCTCAGTGAAGGAGAGGAGTCTTGTGAGGCCGTGCGGCGTCCATCACCCAAGAGGAAGCCGCGTGAGTTCCTCTACCCCGTTGGCAGCACTGTTATGGGGGGGGGGGGAGAGTTGTGCTCCTTTTGATCATCACGGCCGCTGAGCGGGGAAGGATCCTCGTCGGAGGTCCCATCTGACCTCTCCCCCAAACCACTTCCCTTCCCCCCCTTTAACAGCCACCCTCTCTACCGCACACGGGCAGCCGGCCTGATAGCCGAAGCGCAAAGGCGTGTCATCAAGTAAAGGGGCATATGCCCGTCCCACTCCTGATATCATCCCGCAAACGTTCAGAATTGCTTAATGTTTAGGGAACGGTTGCTCTGCTCCCTCCTGGAAGATCAGAGTAACCCTGTTGTTTCTTGCCTCATAAGACCTGTGAGTTATGTGTAGCTGTATAGTTCCATGACCTATGAAAGAATATTTACGGTATCATATTTACAATGCTCCAACTGTTGTGTCTATGACAATTGCCCTGTTAGCAAATGGATTGTGGTTCATGTGATTATGCTCTAATGTACTTACATATAATATAGGTAATATTTTTATAACCTGTGGTGAAGTCTCTTTTTGTGGTGTGTGTAGTGTGTCACTGGTGTGTGTGTGTGGCGCAAATGCTTTGCTCATTGCCTCTAGGGATATGCCTGACTGCTCTGCCAAGCTACCAAGGAGGTGAGCCCCTTACCCTGACTAGAGTGGTGGGTTCTGCCTGGCCTAGGTGCACACCCTAGCCAACTAGAAACCCCATTTCTAGCAATGAGCATGAGTTGAATGTGAGTTCTGAAGTCTGAGGGTGTGTAGCAGTTAGTGAAATGTGAACGAGGTTGGGCTGTGTGTTATTGCTGTGTGGGTGTTTGGCAGTCTAGGTCTGGATGATTGTGAGGATTGGTAGTTATAGGGTGCTGGGTGAGACACATGCTTATGTTTTATGTTACAAGTCTCAGTGGAAAAGGGTTTCTGTTCCACTGCCCTTTCTTGCGCTAGTAGGCCCAAACAGGTAACTCCCGATCTGTGTCTTTCCTTAACGGGCCTGAATAGGCAACACATCTGTCTGCGCCTGCCCTTATCTGGAGACGCAGAGGCAATGGGACGCCCTGAGGAATTGATTGAAGTAGGGAAAAGGTAGTGATGTCACTTTGTGTGCAGCTGGATAATAGAAAATCCAGTGATGTCAATTCCTGTGCAGATGGATAATGGGAAATGAAGTCCCGTTGCTTGGCTTCTTCTTTTAAAGATGGTTTGGCAGGAAACCATTAATGTCACTTCCTGTGCAAATGGATAATGGGAAATCGTGTGATGTCACTTACTGTGAAGATGTATGACGGGAAAACTTAGGAATGTCGCTTTTTGTGCAGATGGTTGATCCGAAATCCATTGGTGTCACTTCCTGTGCAAATAGATGATGGGAAATGAAGTCCTGTTGTTTTGCTGCTTCTTTTAACTTTTGTGATGACTCACTGTCTACCAGATTTTCAGTACTCTTTTTTTTTTTTCGGAGTTTTATATAGCGCAAAAGGTATCGGGTATCAGAGCGCTTTACACAAGCACCAGTTGCGTTACATGAGGACACATTCATTTTTGTTAGGCACAGGGAGATTCATTTATTTGCCCAGAATCACAGGATGTTGAGCGTCCTTGCCGAGATTCGAACCCGGTTCCCCAGATTTGAGGTCGGCCGCCCTAGCCGTTAGGCCAACTCCTCTCCCCATGTAGAAATTTCCTCTTAAATGTAGAATTTGAATGTTATATCTGATTTTTCTGACCTTGGCTTTTAGCTCTGCTCCTTGTTTTTTTTTTTATCCGTTTATTGAGAAAAAGAATTTGGGTTATTTTCTCTCCATCCATGTACAAATAATCATCAAATGTATAATACAATGAACATTGGTGCGCTGGAATGTATGACATGCAGTGAAATACATAGTTAAAAGAATTCAAGCAGTAGTGTAGAATAATAACGACCGATGATTTACATAAATCCAACATATGTATAATTGCGCAGTAATGAGTTCATGAGGTGGGATCTGAAATGATATGCGATGTGGAAAAAAAACATATATGCATTGGATATTGGTAATTGTTGCGCAAAGTCTATTAACAGGGTAGTTCCTAATAGGAGCATTGCTCAACTAGGCCATTATACAGATCTTTGTTTTTGAACAATAAGAATACTAAACCTAAAACATAATAGACCATGTCGTCCAGTTACTTCAAAGGCCATTGCGCTGCCCTACATGCCTTTTGTGGGCTGTGTGTGGTGATGAGGATGAATGAGAAGAGGGAGGGAGTCCAGCAGGGTATGGGCAGATATTGGGGGTAGCATGACAGCATGTAAGGACGAAAGAGGAAAGGCCAAGTCACACTTAAAAATTACTACATCAGGGTCCCAGCCATGATGTCGACCGTCAGTGCCGCCTCATCCGTGCCGTTAGTTTGTAAGGCGAGGAGTATAGTGTCCCAGTATGCAGCAATGGTTATTTCCGCAGAGCAAGTGTATCTTCCCTACGAAAGGGGCACACTTTCTGCCTGTGCCCAGTTGATCGTTGAGTGCTACCAGGCCACAAACGGGGGCGTGGGGGATTTTCATCTTTTAGTAATAAGGCATTGGCAACAGTAAACCCTAAATCCAAAAAACAGGAGGTCACCCTGTGTCTTTTATGCCTGCGATATAGTTCAAAGCGATACCAAAGGGGATGATGGACGGAGCATTAGAGCAAATCAAACACTCACCCCCAGTCAACTGATCTGGGTTTAATCCATCATCATTCTTTAGCTCACTCCACCACCCCAGTTCAGACATGGCCATATGCAAATCAGTCTGACCCTGTGCCTCATGGGAACAGTCCAGCCCGAACTGCCAAGCCATGTCTTCCCTGGACCGGAAACAAGCATCCTGGGACCGGTTTCTGGCTATTCAGCCGTCATCAGCCAGGCTAGCTTGAATCCAGTGGCAAAGTGAGCAAGGGACCCACGTCTGGGCATACCCTGCCAACTTAGGGCGAACAAAGCGATACCAAAGGGGATGATGGACGGAGCGTTAGAGCAAATCAAACACTCACCCCCAGTCAACTGATCTGGGTTTAATCCATCATCATTCTTTAGCTCACTCCACCACCCCAGTTCAGACATGGCCATATGCAAATCAGTCTGACCCTGTGCCTCATGGCAGGCATTTCTTCCAGTGATGTAGGTCTGGGCACTCGGTGCAATCAGATAAAACCGCTGAGACGGCAAACCAATAGGCATGTAGTGATGGGCACGCCCGCAGAATTTTTTGTAGCAGTACCCCTGCGCGTCGGTAGGTGGCGTTGGTCGACTCCGCATCCGTCGGCGGCGTTGTGGTCGCCAGGATGACGTTGCGGTGTCTACTTAGACGCCGCCCCTGCACGCTGACGTCAGTGCTTTCCTTTTCCGCGCCAGCCAGCACAGATCCGGGTAGAGCGTGACCCTTAGTCATTTTTTGACTAAACCTTTTTCGACTTTTGTCGACGTCTTTTTGAGTCTTCGACTCCTGGTAGCACGAGGGATGTCCCATCGTTAGACCGGCTTCAAGCCTTGTGACTCCTGTCACAAGTTGATATCCATCACGGATCCGCACCTCGAGTGCCTCTGGTGCCTGGAGCGCGACCACGACCTGAAGTCGTGCTCCGACTGCCGGGCCATGAATCCGAAGTCTTTTCAGTCCCGAAAGCTTTTGGAGGCCCGGCAGTCCGCTCCGCGCCGTTCGAGGTCCTGGTCGAGAGGAAGGTCGCGGAGCCACCCCCACTTGTCTTTGAAGTCCTCGCACTCCTCGGGTAAGTCGAAGCACAAGAAGGCGGCGAAGAAGCATCGTCGCTCTTCGCCTTCTCCCCGTCCGTCGGCCAACGATGGACCCGGAGCGTTGTCGCTCTCCAGCTCCGTCTTCTGAGCCTGCTTCTGGGACAGCTCCGCGCTTCCCTCCCTTTCCCGGAGCCGGAGTATCCCCTGACCAGCTTTGAGCCATTTATGATGCTCTTCAAAGCATTTTTGGGCAGCCCGACTCCGCAGGTGCGCCTACGGGCCCCACAGACTCAGCCGGGGGCCCTGGGCCTTCGATGCTGGTGGCTCCGGTACATTCCCCGGCGCCGATTCCAGTGACGATGCCACTAACGCCGGTTGTGCCCCCAACCAGCCTCACCCCCGACTTGGACCCGGTGCCGGACCGAAGTCGCCCTACGTCGGTACCGGCGCCGGAGGGTACTTTTGTACCGCTGTTCATGCCTGCGTTCCCTATCGCCCCGAGTTGCAGCCAGAGGAGGGTGAGGAGGACTGGGAGGAGTCTGGAGACCTTTTAGCTGACCAGCTTGAGGAGCCGGACTGGCGAGAGGAACTAGGTGATGCCAGTGGTTTGGATACTTTCCCAGACCTTGGCATGCTCTCCCCCCCCACCCCCCTACCGTGGCTACGGAGGAGGAAGCTTCTTACGCAGTGGTGTTGCATAGGGTGGCTAAGGCCTTGGGCCTTGAGCTTCCTACAGTGGCAGTCAGGACTAACCTCCTGACAGAGGTACTTCAACCGACAGCGGCCTCTTCGGAGCCCCTGCTGCCTTTTAATGAAGCCCTCACAGACATCCTTCTGGGCACTTGGTCCAAACCCAGCCCAGGGGCTCCTGTGGATAGGATAATTGCCCAACGCCACAGCCCGGCCCCGGGCGACCCACTTTTCCTCTCCCAACACCCTACCCCCGTGAGCTTGGTGGTCCAAGCCTCGTGTTCTAAGAGCGCATTCCCTACTGCTTCCCCAGATAGGGAATCCAAGAAGCTGGACCACCTTTGCAAGAAGATGTTTTCTTCCGCCCGCTTAGCGCTGCGGTCGGTGAACACTGCATGCCTCTTCGGCCGTTATTCCCATACGGTATGGGATACGGTTGTACAAGTGCTGCCACAGTGCCTAGAGGAGGACCAGGCCGTTCTCACCCGCGCAGTGGCAGAGGGTCGAGACGCAGCTAAGTTTGCCATTCGGTGTGGGCTGGATACCTCCGACTCTCTAGGCAGAACGGTTTCCACGTCAGTAGCCTTGAGGCGCTGCGCCTGGTTGAAGACTTCTGGTTTCTCTGGGGATGTCCAATCCACCCTCTTGGACATGCCCTTTGATGGCTGTCGCCTGTTCGGCGACAAGGCGGACTCGGCGCTTTAAGGATTCTAGGGCTACGGCCTGATCCTTGGGCCTCGCGGCAACCTCTCGGCCCACGCAGTCCGCCTTTCGCCCCTATCGAAGTTACGTAAGGGGTGCCCCACCACGTTCCACCCAGTCTGGTACAGGGCTGCTCAAGCTACCCAGCCTCTGCGTAGACGCGGACGTGGAACCCAGCTACGCGGGTCTGGGGGCCAGCATGCGGGCCAGTCCACCCATAACCCCCCTGCAGCAACCTCCAAACCCTCCTAGTCAGACCTTCCAGGGCCACCAGTTGCCAGTGGGCGGCAGGATCTGCCATCACCTCCCTCACTGGCAAAACATCACGTCGGACAGGTGGGTTTTGCAGATAGTCCGAAGGGGCTACTCCCTCCCCTTTGAGACTACCCCTCCCTCCAAGCCACCATCCTTCCATCGCATGTCGGAGGATCACTTGGCCCTTCTCCGCCAGGAAGTTGCAGCTCTCTTGGCCGAGGGAGCTATCGAAAGGGTCCCTGTGGCAGAAGTCGGTCGTGGTTGCTATTCCAACTACTTTCTGGTACCCAAGAAGGACAAAGGCCTGCGTCCTATCTTAGACCTCAGGGCCCTCAACCGCTTACTCCGTAAGGAGAAGTTCAAGATGCTCACGTTGGCTCAGGTCCTGTCTACACTCGACCCCGGAAACTGGATGGTAGCGTTGGACTTGCAGGACGCCTACTTCCATATCCCCGTCCTGACTGCCCACAGGCATTACCTACGGTCCACAGTAGGCCACAAGCATTTTCAGTTTACTGTGCTCCCCTTTGGCCTTACCAGCGCCCCTCGGGTGTTCACGAAAGTGATGGTGGTGGTCGCAGCTCATCTGCGCAGATCTGGGGTTCCAGTCTTCCCTTATCTCGACGACTGGTTGTTGAAGGCGCGGGCTCACCCCAAGAAGTCGTCTCCCACCTTCAGACTACGGCGGACCTCCTGCACTCGCTGGGGTTCGCTATCAACGAGCCTAAGTCACACCTGACTCCCTCTCAGAAGATCCTTTTCATTGGAGCAGTTCTGGATACAGCGCAGTTTCGGGCTTATCCTCCTGAGCAGCGAGTCCGGGATATTCGGGCTATGATACCGATGTTTCAGCCTCTATACAGGATTTCGGTGAGAATGACCCTGAGGCTGCTGGGCCTCATGATCTCCTGCTGGTGGATCATGCCAGGTGGCATATGCGGGCTCTGCAGTGGGACCTGAAGTTCCAGTGGGTGCAGCATCAGGGGAATCTTTTCGATGTCGTCCAGATCTCGGAAGGGACTGCACGTCAATTGCAGTGGTGGCTCACGAACCAGGATTGGGTCAGCGGCAGGTCTCTCTCTATTCCCCAACCAGAGTTCACAGTAGTGACGGATGCGTCACTCCTGGGATGGGGCGGCCACCTGGGAGAGGCAGAGATCATGGGTCTCTGGTCTCCGGCGGAGTCCGGTCTCCATATCAACCTTTTGGAGCTCCAGGCGATCCGTCTTGCACTGAAGGCATTCCTTCCGGCAAAGGAAGAGTAGTGCAGGTGTTCATAGTCAATACCATCGCCATGTGGTACTGCAACAAGCAGGGGGGAGGGGGTCGTAGACCCTATGTCAAGAGGCTCTTCGCCTTTGGACATGGCTGGAACATCAGGGCATATCCCTGTGGTTCAACACCTGGCAGGTTCCCTGAACACCAGGGCGGACTAACTCAGCCGTCGGTGCATGATGGATCAAGAATGGCGCCTTCACTCGGAGGTGGTGCAAGGTCGCTTTCGGCAGTGGGGAGAGCCTTGGTTAGATCTGTTCGCCACCAAAGAGAACGCGCAATGTCAGCAGCTCTGCGTGTTGGAGTTTCCAAGGCGGCACTCGCTCGACGACGCTTTTCGTCGCAAGTGGAATTGTGGCCTCCTGTACGCCTTTCCGCCTGTACCACTTCTGCCCAAAGTACTGAAGAAGATCAAGCGCAACCGGGCCCAAGTCATTCTTGTGGCTCCGTACTGGGCACGAAGAGTCTGGTACCCCGAGCTCATGAGCATGGCCATCGATCCTCCAATCAGACTGCCTCTTCGGAAGGATCTTCTGTCGCAGCAGCAGGGGACGGTCGTCCACCCAAACCTGTCCAGTCTCCACCTCCTTGCTTGGAGATTGAGCGGCGACAGTTGACAGCTTTCGACCTTCCTCCCGAAGTCTGTAATGTCATCTTGGCTGCCAGGCGTCCCTCCACTAAAATGGTATACGCCTGTAGATGGAACAAATTTGTGGCATGGTGCACAGCAAATGCTGTGGATCCCCTTTCTGCTCCTCTTTCAGAGGTTCTCCTCTTCATTCTATCTTTGGCTCAGCAGGGCTCTGCTCTGGGCACTCTAAAAGGCTACCTTTCGTCCATCTCGGCCTTTTTGCGCCTTCCTGATCAGCCTTCTCTTTTCAAGTCTCTGATTGTAAATAGATTTCTAAAGGGCATTACTCATCTCTTTCCTCCTTCTCCTTTCGTAATGCCCCAGTAGGACGTGAATCTTGTTCTTACTTGCCTTATGTGTACTCCCTTCGAGCCACTGCATAGTTGTCCTCTTGGTCTTCTTACTTTTAAGACCTCTTTCCTGCTTGCCATCACATCTGCTCGCAGGGTGAGTGAGCTTCAGACTCTTTCCTCTAAGCCTCCTTTTCTTGCAGTTCATGCGGACAAAGTGGTCCTTCGCACTAGGCCCTCTTTTCTGCCCAAAGTGGTTACTTCTTTCCACATAGGTTAGACCATCACATTGCCCACCTTCTTCCCACCTCCGCACGCTTCCAAAGAGGAGGAGAGACTCCACAGTCTGGACCCAAAAAGTGCGCTGTCCTGCTACCTTGACCGCACTAAAGATTTCCAGGTGGACGATCAACTCTTCGTGGGTTATGTGGGCACCAAGAAAGGTCGGGCCGTGCACAAATGTACCATCGCTCGATGGGTTGTCCTATGCATAAACATTTGCTATTCTTTGGCGAAAAAGGAACCTCCAGTAGGACTGCGCGCCCACTCGACCAGGGCGACGGCAGCCTCTACTGCTTTGGGACGTGGAGTTCCGCTGGTTGACATCAGCCAGGCAGCCACCTGGGCATCCCTGCACACATTCACAAAACATTACTGCCTGGATAGCCAAGTCCGGAGAGACGGCTTTTTTGGCCGTTCTGTTCTCCGGGACTTTCTGGTGTGAACTTAGTTCGTAGACCCACCTCCGGGGTTGGCATTGCTGGGGTATCTATTCTAAGGTAAGGAATCTATAACTAATGGTCTCTTTCAGATGAACAAGTTACTTACCTTCTGCAACGATGTATCTGTAAGAGACATACGTTAGTTATAGATTCCTTACCGCCCCACCCATCCTCCCCGTTCTACGAACTGACTTCTAGGGATGGGGACTCCCTTCCAGTGCCCTAGTTTTGTGCACCAGTGGTCAGTGTCTTGCATGGCTCTGCGCTTCTGGCGTGGAAAGTCATGTCAGAACTGACGTCAGCGCGCAGGGGAGGCATCTAAGTAGACACCGTGACGTCATCCCGGCGACCACGATGACGGACGCGGAGTCGACTGACGCCACCTACCAACATGCAGGGGTACTGCTACAGAAAAATTCTACGGATCCAGTCTGATGCCTGGGGGTAATTCTAAAGTAAGGAATCTATAACTAACATATGTCTCTTACAGAGACATCGTTACGGAAGGTAAGTAACTTGTTCATTATGTAGAAGTGTATAAGTTTGAAGGGAGCATTGTGTGGGATGTGTCGCGGGCCAGCATACATTCGGCGAGCCAACAAGTGAGGTGTCTGTCCCCGATCACCTGTAAGTATTGGACCGTGAGATGCGTCAGTTGTTCCAAGGTTATATCCCCCCAGTGATGTCGTAGTGTGTTGATCAGCGACTGGTGGAGCAAAAAGTGTCCTGGCGGGCAAACCATCTTCATCCATTGGTGTCTCTTACGTTGCCAATGTGCCATCCCTGTACAGGTCGTTTAGAGTGCGTAAACCTGCGGTGTGCCATGCTGCCAATTCAAATGTTGTCGTTGGGCCTGCAGTCCTAGGAGTACCCAGCAGTGCCGGTCCTGACGCATAAGGGAGAACATGCTTGGTAATGCGTAAGCATCTACGATAACACCTATGTGCCACCTCTAATTAGAGGGGTTTTGGAGGTTGTGCTTTTGTGCAAGGATGAAATAAGTGTGTTATTTTAAACAAGGACCATTTAGGCGTGGACGTGGCTGAGTCGGATAAGTCAGACCCGACAGCTACTGTGCAATCCATTGAATTTGAACAGCCAGATAGTATTGCTCAAACTATGGGGCTTCCAGGCCTCTGTTGTTATTGGGGGTGCAGAATTTCGCCGGGCAACTCTGCATCTCGACTTGTTCCAGATAAAGTTCCGGACTTATTGTTCAAATTTCTGAAAGAACGCGGCTGGAATATAGATGGGAAGATTGGTTAAAATTGAAGAAGGTGGAGTAAAACTATCATTTTAAGTAAAGCCACCCTTCCCATGGCCGCTAATGGCAGTGTGCGCCAGAACGTCATCAGTGCATGTAGTGCAGTGACTGCTTGGGTGACTTTACCATCAAAAAGGTCCGACATGGTGTGATATTTCTGTATGCCCAGATATTTAAAAGTGTGTTGTTGCCAGTCCAGTCGTGCCTCTCCAATCCTAAAGTCAGGGCTGGCTATACTTGGGAGGAAGGGAAACACGCAGGACTTCGCCCAAATGACTCTTAGGTCTGATATGTCTGCAGATTGTGTCAGAGTGGAATCAGTCGTGGTAGAAACATTGTATATGTCCTGCAGATACAGTAACATGTCGTCAGCGTATAAGCAAAGGACATGTGGTCCATCGCTCATTGAAATACCCCAGTGTGTTCCCCGAAGACGTAGCGTCAATACCAAATGTTCAATAGCCAATGAAAATTATAATGGCGACAACCGACAGCACGCCTTGATGTGTGCCTCTGTGAATAAGGATATCTGCTGATAGCAGGAGTCCTGTTTTGACTCTGATAAGTGGGCTAGTATATAACAATTTCACAAGCCTAAGGAATCGAGTGCCAATTCCATATCCGGCTAATATTACAAATAGATAATCCCATTCTAGCGAGTCAAAAGCTTTCTCAAGGTCCAGTACCAGACAGCCAGCTCGAGGCCAGTTAGTTGGGGCGTACTTCAGGACCCTGAAAAAACGGCGCAGGTTTAGAGAAGTGTTACGTGTGGGGACAAAACCGTTCTGGTCCAGATGCACCAGAGTCTGGACTAAGGGCGCCAGACGATCCGCAAGAATTGTTGCCAATATTTTATAGTCCCTATTAAGTAACGCCAGTGGTCTATATGAGCAGGTGAGTTCAGGATTCTTATTGGGTTTGGGCAGAGATATAACTGTTGCTGCTCTCTGGGAATCTGAGTGTTCCCAAAGAAAGGGCTTCATCATACATTTGTAGCAGGTAAAATTCAGATGGTAACCCATCTGGTCCCGGCGTCTT
This sequence comes from Calotriton arnoldi, assembly GCA_963921515.1. NCBI lineage: Eukaryota > Metazoa > Chordata > Amphibia > Caudata > Salamandridae > Calotriton > Calotriton arnoldi. The sequence goes on along the minus strand of CAWUFW010002762.1, from coordinate 810,329 downwards.
ACCATTTATCCCAAAAGTTATAGGTTTGTCTAATTCCAGCCATTCAGCGGCAGGGATGCCGGGTATAGTAAGTTCAGCAAAAACGACCTATATTTATCGGGGCTTGAGTCAGTGACTGACTGGTAAATTTTCATGTAGTGGTGAGTCAACGCATCATGTATGGCGTTTTGAGTGTAAACGAGGGAACCTGGGCTCGAGCGCAAACCTGTAATGGGTCTGTGAGGCTGATCCTGACGGATAACCCATGCTAAGAGACGTGCTGCTCTGTCTGCAGTGGCATGTGTATGCACTGAGTGTGCAGCATAGTTGAGGCAGCGCAGACATTCCAATAATGCAGTATGTTTGCATCTCGAGTCAGTTAGTGAAGTTGATTCATTTGGGTTGTCTACAGCACAGGTTTCCAGACTTAAGAGTTTGCGCTCTAAATTAGTGCTGTCTTGTGTAAGCCCATATCTCATGTTGGTCTGTGTGCCCAAACAGTGTCCTCGCAGTGTCACCTTGAAGTTATCCTACTCAACTAAGCTAGTGGAAGCTGTACCTGCGTTACGTTAAAAATAGTCGACAATTATCGAGCCCAGTAAAGCTCGAAAAGGAGGATCCTATGAGTGTTGGTTGAAACCGCCAAGTGGGAATTTGGGGTGGGAGGAGGGGAGGGGTTGTGTCTCCTGTTACACCTGTAAGAGTTGGGGAGTATGATCAGAGTGTGTTCGTCCTAAATATTCTATTTTCGTGATGGAGGGGAGCAGCGATTGGGTGGCTACCAGTCTGTTGATGCGGACATGTATTTTGTGAGGGGCAGAACAAAAGGAATAAACCTTCACTGTTGGATTATTGTAGTGCCATGCATCCACTAGGTGCCATTGCTGGAGCCAGTCAGTCAGCATGTGAGCATTAGAGATGGCGAGTGTTGGGGGCAGCGGAGGGAACGAGCGGTCAAGAGTGGTGTCCAACACACTGTTAGTCTCCCCAAGTAACCACTATATCCCATTCCAGTGAGAGAGCGTATGTGAGAGTGTTTGAAAAAAGGGTGCCTGGTCTGTATTTGGTACATAGATAGATCCCAGCAATACAGGACGGCCATCTAGTCGTCTTTGTACTAGTACATAGCGGCCCTTAGGATCTATAATCGAGTCCTCTGTTACAAACGGGGTTCCGGGTCTTATCCACAACATTGCTCCATGAGCATGACTAGAAAAGTTGGTGGCAAAGATCTGACCTCTCCACCGTCGTTGTAGTCTATTGTTTTCTATTTGTGCAAGGTGAGTTTCTTGTAACAGTGCCATATGCAGCGAGTGTAGTTTTAGAAAGGTGTATACGGAGTAACGACTTGATGGCGTGTGCATGCCTCGCACATTCCACGTAATTATGTTAAAGTGTGTCATGAGTGATGTGGTGCCCATCCCTCTTGTGTCATCGTCTCACCAGTGGGGGCGAGGCGTTTTGGGCACAAGAAAGATATTATGTGAAGTGAGTGGTAGGCCTGAAGAGGACACAGGTCGTGACAAACAATTAAACACACTTCAACAACAAAAGTGTATTGTAAATACCAAAAGAGCAGAAGCACAACTAGTGTCCATCCAAACGAATAACAAATTCTCTCAGGTAAAGTCAGTCAGACAGGAATCTAACGGGATAGCAAAGGTGCCAATAGATGTTAAGCCCACTTAGGTGAAAAGATGTTTCTGGGGACACATACTGCTCATAGATACATACTATCTTCCTTACCCTCTTAACACTGGTCCATTAGTTAATGTTTTTCCGGAAATGCCATCTCAATTAATAGAGGTTTATACTTCATACCTGTAAGAGATGACAGACCTGGCACAGACTGACAGAGATGAGTCTCGGACATGGGCAGAAGCAGCAGGAAAACTGCAAAGCGTGTCTGACAGTTATGATCGGTGTCAGACAATATCATTGGACGTCTGTGGAGTTATTTCTGGAGGGGCAGTCGAGTCAGTCCTGGAAGGGCATTTGCTCGATGAGCCATCATCACTAAGTGATCAGACCGATTCCTCGTCCAGTCCTGAATTTCAATCTTGTTCTCCCAGTGCCGCCACGGTCCGCAGCGCCTGTCGATGTTCCTGAATCATCTGCTCCAAATCGGGGACAGCTTTTAAGGAAGAACGCCTTGTTTTGGGACGTCTGTAATGGCGTCGCCTCCCCACCCCACCTCTGTTCACAGTGTCCATACGCATTGGCCTGTCCATCGTGGAGTGTCCTCTGGATTCCAGCCAGTCTCAAACATCTTTGGAGGAATCAAAGGAGTGGGTTTTCCCCTCACTTACAATGCGCAGGCGTGCTGGAAATAGAAGAGAATACTTAATTTCAAGGCCGCGCAATCAGCGCTTGACTGCAAGGAAGGAGCTGCGCCGCCTCTGGACCGCCACAGTGTAATCCGGAAAAAACATAATTGTGGCCTTGTCTATCTTGATATCATGTAGTATCTGCGTCTCCTTTAAAATAGCATCTCTGTCTCTAGAATGGAGCAAGTGGAGCAAAACTGGTCTGGGATTGGCACCTCGTAAGGGGCGACGGGCAGGAACTCGGTCCGCCCGCTCTACTATGAAGTATTGCTAGGGAGTATCTTGAGGTAGAAGCTGCCGCATCCACTGTTCCACATATGTAACTGCATTTGATCCTTCTTTTCCTTCCGGCAGACCCACCACACTCACATTATTACGGCGTGATCGACCTTCAGCGTCTTCTACTTTACTTTCCAGAATCTCCACACGGTCTGTCAGCAGCGTAGTGGGGTGTCCATGTCGCGGGTTTTCGATTGCATTATCGCAATGGATTGTTCAGCATTGTGGACTTTTTCCGCAAGTTTGCGGTGGTCAGCGTGGAGTAGCGTTAGGTCTGCCGTAACTCCGTCTATCTTGGTCTTGAGGGAGGTCCTTGTGGATTCAAGTGCAGTGCCAAGTTTTTCTACCGCCATTAGGACCGAATCCAGTTTATCTCTAAAGGAAGGTGGGGGAGGAGCAGCCCCAGTGGTGTCCATGTCGTCTTGTGGCCGATCTTGCCCGGTTGAGGGCCGAGCAGGCGTGCCCTGGGTAGCTGTATATTGTCGGACCATGCCACTATGTCCCGAACTCACGGGATACCCTGACCGGTTGCAGGGGCCCACTTGCCAGTACCCAGCACGGGGGAGTATAACAGCACAAGCAGACCTCGGGGGTCAGGCTCACTGGGCAGGGGCATAGGAGCAGTGATCGGTTGGTGAGCAGCCAAGCACTTCTCAGGTCTGGCTGCGCGTCTGTCACCGCCAGTAGTACTGTGCGCTGATATCGCTGTTGCGCTGCACCGTGAGTGGAGAGGAAGGCTGCGTTGTGTTGAGTCCTTGATGTTATCAGGGGTATCAAGTATTGCAGTGCAGTAGATCCTCCATTGCTGTACAGAAGAGTGTGTGCTCTGTGGGATATAGTAAGTGCCATTAATATCACTAAGTCTCTTGAGCCCCAATATGTGTATTGGCAGGCGCTCAGGGTGTCAACAGGTCTGCGCCACCAGCAAATGCAGCACACAGCAGTCTATTCTTTGTTTAGATAGTGCATGTGAGGAAGACCGCAGTTTTAGGGAAAGCACCAAGGGGGTCAGAGTGCACTGCAATGAATGTCTGTGTGTTATAAACTGTACACACTCAGCACATCGTCTTAGCTGTGCTTTACCGCACCAGTACTCACCATGCGAGGCAAGCGCCACTTGGGTGTCCGAAGCAGTTGTTCATAATGGCGGCCGTTCAGGAACTCCGATTTACTGTTGGCCCCGCCCTGAGATGTCGGGCCTCAGGGTAGTAGCTGCTTCGGTGCAGCAGTTCACCAGCGGCGTCAGGCTGTCAGCACCGCACCCACATGCTACAATTCATCGCCGCCCGCAGCACGGCAGCGAGGCGCAGCGGCTGCGCACGCCTGTGATATCGAGGTATCCCGGCCCGGGGCAGTGGCTCCTCCCGACTGCCCTTTTTCGTCGCAGCCATGCTCCTCACCGCGCCGTTCTACCACACCTCTGCGAGCACCAGTCTCAGCATGGCTGCTCGGATCCGGCAGGCGTAGGTGCCAGCTGCCACTTGTGTCCTCGGCCTGCCCCTGGCGTAAGGGTCCTTTCTCTGCGATCTTATCACCAGAATTGTGGGCCTAGGCCCAAATTGTTGACCTCGGCTCCACACTTCTGCGAACTGCCCCCAGGTCGACAAAATCAGAATCTGGGTGTACAGCTGACATAAGGCGGTCATGGGAGCCCAATTCTTAGTGTTTGGAATGGGTCCCCGGCAGGAGAAATGATGATTGAGCAGGACGATCGGCAGAGCTCGCCCAGATCGCGTCTGCCATGATGGCTTCCTTAGCCATGCCCCTTATCGCTGCTGCCTGCTAATGCAATACGATTAGTAGACTGCCTTTATAGGGACCTATAGTTGAATTGTCTTAAAGTAGATGTCTATAGATCCTTTGCAGGCGCGCTCAGGGTTTTCTCTATCTACTGAAGATGCCAAAGCTATGCTTGGAGATTGAGGGTGCACTTAAATTTCACTCCCCTGTTAGAGAGTGACTACTGCCCTCTGTAACCTGGCTTTGTAAGACTGTCTGTAGTTTCAGTATCATGAAGGGATAGTCCTTTTTCTGTATTAGTCAGATGGAGAGGCTTATTCATTTTCCCTATCTAAAAGGTCTGCCAGTCTCCATTAACTCAGATCCTTTGTTTTCCATACTGTGTGTTTAATGTTCAGAGCTTGAATGTACGTATGTGGATTAGTGCAAAGTCTGTGAGTGTGACTGGCTGTGCCCCTTGTGGAGTCTATTAGTCTTACCAAGTATGGGCCAGACATAGCAGAAGAACTACTCTAGTACATTCTTATGTATAATATCAGTGCTCATTTGATTTTTCACACCTTTGCTTTCTTTAGTGGCATGGTTGCTCGCTGATATTTGGAGTTGTGGATCACTTGAAACAGCATCTCTTGACGGATCACACCAACACTAACTTCCAGACGCTGAAATGTCGATGGAAAAGTTGTGATGCATTCTTCACAGCCAGAAGAGGATCCAAGCAGGTATTTGGAGAGACTGTGTTCAAAGCCTTAGTTTAGTGGACATACCCAAAAGAAAGTAGAAATAAGTAAAATGATTTAGGTGTGTACAGTAAACAAAGGCAGATGTATACTGCTGTAGGTTGATATTTTTTAGTTACTCATAAACCACTGAACAGACTTAAATCGAACCTCAAAAAGGATTTCTCCTGAGTCAATGTTTATCTTCATGCCAAGTTTGGTGTACATCTGTCCAGTGGTTTTTGCTGCATCAGGCGAAGTAACACACACTCCCATTACTTTTAACACACTTGACCAATATGCACCAGATTTGAAACTAGCCGATGCATAGACTGTTAATGAATATGAAATATTTTTGTTTCTCCTGAACAACTTTAAAAACAGTGTGTATCTGAAAGAAACAGTTATGGATTCCTCACCTTAGAATTACCCCCAGGCACACAAGAAAATTATTTGTTGGTTTGCATCAAGATAGCATGGATTCATCAAAACACTGCCTGCAAACTCCATTGAATACAGTGGACTTATTTTCAAGGTCCATGAGCTTAGCAGTTGTGCTCTGCTGACTCTCTTGGATGTGTATCATAAGCATCTTGTGTGATGTCCAGGCCCAGTTACAAAATATGGCGTTTGATGGCTGCAGTATGTTTAGGAAAACAAAAAAGTGATGAGTGAAATTCTTTAATTAATTTCAAGCAATGCTATTTCCTGTTCCATTGCTGTCTCATGCTCACTGTGCCATAGGAATCAAGTTTTGCAGCATTAATCCTTTTATTGATTTTTTTTTTTTGGGCGGGGGGACGTCTTCATCGACCACTATTTGGTAGTCGGTCTGTTGTCTCTGTGGCGTCAGACGTTCACCCCAGAAGTTCCTGCGTGTGGTAACCATCTTCAGATTCTTTTTTCTACCGTTGGGTCAAGATAGAGAATGCCCCCTTTAAATTCTGCCCCAACTACCACCGCAAGTTTACGCAGCAGGATCCGCACAAGATTTGCAATCTGTTCGTTCCAAAGTGTTTGGTAAACGGATTCTCTGGCTCAGTTCTACAAGGTTTGTTTTCACACCCACAAGTGAATTTAGTCCAGTGCACCAGCTCTGAATGTGAAACACAGGTTATTGTGGCCCAGCAGAAGCCCACCCAATATATAAAGGAGGTGTGTCACTGCTTTTGGGTTACTCACAGCACTCACACCAAACAATTGTTCATTAATGATTTGCATACTCAAGATCACTAGAAACAGAATATGTATTTCAACATGTTTATTTAAAAATATTTATTTTAAAATTCGGTGATCTAGTGCACATAATATTGGTAACATCATAGAAGATAATAAAAAGCAGCTAACTTTTCAATAACAATGAAAACAGGGAAAAAGCATAACATCACAATTTATAGCCTTACACCCTCGCTGTGCTATCTCTAAGCGCTATGCTAGTTTTAGCAGAGAAATAAATAATAAGCCTGAGTTTCGTAGGTGGTGCGCATACCTGCACAACAGGGTTTGTTGTCTGTTTGGAATAGCTTGTCAGCTATTTCGAGCACAAGACCAAGAGCTAGGAGATTGTGTCTGAAAGAACTTAATCCTAGCACCAGTTTGTGAAGGCGGAATGGAATGCTTCGTAGAGCCTCGAGAAGTCTTGCTTGGGGCTTCTTTGGTTGAATTGGAATCTGGTGTTTTGCGCATCTGGATCTGCATCTGCAACCTGGGTGAAGTTTATCTCCTAACTAAGTGATCAAGTGACCGTCCTTATATACTGAATCTTATCAGAGACTGGAATTTCTGACATAAGTTGAGGAATGTCTGACATAGAATATGTGCCCCTCAAAGATTCCAAATGGACATACAAGGTGAGAGGACGTCATTTTACACTACACTATTTTGGCTATTGATTCTATATGACCTTGAAAAAGGCACCTGTCCCGGACTGATGTTGCACTGGGGATTTTGTTGATGTCTATATCTGAATGACTTCACACTTTCACAGTTCTTGGAAAGATAGGCACAGACAACATCTGCGTCAAAGGCAGACATGTTGATGTTTCTGCAAAATTTGAGGAAAAATGGCAACCTCCATTATCAAAGATGGAAGCCTCTATTACCTAGGATGGATTTGGGGCCAAAACTAAATAGCAGGGCTCGAAAAATCCACTCGCCCAGTTCGCATTTGCGAGCCAGATTTAATTAGGGCAAGCTATTTTTAGGTCCTACTCACCCTTTCTGGCAGAGTGTGAAAATAAGCTGACTTTTGACCTCTTTCTCTGAAAGCAGAGGAAATGTGACAAGAGAGCAAGATTTAAAGGCATCTTAATTGCTCACAAAGTAAATGAGCAATAAAAATGCCTTTAAATCTTGTTAACTTGTCACATTTGCTTGCTTTCACAGACAGAGGTCAAGTGCATTTCAGTTAGGTCGAGTAGATTTTGTAGGTTACTAGACCTGCAGGTCTAGTAAAAATTAAATGATTTTTCGAGCCCTGAATAGGCTCGACAGGCTAACTAAAATGGTGACTATAGCTAAAATGGAACCTGCCCTGCATATGTTTAAGAACGTAAATCTAAAAGAATGAATGTAGACCTTTTTGACATGGTCACCCCCACTTTTTGCCTGGTAACTGATGTGATTTCGACTGGAAGTGCACTGGTTTCCTGCTAACCAGGTCCCCAGTGCCAGAGCTCTTACCTAAAACTGTACAATTGTTTCCCCAAATTGGCAAAACCTTTAGCACCCTCTGTAAGTCCCTTTTAAATGGCACCCCTGTGACGTGGTGTTTTCACTTTTGTCTGCACCAAGGCATGCAGCCTACAATGGCAGCCTTGCATTGTGCTTGGTGAGGGGTCCCTTAGGGTGGCACAATTCGTACTGCTGCCCTTAGGTACACTTTGTAGTAACTCAGGCCCTAAGTACCACATCCCTGTGTGCCATGTCCCCTAACACTGCATGTAACATTTGTAAGTGACCCCTACAGCAGGCCTGACAGCCATAAGGCATGGTGCTGAGTATTGCATGTGAGGGCATACCTGCATGAGCACATATGCCCCTGTGCTGGTCAGTCCTGTTACTGCCAGTACAAGTGACCAAGGAAGCCATTTCAAAACATGTGCTGGACACTGGTGAAAACGAGTTCCCCAGCTACATGATGGCTTGACTGAAGATAGGCATGTCTGGTATCAAACATCTCATATTGGTAAACCCACACTGATTCCAGTGATGGATTTACCAATACATGCACCCAAAGAGCACCTTAGAGGTCCCCCCTGAAAACCTACCAGCCTCTGGTGTGCTCCCTGACTGGTTTCTGCCAGCCTGCCACCCAAGACACTGTTATGACCTCCTAGTGTGAGAGCCTCTTCTCAGGATGCCCAGAACAAAGGCCTGTCCAGGAATAGGGTTTAACACTCTTCCCATAGGATGACCTGCTGATTGGCCTCCCTAGACCTGCAAGCTTCAAAGAGCTTCCACCTTTGAAATGCGAATCTGGCTCCCCCTCAAAGGAGAGGAAACCGACCCCCTTCTCCAGAGCCCCTTTGGCACGTGGACAGGCGGAAACATTAGCTAGTCAGGTAGGCGTGCCACCCCCAGGCTAGTACCACCCCTAAGGTGGGCTAAACTGAGGTGGACACGATTTTTCAGAAGTAGCCATCTGTGTGATGGCACACTTGGGAATTCTGGGACAGGGTTATGCCCACGTCCAACAGGAACTGGTCATATGGGGGCGTAGTGAGCCCAAGTGTAAGTAGCCCATTGGCTACTACCCTACACTCCCCTAACACCTCTAAATTGAGTATTTCGGGGAGCCCTGGCACCAGAAGAGCAGATCCTGATGAACTGAAGATAGAAGACGGACAAGAAGAGTCGCACAGCAAGAACAGAAGGCCCAGCAACTGACTTTGTGCCAACCCTGCCGGCCTGCCTGCTGACTTCACCGATTGCACAAGAAGGCAACTTGTCCTGCAGCTGGTGACTCCCCAAAGCTCGGGGGACCAGCCAGACTTCGCCCAGGAACCAAGACCTCTGCAGCAGAAGTGTCCCCTCCATCCTGCAGAACAGCCAAAGAAAGACCAAGAGGACTCCGGCCCGCCAAAACCAGACGCCGCCAACCACCACTGCACCTGTGGCCCCCTGACCGTGTCAAAATGGGCCAAAAGTGCCAGCCTGGTCCCAAAGCCCTGTGGAGTGACTCCTTGTGAACTTCCTGATGTTCCCGCAGCCCCTGTTGGCAGGCCCCCTCATCCGCGAGTGTTACCGGATGGAGAAAACCCGATACCCCAAAGACCCTCTCAACCCGGACGCCCTGTTCCGAGGAGTAGAGGACCAAATGTATCCCCACGCCCCCCACCATTTCAAGACCCAAACACACTTGTTGATTTCACCAGGCTGGTCCCCTCCTGCAGCCTCTTTCTACCGCAACCGTTCTCCATTGGATAACACTGGGCACCCAACGCTGTTTGACACCTCTGCACCTGCCCGCCCTAGTGCCGCTGGTGGTGTTCTTCTGGTGCTGTCTTGGACCTTGCCCAGTTTTGGTTTTGAAAGGTTTTGTGGATTCCACCACTGTAGAGAGATGGGTACGGCAGTCTACCAACACTAGATCTGACAATTGACCTTGAGATTGATTCCACTGACATGCTAAGCATTCCTGAAGGGTACTCATTCAGAGTCTTGCATGGGGGACTATCATGATGCAAGATGCCATCATTCCCAGTAGTTGCATATATACTCGAGCTGGTATTGACTGGTTGGGCTGAAACTGTGAAATTAGAGCCTGAATATTGCAGATTCTGGCCGCATTGAGACAAGCTAGAGCTTTTTGAGTATTGAGAGTGGCTCCTAAGTAAGTTAGCGTGTTAGAAGGTTGGAGATGGGACTTCAACACATTTACTGTGAACCCGAGATCGTGCAGCAACTGTACTGCTATTTGAGTGTGCTGGAGACACTTTTGTTAAGAACTGGCTTTGATGAGTCAGTCGTCCAAGTATGGGAAGGCATGAATATGTTGTCTTCGCAGGTGACTTTGCCCACCACTCACCTTAAATCTTGGAGAAGGGTCCAGTAAGTCACTGACAAGAACCGATAAACCACATGTGATTTTCCTCCCATAGGTTAACATTGCAGAACACCAGAAATTGTGTCGACCTTTTGAACTGAAAAATAGTGCTATTTAAAAACGTATTTACCTGACCGATTTGCTTCTGATGCCTAAACATATATAAAAATACTTGCTATTTTTATAAATTGGTGTGGATCTCCTTTTTGAGTCGGGTGTCTCATTTATTGACCATTGTGTGTATTTTCAGATGTCTTGTCGACCACACTATCCCCTAACAGAGCACTTTGGGATTGCCATAGCAAGCCCATATCCACTCATATGGAAACCTCTGGACTCTTAACACGGTATATCAAAATTTTGATATATCACATAAAGAGCCAGCATACTACTTTGGTGGTGCATCAGTGTGATATAAGACTTGACACCTGCTGTACCGCTTGGTTAATAAGTGATTCTACTAAGGAATCCAAAATTGTCATTAGTTAAGAAATATTTTTGTCGATTTGGAATTTTTTCTAAATTGTTTTAAACTAGCTGTAGGGCCTTGGTTAAGTTCCTCTGCAAAACTGTTTAGAATTTGAAACATAGTAAAGTAAGTTAGGCCTTTAGAAAAAACTTAGCATTTTTGTAACTTTTTTAAAAAGTTCCCAACTACTTTAAAACCATGTCCAACCCAGGGACCTCCCAGGATCTCAACCTGGCACCCTATCTGCAACTTAGGTTGTCCCAACGTAAGGAGCTCTGTAAGGCATGGAAACTTGCCTTGGGACCTAGACCCACAAAAGCTCATCTGCAGCAGTTACTGGCAGAAAAAGACTAGACCTTGGCAAGTAAAGGTTTCCCCACCGGGGAAGATGATGAGAACCCCGAGGTGGATGATGTTGACAGTGACTCTACCCCTACAGAAGACAATGCCACTGGGAGTACTACTGATAGCACCCCAGAAGAGATAAATACTGAAGATCTTCAGAAACTAGCCAAGAGGATAGCATTGGAGCAGTGATACTCCAAGTACGGCCCGGGGGCCACATGCGGCCCTCCTGACCTTTACATGCGGCCCCCTGGGCAGCAGCAGCACTGGGCTGCAGTTTACTCGACTCAGTATTAACATGGAAAAAATGTAAATATACAGCAAACACTAATTTAAAGGTTAATTGCAGTTAGGGAAAGGAAATAACTAAGCCCTTAACTTTAGGAACACCTTCATTTTTAGAGACAGCCATTAGATATACATGCTTTGCTTCCCCTACACCCACTTTACACCCCCCGCTGGCATCAGTGCGGCCCTCGGTCACACCATAGACCAAACTTTGCGGCCCCCGGGAAAATGTTTGTGAGTACCCATGCATTAGAGGCTAAACTCCTGGCCATAGAAAAGGAAAGAGCTCAGATGGGCCTAGGACTAGGACCCATCTCTGGTGGCAGCAAAATCATAAATAGGGAGAAGGATGACGCTTTCAACCCTAAGATCCCCAAAGGGGTTGTCCCAAAATACTCAGAGGGTGATGATATCACCAAATGGTTTACAGCCTTTTAGAGGGCCTGTAAAATGAGATGGCTGAACAAGAAGTATTGGGGCTCTCTCTCTTCTTTGGTAACTGTTCTCAGGAAAGTGTAGGGATAGGCTCCTGGTACTGAATGAGGCAGATGCTGAGTCCTATGACCTCATGAAGGACACTCTGAGGGCTTTGGACTCACCACTGAGAAATACAGGATCATATTCAGGGAGGCTCGAGAAACCCACAGTCAGACCTGGGATTTTGTAGACTTTTCAGTGAAGACACTAGGTGGCTGGCCTGGTTGAAAGGTAGCAATGTGCATGATTATGATGGGCTTTATAATCTAATTATGAAAAAGTATCTGATAAGTAATTGTGCACCTTAGAAGTTACATCAGTACCTGGTAGACGTAGGTCCACTTTCTCCTCAATAGTTGGAGAAGAAGGCAGACCACTGGGTTAAAACAAGGGTGACCAAAACTACCACTGGTGGTGGTGACTAAAAGAAAGGGGTGGCTAACCCCTCCTCTTCCCCCCCCTCCAAGGGAAAGATGGTGATCAAGCAAAAGATTAAAACAAAGAGTCTTCTAAAGGCCCCCAAAAACCTGCTCAGGAGGGTGGGCCCTGAAACTATGCACATTCTAAAGATGGGTACCAGGGTAAGAACTGGGATCCCATGAAGGCTTGGTGTCATAATTGTAAAGCTCTTGGACACCGAACTGGAGACCTTAGCTTTCCCAACAAAAAGAATGCCTCTAGTGCCCCTGCAGTAAATGCAGTGGTAAGTCTCCAGATGGGATCACAGGTGAGCCCTGACCATGTCAGAGAGCTCACTCAGGCAATTCTAGTCTCGGAGGGTGGGGTGGATGTAGCTGCCCTGGCTTGCTGGCCCAGTATACAAAACCCACTTAAAGTCACAGATGTGGGGTGTTGGGGAGTGCTTGCCCACACTAAACACCGCGTATCTAGGCATGGGAAAGGAAAGACTTCCTTTTCTTTAAATAACCCTCACACACTCTAGTAGTGTCATGCTTCATCATAGGGTTCACCCTGACTCCTAAAGGTCAGGGTGGGCTCAACCATCTTCCAGGGAGCTCTTAAAAGAAAAGTACTAGGGGGAGTAACTATAGATTAAAACTCCCTCAGTCACTCCAAGTTATCCCTTTATTGGCTGAGTGGTAGAGGATATTAAAACAAAAAAATAGCAAGGGGTGATAAAGGTACAATGGTCCTATGACCCTTTAATGTCCAACATGTTTCAGCCCTACTCTGAAGGCCTAAGCAGGTCTGGGGCTTTCATCAGGGTGATACAACTCACCTCCCCAGTTTCTTAGCTGATTAAGCTGTTTTATATACGTGATGCATGCAAGCTAGGGCATGCTTTAGGCAGTGAATATACTTGCCCTTTTTCTTTGTGATCTGACCCAATCTGTATGGGTTGGTTCCTTACTTCTCAGGGGGTGGAAGGAAATGGGTCGCCCTGTAGTCAAACCTTAATCAAGGGTCCTACCCTTCCTATTCACCTGTTCGGTTTCCGCTCTTCCAGGCATGTGGTCAGAGCTCACTCAGGCAACTCTAGTCTCGGAGGGTGGGGTGGATGTAGCTGCCTTGGCTGTCTGGCCCAGTAAGCGGAAGAGGTACAAACAAAAACCACATATCAATGGGGTTAGAGTTGAAGCACTGAGAGACACTGGTGCCAGTGCCACGATGGTGACTGAGAAACTGGTGTCCTCAGATCAATACCTGACTGGTGAGAAATGTACAGTCCTCAATGCTGATAATCAGGCTAAGGTACATCCCATGGCGATAGTATCCTTAGAATAGAGAGGGGTTACTGGCCAAAAGAAGGTGGTGGTATCCTCAGCAATTCCTGTACAATGTCTGCTAGGCAATGATCTGGAGTCCTCAGCATGGGCTGAGGTCGAATGAAAGACCCATGCAGCAATGTTGGATGTACCTGAATGTGTGTGTGTAAAAACAAGAGCACAGTGCAGAGCCCAGTGTGAAAAAGAAGGGTAGGAGCCTGGGATAATGGCCCAACCTTCCAAGAGAAAAGGCAAGAAGACTGGAAAACCAGCTTCTGAACAAGTTTAGGTCCCCTCTCCAGAGGGAACTGAGTCCCAGGAATTTGGGCCTTATACGGCAGAGCTGGTGGGCCCACGGGGACCCCCTAGGGAAGATCTGTGCCAAGGAAAGAGGACCTGTCCCACTCTTGAAAGCATGAGAAAGCAGGCTGCTGATCAGGAAAGGGGAGATGTCAGTGGCTCCCACAGGACCTATTGGGAGGAGGGACTCCTTTACACTGAGGCCAGAGACCCCAAACTTGGTGCCATTAGGAGAGTAGTAGTGCCTCAGCAGTATAGAGAATTTCTCCTCACAGTGGTCCATGACATCCCCCTAGCTGGGCATCTTGGCCAGGCAAAAACTTGGAGTAGGTTAGTCACCCACTTCTACTGGCCAGGTATGTCCCAGTAGGTGAAGGAGTTTTGTAACTCCTGTGCCACCTGTCAAGCCAGTGGCAAGACAGGTGGCCACCCAAAGACCCCCGAATTCCACTTCGTGTTTAGGGTTCCCTTTGAAAGGGTAGGGATTGACATTGTCGGTCCACTTGACCCTCCAACTGCATCAGGAAACAGTTTTATACTGGTAGTAGTGGATCATGTTACCAGGTATCCCGAGGCATTTCCCCTAACAACTACTACTGCTCCTGCAGTAGCTAGGGCCCTCGTTGGTATCTTTACCACAGTGGGTTTTCCAAAGGAGGTGGTGTCAGCCAGAGGTACACACTTCATGTCTGGCTACCTAAAACACATCTGGGCAGAATATGGAGTGACCTATGAGTTCACTACCCCATATTATCCACAAACAAATGGTCTTGTTGAGAGATTCAAGACCATGAAAGGTACGATTGGAGGACTCCCTGAAAAACTCAGAAGGAGATGGGATGTCTTACTACCATGCCTGCTTTTTGCCTACAGGGAAGTGCCACAGAAGGGAGTAGGGTTTTCCCCTTTTGAACTTCTGTTTGGTTATGCTGTAAGGGGGCCATTGTGTCTTGTGAAGGCAGTCTGGGAGAGACCTCTCAAAGAGCCTCAGCAGGACATAGTGGACTATGTCCTTGGCCTTTGTTCCAGAATGGCTGAGTACATGGAAAAAGCATACAAAAACCTAGAGACCAGCTAAGAGCTCCAGAAGCTCTGGTATGACCCAAAGGCTGCACTGGTGGAGTTCCAACCAGGGCAGAAGGTGTGAGTTTGGGAGCCTGTGGCTCCTAGGGCCCTCCAGGACAAATGGAGTGGACCCTACCCTATCCTCAACAGAAAAGGGGAGGCCACCTATCTGGTGGACCTTGGCTGTTGCAGGAACCCCAAAAGGGTCATCCATGTAAACCACCTTTAACCCTATCATGGCATGGCTGAGATGATAATGCTGATGGTCACAGATGAGGGTCAGGAAGAAGAGAATGGACCTCTCCCTGACCTCCTGTCTAAAAACCCTAAAGATGGGTCAGTGGAAGGACTGGTCTTTTCAGACACCCTCACTGCCCAACAGCAGGCTGACTGCAGGCAAGTCCTGTACCAGTATGCTGAGCTCTTCTCTTTGACCCCTGGTCAGACTAACTGGTGTACACATGATGTGGACACTGGTGACAGCCTACCTGTCAAAAATAAAATCTACAGGCAGTCTGATCATGTCAAGAAGAGCATCAAAGCTGAAGTAAGCAAGATGCTGCAATTGGGAGTCATTGAACCCTCTGAGAGCCCCTGGGCCAGCCCAGTTGTCTTGGTCCCCAAACCTTGCGCACAAGGTGGTAAAAAGGAGCTGAGGTTCTGTGTGGACTATAGGGGCCTCAATGCTGTAACTAGAACTGATGCACTCCTAATTCCTAGGGCTGACTAATTAATTGACATGTTAGGGGCAGCCAAATATCTCAGTACTTTTGATTTGACATAAGGGTACTGGCAAATAGGTCTGACCCCAGATGGGCATTATAGGTTTTGACTGATGCATGTGTGAGATTTAATGAAAAATGCACACAGAGGGCATCTTAGAGATGCCCCCTGCAAAACGACCAGCCTCTGGTGGGTTCCCTGACTGGTACACACCAGCCTGCCACCACGAGACATGTTTCTGGACCCCTAGGATGGGAGCCTTCGCTCCCTGAGCCCAGAAACAAAGCCTTTCCTGGGCGGAGGTGTTCACACCTCCCCCAGGCGAGGAAGAGCCATCTGTGGCAGGGGAGCTTCAAAGGCCTGGCAGCCTTTGTAATGCGACCCCCAGCCTCTCCTGCCATCAGGAGCAGGCCCCCTTCCTGTCTCCCCTCCTTTTCAACGGGAAGACAGGCGGGGAAAAAAACGGAGACCCCCCCCCCCCCCAACCGCGAGTGGCCCGGTAAGGTGAAATCCGACCTCAAAAGACACCCCTGCTTCCAGCCGCCCTGCGCCCTGGAGAAAAGAACCCATGGTGCACCTACGTCCCCGAGCCCTCCAACTTACCTGCCCAGCTGTTGGTTCCTCCCGGAAGTCTTCCTGGACCGAGCCTGCAGCTAAAAACCAAAAATGAAAATCCCCGTTGAAAACAACAGGGCACCTGACGCCAAAACAGCACCCTGCACCCAGCCGCCGCTGCAGGTGCACTTTGTGTGCTAAACCGGATCCCCCTTTGCCCTGAGCCTAACACCAGGAGCTTGGCTCCCACAACCTAGTGGCCTGCTCGTCAGCAGCCACCAACCGGAGGCCCCCTATCCCCCATTGGATAACATTAGGCCTCAGCACTCTGCACCCGGCCGCCCTAGTGCTGGTGAGGGTGTAACTAGAGTGCATCCTTGACCCTGGGGGACCCCTGAGTCTACCCCCAGAACCTCAACTCCCACTACCAAATACTTACCTCAAAACTGATGACACTATTTTCCTCCATAGGATAACATTGACTGTTTTGCTTGGAAAAGTTTTTAAGTGTGGAGTTTGAAAACCTAAAGAAATTCTTTAAAATTGTACTATTTAACCAACAAGATTTTACTTACCTGTTTACAGGAAATGTCCCAGAGTATTATCCAGGTATACTACTCTGAGTAAGAAAAAAAATCTAAAAAGTAACTTACCTGGTATTTTACTGAAAAGCCCATTCAAGTCTATGTAATGTATTTACAAAGTATTGCATTTCTCTGCAACCATGCTGTAAGTCAAAACAAAGTGCATATACAATTACAATTCAAACTGTTTACAAACTGCATTACTACTGTAAAGTATGAATTGCTTACCTGTGCCAGGCTTGCTTGGTTCTATAAAATAAAATAACTAAAAGAATATTTTTATACAAAAACAATTGGTCTGAAATTCAGTCTTTGAGTGTGTGAATTCATTTGCTGACTGAGTGTGTACAACAAATGCTTAACACTGTCCTCTGATACTGCCTTACTGCTCGACCACACTACCACAAATAGAGACTGAGGTGCTATCTAACTTTACCTCTGCCTACCTTTGGGGTTCCACTGGACTCTGTGCACACTATACCTCACTTTGGTATAGTATATACAGAGCCAGCTTCCTACATCCGGTACCCCAGGTATTGGTGTATAGCGGGTCCTGGCATCTCCAGATTTGATGGGGAAACTGATCTGATCTCCTGGAGCACGTTGACCTCCGCCTGGGTGGCTGCTGCGACGGTGGCCCCGGTGGTCAGCAGAACGATGAACCGGACATTGCATTCGGTGCCTGCAGGTTGCAGGTAAATGGCTCCTCCACTTCAAGGGAGATCCTGAAGTGTTGGTGAAGTGCTGGCAGCTCTTCGAGACTTTTGGAGGAATGCACAGCTGCAGGACGAGTCAGGTTGACACGATTGTCAGAACAGGAGCAAGCAGGCAAGGTTTGGCGCCAAAAGTCCACAGCTGGGGGGCGGAGCTTGCTCGCGACCGAGATGGCCGCTTGAGCCTTGAGCTCCGCAACATCGCCCAACAATCCGGCAGTTATCCGGCAGCATCGCGCTACGAAATTGAGCGCATTGAAGCGGCCCGTGCTCTGGAAGGCACAGGGGGCCCGGCGACTGCTTTCCGAGCCGTGCTTACCCACTGGAGCGGGCGGTACGGAGAGCTGAGACTGCCCGCCCGGCGGGCCTGTGATCCCCGGGCTCGAGTGGCGGGGCGGCACGCACCGACCCAGGACACGAGTGGCACCGCGGCGGAGTGAGGCGCTGTCTGGACCGTTGCTGGGCTCTGCTGGTGCTAGCTGCGGTGTGCCGGCGGCCCGATCACGGCAATTGGGAGCTGGGGCCGATCGAAGACTGTTGGTTCTGGCCGTTGGCCTGCCACGGCTGGAGGGGACGAGCCCTCGGGCCCGAGATTGCGGCCGGTTGGGAGAGGCCCAGACCGGCAGTGGAAAGAGAGCAGCACGAGTGAGCCAGGGACGGTGCTCCGCTCGGCGAGACACAGGGGCTCTGCACGCAGGCCTCGCGGGCCTTCACCCGTTCCGGTCGACTTGGTCGGCGCACTGTGGCGAGTACGGGCATGGCACAAAAGGACGGCCCGACACGTCCTGGAAAGGCCGAGGCAGACCTAGTGGAGAGACGCTGGTAGAAAGCTGCGCACAGTTGAGGTATGCTCCTTGGATCGGCTGCCACGAACGATCTGCGACGCGGCTGAGGTGCCTATGCCCGAAGAGCCCCCGGTGAGTTTGATGTGGAGACGAGGAGGGGGGACCGAGAGAGAGCCGGCGGCGAGCAATGAGTTGCCCTGCCCCTACAGGAGGGGGCTCGCACCAACGTAAACCCTGCATAGGAGGCATAGTGGAACCCTGGATGGGGACGGATAGACCAGCAGAGTGGCACCCCGAGCGGGGCATTGGGGCCCTGACCGAGGAGAGCGCTCACGGACCCGTACTTCAGCCCTTTAGAGCAGCGCTCACTGGACGTGCTGACGCACGCGAAGCCTGACGGATGACGACTCGCTCCACTGGGCTAGTCATAGGAGAGAGAGCCTGAAAGCGCAGTGCTTGGTGGATCACCGTTTGTGGCAAGCTATAGCTGTGGCACGTGGATAGGGACCGCAATTGCAGAAGGACGGTAGGAGTGCGTGGAGGCCCGCTACTGCCGGAGACCGGGGGGAGGTGTGATACGCCTCTGACGAGAGGTACTGGCACACACAGGTTGATGGTGGTGGGAAGAAACTCGCCAGGTGGACGTGCCCCATTGCGATAGCGTTTCACGCAAGAGCGGAGTTCATAGGGGGAGAACTCCAGTGATTCCCTGCTGACCGGGCAGACAGGAGCTTGTACAGAGCACTGGGCGCGCATTTCGGCCAAGGATTGGGGCCAGCTGGGGAGAGCCCTGGAACCGCTACTGAGCGTGGTGTGCTGACATTGGTGAGCAGGACGGAGTCGCCTGTGGGAGAGAACATTGGAAGGAGCGTGGGCACGACGCTCTGAAGACTGGTAGTAGCCGGGCGTTTCGTGCAGCTGATCCAGTGGAGCGTCGTGCTGATCTTTGTCGCTGAGTGGTGAAGGAGTGTTGTGGGAGACGCTTAGCTGGCAGCGACGATGGGCAGGGTGGACAGGAACCAACCCAAAATATCCTTTGATCAGAGGCGGTCGAAGTCGCACGATGCCTCTACGGAGGCGGAGACACGTATGCAGACCCCAACGCCCACGGACCCAGATACGGACATTCGGAGCATGCTTCTGAACATGGAAAAAAATCTCCAGGGCGGCATCACCTCTCTAGGCACGAAAATGGACGTTCTCTCCTATAGGATGGACAGAATGGCCGAGCGATTAGACAAACACGCCGAACGTCTGGACATGTCGGAGCGCAGACTTACGGAGGCCGAAGAAGCGAATACTGCGTTAGACACTGAACACAAGCAGCTTGGCAGAGTTATGCGCGTCCTGCAAGATAAGACCGAAGACCTAGAAGCACGCTCCCGTAGATGTAACCTTAGAATTGTGGGCCTGCCGGAGACCACTCACACTGGTAACATGGAGCAATTCATCGAGAAGCTATTGGTCGCGCTGCTGGGAGAGGGGGTGTTTTCCTCAATGTTCGTAGTGGAAAGAGCGCACCGCTCACTGGGGCCTCGCCCACCCCCGGGGGCGCCACCGCGTCCGATCATCGCTAAATTGCTTAATTAGCGAGACAGAGACGCTGCCCTGCGAATTGCGAGAGACAAACGCTCATTGTCCTATGAGGGTTCAGAGATTTCGCTCTTTCCAGACTTTACGATCCGAGTGCAGGAGGCCCGCAGACAGTTCACCCCCATGAAGAAGCAACTTCGCGAACTGGGAATAGATTACGCCATGCTATATCCGGCCAAACTGCGCGTCAACACGCAGGGGCGCTCCCATATTTTCACGGATCCCAAGGCGCTCCAGAAGGCGTTCAAGGGGTGGACAAAAGAGCGGCACCGCAGTCCGGAACGGCAGCAGCTTGGTAAGGCGGCGGGAGGAGACCTGGACGAACAGGACTAACAGCAGAGAAGCACGGCGCATTGCTAAGTATGGCTATGAACACATAACTGAGGGGGGTGCTGGGCTTTCGGGACTGTGTTGAATGGGTGTGGTGGCAGCGAGTCTGCCTTTGTTGGGCTTGGCAATACAAAAGGGGATGATGGCCGGAACGTTTGAGCCAATCAAACACTCACCCCCAGTCAACTGATCTGGGTTTAATCCATCATCATTCTTTAGCTCACTCCACCACCCCAGTTCAGACATGGCCATATGCAAATCAGTCTGACCCTGTGCCTCATGGGAACAGTCCAGCCCGAACTGCCAAGCCATGTCTTCCCTGGACCGGAAACAAGCATCCTAGGACCGGTTTCTGGCATTCCAGCCGTCATCAGCCAGGCTTGCTTGAATCCAGTGGCAAAGTGAGCAAGGGACCCACGTTTGGGCATACCCCCGCCAACTTAGGGCGAACAAAGCAATACAAAAGGGGATGATGGACGGAACGTTTGAGCCAATCAAACACTCACCCCCAGTCAACTGATCTGGGTTTAATCCATCATCATTCTTTAGCTCACTCCACCACCCCAGTTCAGACATGGCCATATGCAAATCAGTCTGACCCTGTGCCTCATGGGAACAGTCCAGCCCGAACTGCCAAGCCATGTCTTCCCTGGACTGGAAACAAGCATCCTAGGACCGGTTTCTGGCATTCCAGCCGTCATCAGCCAGGCTTGCTTGAATCCAGTGGCAAAGTGAGCAAGGGACCCACGTCTGGGCATACCCCCGCCAACTTAGGGCGAACAAAGCAATACAAAAGGGGATGATGGACGGAACGTTTGAGCCAATCAAACACTCACCCCCAGTCAACTGATCTGGGTTTAATCCATCATCATTCTTTATCTCACTCCACCACCCCAGTTCAGACATGGCCATATGCAAATCAGTCTGACCCTGTGCCTCATGGGAACAGTCCAGCCCGAACTGCCAAGCCATGTCTTCCCTGGACCGGAAACAAGCATCCTAGGACCGGTTTCTGGCATTCCAGCCGTCATCAGCCAGGCTTGCTTGAATCCAGTGGCAAAGTGAGCAAGGGACCCACGTCTGGGCATACCCCCGCCAACTTAGGGCGAACAAAGCAATACAAAAGGGGATGATGGACGGAACGTTTGAGCCAATCAAACACTCACCCCCAGTCAACTGATCTGGGTTTAATCCATCATCATTCTTTAGCTCACTCCACCACCCCAGTTCAGACATGGCCATATGCAAATCAGTCTGACCCTGTGCCTCATGGGAACAGTCCAGCCCGAACTGCCAAGCCATGTCTTCCCTGGACCGGAAACAAGCATCCTAGGACCGGTTTCTGGCATTCCAGCCGTCATCAGCCAGGCTTGCTTGAATCCAGTGGCAAAGTGAGCAAGGGACCCACGTCTGGGCATACCCCGCCAACTTAGGGCGAACAAAGCAATACAAAAGGGATGATGGACGGAACGTTTGAGCCAATCAAACACTCACCCCCAGTCAACTGATCTGGGTTTAATCCATCATCATTCTTTAGCTCACTCCACCACCCCAGTTCAGACATGGCCATATGCAAATCAGTCTGACCCTGTGCCTCATGGGAACAGTCCAGCCCGAACTGCCAAGCCATGTCTTCCCTGGACCGGAAACAAGCATCCTAGGACCGGTTTCTGGCATTCCAGCCGTCATCAGCCAGGCTTGCTTGAATCCAGTGGCAAAGTGAGCAAGGGACCCACGTCTGGGCATACCCCCGCCAACTTAGGGCGAACAAAGCAATACAAAAGGGGATGATGGACGGAACGTTTGAGCCAATCAAACACTCACCCCCAGTCAACTGATCTGGGTTTAATCCATCATCATTCTTTAGCTCACTCCACCACCCCAGTTCAGACATGGCCATATGCAAATCAGTCTGACCCTGTGCCTCATGGGAACAGTCCAGCCCGAACTGCCAAGCCATGTCTTCCCTGGACCGGAAACAAGCATCCTAGGACCGGTTTCTGGCATTCCAGCCGTCATCAGCCAGGCTTGCTTGAATCCAGTGGCAAAGTGAGCAAGGGACCCACGTCTGGGCATACCCCCGCCAACTTAGGGCGAACAAAGCAATACAAAAGGGGATGATGGACGGAACGTTTGAGCCAATCAAACACTCACCCCCAGTCAACTGATCTGGGTTTAATCCATCATCATTCTTTAGCTCACTCCACCACCCCAGTTCAGACATGGCCATATGCAAATCAGTCTGACCCTGTGCCTCATGGGAACAGTCCAGCCCGAACTGCCAAGCCATGTCTTCCCTGGACCGGAAACAAGCATCCTAGGACCGGTTTCTGGCATTCCAGCCGTCATCAGCCAGGCTTGCTTGAATCCAGTGGCAAAGTGAGCAAGGGACCCACGTCTGGGCATACCCCGCCAACTTAGGGCGAACAAAGCAATACAAAAGGGGATGATGGACGGAACGTTTGAGCCAATCAAACACTCACCCCCAGTCAACTGATCTGGGTTTAATCCATCATCATTCTTTAGCTCACTCCACCACCCCAGTTCAGACATGGCCATATGCGAATCAGTCTGACCCTGTGCCTCATGGGAACAGTCCAGCCCGAACTGCCAAGCCATGTCTTCCCTGGACCGGAAACAAGCATCCTAGGACCGGTTTCTGGCATTCCAGCCGTCATTAGCCAGGCTTGCTTGAATCCAGTGGCAAAGTGAGCAAGGGACCCACGTCTGGGCATACCCCCGCCAACTTAGGGCGAACAAAGCAATACAAAAGGGGATGATGGACGGAACGTTTGAGCCAATCAAACACTCACCCCCAGTCAACTGATCTGGGTTTAATCCATCATCATTCTTTAGCTCACTCCACCACCCCAGTTCAGACATGGCCATATGCAAATCAGTCTGACCCTGTGCCTCATGGGAACAGTCCAGCCCGAACTGCCAAGCCATGTCTTCCCTGGACCGGAAACAAGCATCCTAGGACCGGTTTCTGGCATTCCAGCCGTCATCAGCCAGGCTTGCTTGAATCCAGTGGCAAAGTGAGCAAGGGACCCACGTCTGGGCATACCCCCGCCAACTTAGGGCGAACAAAGCAATACAAAAGGGGATGATGGACGGAACGTTTGAGCCAATCAAACACTCACCCCCAGTCAACTGATCTGGGTTTAATCCATCATCATTCTTTAGCTCACTCCACCACCCCAGTTCAGACATGGCCATATGCAAATCAGTCTGACCCTGTGCCTCATGGGAACAGTCCAGCCCGAACTGCCAAGCCATGTCTTCCCTGGACCGGAAACAAGCATCCTAGGACCGGTTTCTGGCATTCCAGCCGTCATCAGCCAGGCTTGCTTGAATCCAGTGGCAAAGTGAGCAAGGGACCCACGTCTGGGCATACCCCCGCCAACTTAGGGCGAACAAAGCAATACAAAGGGGATGATGGACGGAACGTTTGAGCCAATCAAACACTCACCCCCAGTCAACTGATCTGGGTTTAATCCATCATCATTCTTTAGCTCACTCCACCACCCCAGTTCAGACATGGCCATATGCAAATCAGTCTGACCCTGTGCCTCATGGGAACAGTCCAGCCCGAACTGCCAAGCCATGTCTTCCCTGAACCGGAAACAAGCATCCTAGGACCGGTTTCTGGCATTCCAGCCGTCATCAGCCAGGCTTGCTTGAATCCAGTGGCAAAGTGAGCAAGGGACCCACGTCTGGGCATACCCCCGCCAACTTAGGGCGAACAAAGCAATACAAAAGGGGATGATGGACGGAACGTTTGAGCCAATCAAACACTCACCCCCAATCAACTGATCTGGGTTTAATCCATCATCATTCTTTAGCTCACTCCACCACCCCAGTTCAGACATGGCCATATGCAAATCAGTCTGACCCTGTGCCTCATGGGAACAGTCCAGCCCGAACTGCCAAGCCATGTCTTCCCTGGACCGGAAACAAGCATCCTAGGACCGGTTTCTGGCATTCCAGCCGTCATCAGCCAGGCTTGCTTGAATCCAGTGGCAAAGTGAGCAAGGGACCCACGTCTGGGCATACCCCCGCCAACTTAGGGCGAACAAAGCAATACAAAGGGGATGATGGACGGAACGTTTGAGCCAATCAAACACTCACCCCCAGTCAACTGATCTGGGTTTAATCCATCATCATTCTTTAGCTCACTCCACCACCCCAGTTCAGACATGGCCATATGCGAATCAGTCTGACCCTGTGCCTCATGGGAACAGTCCAGCCCGAACTGCCAAGCCATGTCTTCCCTGGACCGGAAACAAGCATCCTAGGACCGGTTTCTGGCATTCCAGCCGTCATCAGCCAGGCTTGCTTGAATCCAGTGGCAAAGTGAGCAAGGGACCCACGTCTGGGCATACCCCGCCAACTTAGGGCGAACAAAGCAATACAAAAGGGGATGATGGACGGAACGTTTGAGCCAATCAAACACTCACCCCCAGTCAACTGATCTGGGTTTAATCCATCATCATTCTTTAGCTCACTCCACCACCCCAGTTCAGACATGGCCATATGCAAATCAGTCTGACCCTGTGCCTCATGGGAACAGTCCAGCCCGAACTGCCAAGCCATGTCTTCCCTGGACCGGAAACAAGCATCCTAGGACCGGTTTCTGGCATTCCAGCCGTCATCAGCCAGGCTTGCTTGAATCCAGTGGCAAAGTGAGCAAGGGACCCACGTCTGGGCATACCCCCGCCAACTTAGGGCGAACAAAGCAATACAAAAGGGGATGATGGACGGAACGTTTGAGCCAATCAAACACTCACCCCCAGTCAACTGATCTGGGTTTAATCCATCATCATTCTTTAGCTCACTCCACCACCCCAGTTCAGACATGGCCATATGCAAATCAGTCTGACCCTGTGCCTCATGGGAACAGTCCAGCCCGAACTGCCAAGCCATGTCTTCCCTGGACCGGAAACAAGCATCCTAGGACCGGTTTCTGGCATTCCAGCCGTCATCAGCCAGGCTTGCTTGAATCCAGTTGGGCTTGGGACCTCGCTGGGCTGGGTGCGCTCCTCGCCTTGGTACTTGCCCAGAGCAGCCACCTGCCAATTACACATGTGGAAACTGGGTATATAGTTAAGTGCAGGACGCAGGTGTGATGCCATGGGGAGTCTGGGATGACTTTCTAATTGTATGCAGGCCGGGTCACTGGAGCCACTGGACAATTGGCCGAGAGAAGTACCTGCTAAGTTAAGGTATTGAGAGTCGTTTAGGAACTAGGCAAGTGGGATGGCAATGCTGTTGCTCATGTTTGGGGCGATGTGCGGGGAGAGGGGCTGTTTTATGCTTACACAGTCTATTTTTGTGCTGTTGAGCAACATCTGCCCACGAGTGAAACACACGATGGGGGTCCTGTTTGCAAGGGGGGGATGGGGGGAAGGAGGAGGGGTGGTTTGGATGCTATTGGGGATGTCTCACGACCAAGTTGGGGGTGGTCTGTTGTGGGAGGGGGGAATGTGGGAAAAGGGGATTGTTTTAAGGTTCATGTTGTTTCATGTCTCACACCGGCCTTTGATGGATAGGTACACTTGCCACAGGTTGAATAATCCAGGTTACAACGCATTAAGAGTAGGGGCGGATGACGGGACACGGTGAGCCCCAATGTCCAAGGCCGCTAGACTCCCTCCGCGCGCTTACGTGGAATGTCCGGGGGTTCAATGACCATCGTAAATTGCGTAAGGTACTCCACTACCTGAAGA
This sequence comes from Calotriton arnoldi, assembly GCA_963921515.1. Lineage (NCBI taxonomy): Eukaryota > Metazoa > Chordata > Amphibia > Caudata > Salamandridae > Calotriton > Calotriton arnoldi. The sequence goes on along the minus strand of CAWUFW010002762.1, from coordinate 784,555 downwards.
GACAGAACATTGATGTGGCCCTGGTACAGGAAACCCACCTTCCACTGAACAGTGCTATTCTGCGCAGCAGAGGGCTGGCGGATCATGTTAATGTCTCCGGATTCACCACACATGCTAGGGGAGTCCCTCAATCCCCCTATACATTGGTCCAATTGGAATCAGACCAGAATGGTCGCTATGTTATTTCCAAATGTCAGGGAAAAGGTCTCGATTTAATTATAGTGAATGTCTACGGCCTCAACTATGGCTGTCCGGAGTTTTTCGCTGCGCTGGCGTCAGTAGCGGCCAGATACACAGAAGCGCGGTACCTCTGAGGTGGGGACTTCAATTTGGTCAGAGACCCAAATCAGGATAGATCCGGGAGTCCGGTGAGGAAAATCACAGCGGCGGCACGGGCACTTGAGTACGCTATGATGAGACTGGGCCTCTGTGATGCTTGGCGCTCGAGATACCCAGACAAGGGGGGCTACACACATTATTCGGCTTATCACAGCTTGCACACCCGTATAGATTGTTGGTTACTCTCTACTTGGAGAAGTGTGGCTCAATGGTTAGAGCGGCAGACCCTGATGCAGAGATCTGGCCCGGGACCACGGTTCAATTCCCGCCTCGGCGGGTCTTGGGCTCAATTTCCTCGGACCTGATAATTCTCGCCTCGGTGCCTATTCTAATCATGGGTCCCACTCTGCAACTCTGGGCAATAGCTTGCTTAATCTCCACAACGGCCCCACCAGCGCTGGGATGCCTGGCTTCACCTTGGGGGTGCCCAGGAGTGGACATTTCACAGGGAAAAGCCAGGAAGGGTTCCACAGCGGTATGCGTACAGCGCCTCGACGCCCCAGTTGGGGTAGCAGTGCGCTTTACAAGTACGAATTTCATTTTTTACTTCCATGGTAGAACATGTCCGGGAATGCTTGATTTTTCCGCGCACTCTATCGGACCATTCTCCGCTGTTATTGGTTATTAGCACGCCGAAGAAGACTGTTCCCCCATTCACCTGGCGCTTCCCCCCTTACTCACTGTTGGACCCCCTTTTTAAAGCTGAACTAGGGGAGTCAATAGAATCCTTTTTTCCCATAAATGTGGGTTTAGTGGATAGTTTCCAAACAGTGTGGGAAGCGTTTAAGGTATATATCCGTGGCGTTGCTATGGCGAAGCACTCGGGGGTTCGATTCGTGGCAGACTCTCTACTCTGGAGAAGGAACTAGGGGCATTAGAACAATCTCTGATAGAGAACCCTGATGAGACGACCACGCAAGCCATTAAGGACCGACTGGGGGAGTATCAGGAAGCTGCAGATAGTGAACTAAAACATATGGGTAAATATGCGACAGCGCGCACTTACGGGGAGGGGGATAGACCGGGGTCGGTTCTGGCGCAGATTATCAAAGCCAAACGCAGCAGAACGCTGATCTCGGAGCTCAAGTCGGAAGAGGGGGTCCTACTTACGGAAGAGGCGGACATAGCGGACCGGTTTAGGAGATATTATGGGGCTCTATACACTTCTCGATCTACAGGCACGGATGACCAAATTTTGGACTATCTTGAGCATATAAAATTGCCATTTCTCACGAACGCGCATCGCGAGTTTCTTATGCGACCTATTGAACAGGAGGAAATAGTGCATGCATTGTCCGGAATGCGAGCGACTAGCGCTCCGGGGGTGGACGGCCTAACTGTGGGGTTCTATAAGACATATTTGGATGTACTTCTCCCGCACCTGGTGGCGCTTTTTGACGATATGTGTGTGACAGGCACAATGCCGCCATCAATGAGGGAGGCGGTTATCGTAGCCATACCTAAACCGGATAAGCCGCTAGATGAGTGTGGATCTTACCGCCCACTATCCTTGCTCAACGTGGATACCAAAGTCTTTGCAAAGGTTCTCGCTAATCGTCTCTCCCCCCTGACACAGACACTGGTAGCCCCGGAGCAAGCAGGGTTTGTCCCGGATAGAAACCTCACTTATAACCTACGCACGGTGTTCGGCACCATCCAACATGTCAGACAAGATACCACAGCCGTTGCAGTTTTTCTTGACATGGAAAAGGCCTTTGATTCAGTCGAGTGGCCTTTTCTGCAGCATGTACTAACCAAGATGGGACTGGGCCCAGTCTTCCTTCAGTTGCTTGGGGTTCTGTACACCTCACCCAAGGCACGAATAAAAATCGGCAATTTGGTGACGGATCCTATAGCTATTACACGTGGAACGAGACAAGGCTGCCCGTTATCTCCGGTTTTATACGCCTTGGTCGCAGAACCATTGGCGTGTGCGCTCCGGGAGTACCACGGACATGAAGGTATCAGTTTTCCGACATATAAGATAGTGGTCTCCACCTACGCGGATGATACACTGTTGTACGTCCGAGACCCGGAGAACAATCTTTCCTCTATTATTAGGGAAGTTGTGCATTTCGGAGCGCTGTCGGGATTACGTGTCAACTGGTCTAAATCTATAATGTTTCCGCTTACCCCGGCGACGCTGCAATTTGACCCAGAGTATCCACTAGGCTGAGTCGATACGATACTTAGGCATACGGCTCCATACAGAATCGGAGGTCGTGTTTCAGGAAAATTATGGTACAGCGGTCAGCAAACTGGAGGTTGACATAGAGGGCTGGATTAAGCTACCTCTATCATTATTAGGTAGAGTGTCCATCATGAAGATGGTGATTTTGCCCCGGTTCCTGTTCTTGTTCACAAATATTCCCATTGTTCTACCGGCATCATTTTTTCAGCGAGTCCAGGCATTGATGATAAAGTTAGCCTGGGCAGGTAAGCAGGCACGGGTGCGTTGGCAGGTACTCACCCTCCCGTATTCTATGGGGGGGCTGGGAGCCCCGGACTTGAGTCTGTATTACAGGGCGGCGCAAGGTGCTCAGGCGTACCACTGGATGCACGGCTCGCCAGATATCCCGTTTCTCCGTATGGAACAGCTATTTGCCGACCCGCTACCTCTTCCAGCTACCATATGTGCGCCCGTTGATAGAAGGACAGGGATACTAGACTCGCTTAAATCGACCTGTCATGCCTGGCACACTCTGTTGAACTTGCAGGCGGGGGCGTTATTGTATTCGCCGGCTATGCCTATTGATTGGGCCCTTTGGCTTGCCCCATGCCGGGATAAGGGAGTGGTTCGAGCTTTACAAGCACTGAATGTACGGACGATGGGAGACTTGTTCAATGACGGGATAGAGAGGACCTGGGAAGACGTGGGGGGATCCGCTGCTGGTAGCAACTTGCTCCAGAGATTTCAATTTCACAGGGTGCGGAGAGCATTACGGGAGGTGCTGGGGGACGATCTGCAGGAACCACCGGAGATGCTGGAACTATCTTATATTATTAAAGCTAAAACGCCGCGCAAGGCGGTCTCTAACGTTTATAAATTGGCAATGTCACATAGGGCGAATAAATATACGAAAGCCAGACTAGCCTGGCAACGTGACTTGCACAAGGAAATAGATGATTCTATGTGGTCCTATTGCTGTACCAGTACCCGGCGCATTTCGCTACACGGCAGACATAGGCTTGTCCACTTCAAGTTTTTTAATAGAGCGTATTATACTCCAGAGAGACTGTGTCGCTATGGGTTACGGGAGGACTCGGATTGTGACAGATGTCGTGCGCCTTCGGCGGACTTTGTCCACTTAGCTTGGCATTGCCCTGAAGTGTATAGATTTTGGGAGCAGATCTTCCTGGAACTGGGCAGAGTGGTGGGTGTGAAGCTTTCCCCTGACCCGGCCCTGGCTCTTCTAGGGTACTCTAAACGACTGCCCACAGCGATCCGCAGGTTAGTTGATATGGGTCTGCTGGTAGCAAAGCGGCGCGTGGCAATGTGTTGGCTGAAGGGTCCTGTACCCACAATGGTGCAATGGTCGCATGACATGCTTTATTGCAGCACCCAAACTGAGACCTTTAGTGAATTATTACCTCCCAGGAACAGGCCCAAGAACTTCTGGGGACTATACACTACGTATCTGCTCACTAAAGAAGTAGCCTCGGAGGAGGCGGCCGCTGCCATCTCTGCCACGCGCACCCATGACCCTGGAGAATGAACCCATACATAGGAAACATAACAAGTGTCACTCCCCAGAACACATTCCTACTGGTATAGGTCCGCATCTGCCTTGTTGAGAGGCGACGGCAAAAGTGGAGAGACGGGTCAGACCTTCATGGGGTCCCCCTTGCTGGTCCAACTGGGGGGTATTAGCCCTGGGGTGATGTGTGTAGTAACCTGCTTAGGGAGGCCGAAAGTACATTGTGATTGTTGTCATGGAATGGTGGGTTTCGTGCAACTTGTGTGATTTTTAAATGATGGATTTACTATAACCTGTGATTGAAGACTGCTGCCTGCCCCATGGGTTGTTGGCTAAATAGCTGTGTTCATTGCTGGGAATTATTGAGCAGCCGGCCCGAAGGGTTGTAGGCGAGAGGCTGTGTTAATTTGAGACTTTGCTTTAATAAAAGTTAAAAAAAAAAAAAGTCCACAGCTGGTCCACAGTTCTCGCTTCTTCGGCTCTTCTTGGTCCTTCTTCTTCTTTAGTCAGGCGAATCTGAGTTCCTAGGTCAGGGGGCCACCTGAATACTCAATTTAGGGTCATTAAGGGGAGTGATGGATAGTAGCCAACGGGCTACTTATCCTTGGTGTCACTAATACCCCCTATAAGACCACTTCCTTTGGGGAGTGGGCATAACCCTGTCCCAGAGTTTTTAATTCCACCAAAATCAAGATGGTGCAATCCTTCTTTTGTGTAGAACATCAGGCAGCCCACCTTAGAAGTGGGACTAGCCTGGTGGTGCAACACACCTACTGCATAGCCATTTCCTTTCTGTCCTAGTGCCAAAGGGGCTTCAGGGCAGGGGTTGGCATCTCCCAGGTCTGGGGGAAGCCAGGGTCTCATATCAAAGGCGGCAGGGTCTATGAAGCCCCTGGCATTGATATGCTAAATCACTAGCCAGTCTGTTGGATTTGGTATGAACACCTTACTCTGGGGCATGCATTGTTTCTGGCCTCAGAGAGCGTGGGCTGTCACCTGCAGGGATGCAGAAACAAGTCTGTGGTGACAGGCTGGACAATACCAGTCAGCCAGCACACTAGGAGGCTTGTAGGTTTTCAGGGGGCACCTTAATAAATCTAAACAGCAGGAAATTGAGATAGATCCATTTAAATTTGCCTTGTCAGATTAAAAACCAGTATCACATAATGTAGTAGCATAAATATAGCAGCAAAATCACAGTTACTGGCACTTGTCTCTTGTAGCAATTATCCTGATGAATCACAAGTACAAATGCTGTGCAGTTTTCTAAATAAGTGGAATTTATATACAATACGATTGTGTATTTTGTACCGGCTCGTATCACGTGTAATTTGGGGTTACTGTGGGGGGGGGGGGCATTGGGTAGCCCTTTCGATCTCATTTTCCATGCCCGCTGTAAAAAACTTACACACTGCAATGATCCATTTCTTACAAAGCAATGAGTAGCTGGGGCAAAAGAAGAAAAACTTTTCTTCTGTTTCCTTTTCCTGCGGGAAGTAAGGAAAGTGGTTTGGAGAGCGGCCTGATTTAATCCACTTAGATGAAAACTACCCTAGCGGTAGAGCACCGCTTCTAAATTGTACGTATAAACGTTTTGCTTCGAAGGGTGAATTCTTTCAATGTAGGCTTCAAAGTTAGGAGAACATTTATGACTCAGAAACTGCCCTGTTAGGCTCCCATCTTTTTGATCGAGCCAAATCTGTACCATGGCATTTCAGTTTCTGAGTAACAACTTTGAGAGTTTGTGCTGGGGCATTCCATAATTCCCCCATTTTTACCCTTTTCACACTGCTTCTTGACATGTTTTAGCCATGAGGTATGTACCTGTCTGTCACAGGAAATTAAATCTGCTAAATATTCCCTGTAGTGAGTTTGCTCCGAGGTTGACCAAAGCTGCGCCAAATGCATCAATGGTTTTATGAAGGACACCGAATTTATGCAGTTTAGTGCTAAATCGAGCCTCAGGGGAATGAGGATAGTAGATTAGATTAGATAGAGGTAGATTAAATAGACCCCTGATGAATTTATTTTCTGCTAGTGTTAAGAGCAGTTGTGTCAGCATATCCCCATATCTCTGCCCCATAGACTGCTGCTGCCACTGCCGTAGCTCTGTATATTTTAAGGGCAGGTGACACAGAACTTCCCGAAGTGACCTTATATCCTCCCAATTAGAAGTGCTCTCTGATTAAGAGTATTTTTACCCTTCCCCATTTGTGGCCCCCAGGTCAAGGTGTCTGTCATTCTTACTCCTAAATAGTCAACATTTCTTACCTGTTCTATCTGGGCTCCCTCAATAGTCATCCTGCCTCTGAAGGACTGGTTTTGGTTTATTGCTATGAATTTTGATTTTAATGGGTTTAATTCTAAGCCCCTGTTTGTGCAAAAATCAGCAAAAGAGTACAGTTCCTCCTGTAAGCCAATAAGGGGTTCTAAAAATAAGGAGAGTATAAGGAGCGGGATGGGTACTCCAGCGCTCTTGGGTGCGCCATGCTTGCAATCAGATAACCATTTGACCGCCCCATTGATGTAAAGACTAAAAAGTGTAGGTGCAAGTACACATCCCTGCTTGACTCCCCGGTTTATGGGAATCCTATCCGTGAATTCTCCTCCCATTTTCCACCTCACCTTGGCGTAAGTGTCAGTATGAAGAACTCTTAGGGATCCCATAGACATCCAAAACCCTTCATAGGTTATCCTTCGGGACAAGGTCAAATGCTGACCTCCGGTCTATAAAAGCAACATACAGATGGTCCCTCTTCTAGGTAACATACTTCCAGCATAATACCTTGAAGCGAAGGATCAGATTTAGGGTACTCATTTTTTCTTTTCCCTAAAGCCTGGCTGTGCATCCTCAAGGATATGGTTTTCCGGTAGCCATGTTTGGAGCCTTGCGAAGACCTGCCTACAAAAATATTTCTGGCTATTATCTAGTAAGCTTATAGGTCTATCATTTGCTCCAACGTCTCTGCTAACCTTTTTATAGATCGGAATAATGGCAGCACCACGCCAGGATGGAGGTATATTCCCGCCCTTCCTGATGACATTACTCAGGGCATTAATATATGGGACCATCACTTCAGCATATGATCAATAAAGGTCTCCAGGGATAGCATCCAGCCCAGGAGTCTTTTCTTTCTTCATCTGCCTTAGGGCACGCGCCGTTTCAGTTAGGGAGAAGCTTGTGGGATCCCTTCCAGGCAATAGCCTCCCGTCTTTCAATAAGAGTTGGAGCAGCGCGCTCTGATGCAGAATCTTTCTCCCTGTTATCTGCCTGGGCCTTATCTTGGTCCCATTTGCTGGGTCTGGCCGAAGGCCGTGCATGGCATGGCAGGGGTTGGCTACCCACGTGGGTTTGGGTGCAGGGCCTAGCCGAGTCTTTTGATAGTAGGGGTTAGCCTTCCGCGGGGGGGTTGCATGAAGGGCCTGGCAAACAGGGTCCTGCGGCCAAAACCACCCCCCTGCGCACGGTATTGGCAGAGGTTTGCTGCCGCAGAGGATTGGCTGCCCATAGAGGTTTGGGTGAAAGGCCTGGTCGGAGACAAAACTTAAGCCATGCTGAGCAGGGTAGTTGGCTGAATGTGCTAAAACAAAAAAAAAAAACAGACGTCTGAAAAAAAAAAAAAACAAAGGTTACAGTGACGTTCCAATATAGTATGGTAATAAGATCTAATCTTGCATAAAAAAAAGATTCACTGAAAAAACTAAGATTAAAGTGATATCGTTAGATGTTGATCTAGCTTAAAAACTGACAATTAAAAAACAATAAAATCACTGAAATATAGTTTGATTAGATTTTTAATTTTATAGATTTAATTTTATAGAGCACGGTGTATGCCCATAGGCATCTTGGCGCTGACTTTCTAAGTCGGAGCTAACTATCACTTGCACCCGCACCATGAGTTGCTTACAACCTCACATATTACATCACTCATGACATGTTAAACAACATCATTGATGATATCACTAATAGAATAGATGACAAATTACATTGATTAAATCACCGATGGCCTCATCCAGCGGATATGACAGTTTGCTATATGCTTTTCATACTGGGAGGTATTCAGCGAAGTACATGTATACCCAGTTTCCATAACCTCTGTAGTAGTAATGAGAATAACCTGTCGCAACAAGTAGAATATGAAGCATATCTGTAAAATCACTCACAAGATCTTATGCTCTTTTTCTTTATTAGTATTCATGTGTTAAAGAAATGTAATGTGTCTAGAGATTAATATGATCAACAATTTATTTAATAGTAAACTTACACATGTAAATTAGTCACAAGTCTAAGTTAACTTTGTGAATAGCACCTATAATGTGTTGATAAACAATAATAGAAAAAACTGTTTATTAAACCATGAATACATGTAAACACAGTGTTTGGTGATTGTTTTACTTAATGAGATGTACATGTTAAATACCTCATCCGGCGTAAAATTTAAGTCAACAGATTCAAATGTATGCATTAGGCACTGATACTGCAAGCACAACCAGATCCAATGCTCAATCCTCTGTAGTTCGTAAAAATAAGTTTGACATAATCCTGAAAAGAGCAGAATGGCATACACAATTACAACAACGCTCAAAACCATACTGCGACTTGAACCATTTGGGTGTCGCCCATACATTATATAGTCTTCAACAATGTATAATGTATCAGGATTTTAACGGAACTTCTGGAAATAAATGTTCGAGGCATGTGAGCTGTAGATCACATGCTTTGTATACTCCTGCTATCTAGTGTTTGGGTCCGGATGTTTGCACTTTATTTTTCTTCGAAGAAGTCTTTTCAGTCACGAGGTAGGTGACTCCTCCTTTCGGTGATAGTGCGCATGGGCATCGACTCCATTGTTAGATTGTTTTTTTCCGCCAGCGGGTTCGGACATGAATTGCTGCGTTCCGGTTCGACACCGTTTCTCGGGTTCCCCTCAGTGCGCAATCCACTTACTCTCGACGGTATTGTTATTCGATCGCGTTTCCCATTCTCCGCGTATCGTATCGGTTTCAGGAAAATCACTTTCGATCGGAAACTTCTTGGAAGGCCATTGGGCTTCGCCACGTCGGGCCACCTCCCAGTCGATGGAATGGACTCCATTTAAATTCTGTCCTCGGTGCCACGCCAAATACCCGCGCACCGACTTGCACGAAGTGTGCAACTTGTGTCTCTCCCCGGAGCACAGCGAACAGGACTGCGACGCGCACAAATCCTTCTGATCCAAAAAGACGCTCTGTGACCGTTGGGCTCGACGTCACGAAATGCAACAACAACACATCAGCTCCGTTCCGGATCTCTTCGGAGAAGATTCCGAACACGATGTCTTCGACGCGCAACGAGCAGAGGAAGAGGACGAGCACATTTCCGTGTCTGAAGCGGAGTCCGACATGGACGAAGACATTCCGCAGGGTCAGCGTACCGTGAGTACCAATACTCCCCTGCCCCAAACTCTACCTCTGCCCAAGAAAAAGGCCTTGGTCCCTCCTCTGCCTTCGGGCCAAGGTCGGCACCGAGAACAGGTTTTAAACCCGGCACCGAAACAGACATTAAAGCCTTCCGGCTCGAGATCGAGTCGGCCCCATTCGGGCACCGAGCTGAAACAATCGGCACCGAGACCGAAGCACGTTTTGGTAACAATCCCTCTGCTACCGAAACCGAAATCATCTTCGGATCCGAAAACTTCGACGCCGAAAACATCGGCTCCTAAAATATTGGCACTGAAACAAAAAAACGCTCCCACTCCGTCAAAGCAGCATCGTTTCGACGTCCCGCCTTCAAACCCGGACCCGAAACAAAAGGAACTGGTCATCAATCCGCAAAACCTATCCAAAGGGTGGCCCTTCATCGACCCAGTTCCACAGACAGTGCTAACAGCAGACGCATCGCTCACTGGTTGGGGAGCTCATCTCCAGACTCGCACCATTCAAGGTCTGTGGAGTCAAAAGCAACTTCATATAAATCATCTAGAGCTGCTAGCAGTATTTCTAGCGCTCAAAGCCTTCCAGACTCACCCTGCAGGCAAAACTGTCTTGATACGCACCGACAACATGACAGCCATGTATTACATACAGAAACAGGGGGTGGCACTCTCTCCAGCTGTCAAGCCTTGCACAAGCCATTTGGATGTGGGCCATACATCACAGAATTTATCCCCTGGCAGAACACCTCCCAGGAGTAAACAATCAGATCTCAGATCTTCTCAGCAGGCAGAGACAACAGATTCACGAATGGGACCTTCACCCTCCAGTTCTAATCCCATTCTTTCAAATGTGGGGTTTTCCACAGATAGATCTGTTCGCAACACACCAAAATGCAAAATGCCCAAAGTTCGCCTCCAGGTATCCACACCCATTGTCCAAAGGCAATGCACTATGGATGAACTGGTCAGGAATATTTGCCTACGCTTTTCCGCCTCTCCCACTCATTCCACTAGTGGTTCGGAAGCTCAGACAAACATCCCTCACACTGATCCTAGTAGCTCCTACTTGGTCCTGTCAACCTTGGTTCACTAACCTGTTGGAGCTCTCAGTAGTTCCTCATCAAAAACTACATCTCACACCCAGTCTCCTCACACAGAGCCATGGAGAGATAAGACATCCAGATCCCAAAGATCTCAACCTAGCGATCTGGCACCTGAAATCATAGTGTTTGGCTATCTGAACCTTCCACCAGACTGTATGAATATCATTAAAGAAGCCAGAAGGCCTACTACAAGGGCGTCCTACGCAGCTAAGTGGAAGCGGTTTGTTATATATTGTAATAACAACCATATCAACCCGCTAGATTCTTCCATTCAAAATATAGTTCGTTACTTACTACACTTGCAGCAGTCAGGATTGGCTTACACATCCATACGTTTACATCTCGCTGCAATGGCGGCATACCTTCAAAATAGAAAGCATCAGTCCCTTTTCAGAGTACCCGTTATAAAGGCTTTTATGGAAGGATTCAAAAGAGTTATTCCACCAAGACTTCCAGCTGCTCCAGTGTGGAATCTTAACATTCTCCTTACCAGACTAATGGGTCCACCCTTCGAGCCATTGCACAAATGTGAACTGCAATTTCTCACTTGGAAAGTTGCTTTCCTCATTGCTATTACATCACTGAGGAGAGTGGGTGAGCTTCAGGCACTAACCATAGAGGAACCATTTTGTCAAGTCCACCAAAACAAAGTGGTCCTTCGCACTAACCCCAAATTCCTACCCAAAGTGGTATCTGCCTCTCACATCAATCAATCTGTTGAGTTGCCTGTGTTCTTTCCTCAACCAGATTCAGTGGTGGCAGAACAAGCTCTACACACATTAGATGTTAAACGAGCATTATTGTATTACATAGAAAGAACAAAACCATTTTGTAAAACTAAACAGCTCTTTGTGGCTTTTGCTCCACCACACAAAGGCAATCCTATTTCTAAATCGGGTATTGCTCGGTGGATAGTTAAATGTATTCAAACATGCTATGCAAAAGCAAAGAGGACTTTACCAATACCCCCTAGAGCGCATTCCACCCGCAAACTAGGGGCCTATGGCTTTCTTAGGAAACATCCCCATAGCTGACATCTGTAAAGCTGCAACATGGTCTACACCGCACACACATTCACCAAGCACTATTGTGTAGATGTGTTAGCGAGACAACAAGCTAATGTAGGCCAGGCAGTACTTGGAACACTCTTTCAGACAACTGCAACAGCTACAGGTTAGCCACCGCTTTGGGAGAATACTGCTGTATAGTCTATGCAAAGCATGTGATCTACAGCTCACATGCCTCGAACGGAAAATGTTACTTACCCAGTAAGCATCTGTTCTTGGCATGTAGAGCTGTAACTTCACATGCGCCCACCCGCCTCCCCGGGTTCCTATACCTGTTGCAGTTCTCTCTTACTTTATATACATTCGCATGGACATCTCTAATCTACTCTTACTAACTCCATTCTCACCCTCTGCGGGAAAACAATCTAACAATGGAGTTGATGCCCATGTGCACTATCACCGAAAGGAGGAGTTACCTACCTCGTGACTGGAAAGACTTCTTCGAAGAAAAACAAAGTGCAAACATCCGGACCCAACACTTGATGGCAGGAGTATGCAAAGCATGTGAATCTACAGCTCTATATGCCAAGAACATATGCTTACTGGTTAAAATACCTTTTCCATTTGCACCTTCTTTATCTCTAGTTTATATAGATATATTGCACATCATGACAAATGTTTATTGTAAACATGGATACAGAAATCCACACGTAAATAATGTATTGTTACAAGAAGCTTTAATTTTTCCCACATATTTTTGGCAACCGGCCTTTGATTTAAGCTGCAACCTATTTGCAATACACATCTGCTACTCACAGTAGTTGCGCTGAGTCTCTACCTTGTTTAATAAAGTACTTGTAGTAGGACCCCAAAGTAAATCACGAAGAGGATGTATTTATTCAGGAAACAGGACTTCAGCCTCCGTCTCACCAACTGTCCCAGTACATAATAATCAAGTTCAACCTCCAGATCTCTAGAAAATAGACCCCCGTGACATAGGCACAGGCAAGATGCCACAGTACTGTTTTTTAAAAATGTATTGATAGCTGAGTGGGCACCATGCAACTTGCATGATGCAACTTTTACCACAGTGAATCACACTTATCTCCAGTACTAGACTATTTATATTTTGTACATTCACATATAGTGAATCTAAGCTGTATATGTTTGTGGGCCCTTTACAAACTACTTTTATTTTTAATTACCTTTTACAGAGTAATTTGAGGAGCAGTAACTTGTATGATGTCATCAGTGATTCCGTTTGCAATGTCATCTAAGGGGTCATGAATTATGACATTTAACACACCATGAGTGATGTTATATATGAGGTGATAAGCAGTACATGGTGTGGCACAAGTTCTAGTTAGCTCAGTAAACTGTAGCTGGTGAATTTCAGTGTTTTTTTTTTCTTTCTTAACCATAAGTTTTTGTGTTTGATAAAAACACCTAACGATAATGTCACTTGAACCTTGTGTTTTTTCCAGTATATGATATATATATATGTATGTATGTATATATATGTGTATGTATATATATATATATATTTTTTTTTTTTTTTTTCCCTTCAATGTAGTTCTGACCGGAGCACTCAGCAGCGGGTGCGGCCGTTGGGCCGAACTAATGGCCAGATAAATTTTCTAAAACAAAGGACGTCGCACTCTGGAATCTTGAAGTTTAAAGGTTTAATCACAGAACCAGTCTGTCACACCGACGCGTTTCGGCCAGCACGGCCTTTCTCACGGTAGGGGGCACTACTCTTACATCTGTTTATATATAAATTTTTTTTAAATACAGTCCCATTGCATTCTGGGATTTGTAGTTCAACACATATCTTTGCAGATCACCTCGTGACAGATTAAATGGTTTTTAAAAATTAAGGCATTAGCGCTATGCATTTTTACCGGTTTCTGCAATTACCAAAGGTAATGTATTTCATTGGTATCACAACCTTGAATTGTATTCAAACAGTTATCAACACTTTTTATATATATCAGCATTTTTTTGCATTGAGATCTTATTGTCTAGAGTCAACCAAAAATTTACCAAACATTTACACTGGGTATAGTACCCCATTATGCAATTATTGACATGATTAGTGCAGTAAGATTCAATACTCTAGAAGCACCCACGGCCAAATTTAAAACAATATGGTGTTTCATTATATTGAACTTAGACCTTCATTATTTCATATCATGGTGCTAATAAATGCATAAAGCTTATATTGCGATGTTCCATTGATATTATTCAAAGAGTCTTTCAAGTTCTTCCTATTCCGGTTTCTCCTATAGATGAACATAAAGTTCTTCATCAAAGTTCATCCCTTTCGGAAATTTGGTTCGTAATCGAATGATATATTTGGATTCCAGCTGTCTCAGTTTCTTTTTCCTATCTCCCAATCTCTCATTTTGTTCAACCATGTCAAGTCCAAAGAAACTCATATTTCTCCAGTCACCTTTTTGACAGGTCAACATATGTTTGGCAGTAGTATATGTGTCATCTTTGTTCTTTACCGCCCTTATATGTTCTAGGATCCGTTTTTTTAGGCTACAAGTGGTGCTGCCTATATACATCAGTCCGCAATTACATTGAATGACATAGACCACAAATTGCGATAAACATGTTATTCGTTGATTGATGTAAATGATTCTTCCTTCAGGGTCTCTTATTTCTTTTTTATTAGTCCCAATCTTGCAGGCTTTACAATTGTTACATCTTCTGAAGCCACTTTGTTGCTGTTCAAGCCAGTTTTTTCTTGTTGTTTGTGATTGGAAATGGCTACGTACTATTGTGTCTTTAAGAGACGGAACTTTTCTGAAAGTAATTTGCGGTCCGTTTCCAATGATTGTTTTTTGATCTTGTTTTAATACTGGCCAGTATTTTTGGATGCTTTTTCTGATTTTGAATGCTTCCTTGCTGTAGGTCAGTATGAGTCTTGGGGCTGTTTGTTTGATTTCTTCATTTGTAATTTTCCTCATTTCTCTGTTTTTTACAAGAGTTTCGATCCGAGTGATTTGCTTAGCTCTCTTCATACTCTTTTTTAGATCTTTCTCTGTATCCTCTCTTTTTCAGTCTTGTCGCACTGTTCAGAATTTCCTTTTCAGCTTCCTCATCTTTTGAACAGTTGCGTCGCATCCTAATGAATTCTCCAAATGGAATACTTTTGAGTAGTGGTGTAGGATGAAAACTGTCTGCACGGAGGATACTGTTTGTAGCAGTTTTCTTTTTGAATAAGGTTGTCTGTATTTGTCCATTGTCAATGTAAACACTCGTATCCAAAAAATCGACTTTATGACGGCTAATAGTGCAGGTGAATGAAAGTCCAATGTTATTCTTGTTCAATGTTTCATAGTATTTCATAAACTCTTCCTTACTTCCATTCCATATCAGGAACAAATCATCAATGTAGCGTGTCCATAATATGATCTTTTCTAGGGCCTTGCTATTATTTGAACCCCAGGCTATTGACTTCTCCCACCACCCCATCGTGAGATTAGCATAATTGGGGGAGAAGGAAATGCCCATGGCACAGCCACAGAGCTGATGATAAATTTCATGATCAAACAAAAAGATGTTATTTAAGCATATAGTTATCATTGTTAGGAGCATAGCTGAGTGTTCTAATTCGCAGATATTGCGTTGTTTCAAAAAGTAGGCACAGGCCGTCAATCCTATTGAGTGCTCAATAGACGTATATAGCGATGTCACATCAATCGTTACCATAATATATGATGGACTCCATGCTATATTGGATAATACTCGTAAGAAATCACCTGTGTCCTGAATGTAAGAATTTAAATTTTTAACCATAGGGGCAAGATAATGGTCCACATATGATGAAACATTTTCATATAGGGAATCTACTGATGATACAATTGGTCTTCCCGGAGGGTTAATCAGAGTTTTGTGCACCTTTGGGAGAAAATAAATTGTTGGAATTGTAGGATTTTCTTTAAATAAAAATTGTCGTTCTTCTGCATTGATAAGATTCTGTTTGTGCCATTCATCCAGGTTATTTTTAAGATCCTGAATCATTTTATTGATGGGATTATGCACTAGTTTTTCATATTTGTCTGGATCTTGTAATTGGTAAATTTTTGGTTGATTCTAGACAATAAGATCTCAATGCAAAAAAATACTGATATATATAAAAAGTGTTGATAACTGTTTGAATACAATTCAAGGTTGTGATACCAATGAAATACATTACCTTTGGTAATTGCAGAAACCGGTAAAAATGCATAGCGCTAATGCCTTAATTTTTTTAAAACCATTTAATCTGTCACGAGGTTATCTGCAAAGATGTGTTGAACTACAAATCCCAGAATGCAATGGGACTGTATTTTTAAAAAAAATGATATATAAACAGATGTAAGAGTAGTGCCCCCTACCGTGAGAAAGGCCGTGCTGGCCGAAACGCGTCGGTGTGACAGACTGGTTCTGTGATTAAACCTTTAAACTTCAAGATTCCAGAGTGCGACGTCCTTTGTTTTAGAAAATATATATATATATATATATATATATATATATATATATATATATATATATATATATATATATATATATATTCATGCTCAAACTTCCTGTCTGCCGATCCTTGGCAGAACAACCAGGCACGGACCTCAATCAGACTCACAAGAAGACTTTAAGCAACGTAAATGTTGTGGAGAAGCAGTGTAGTTTATTCAGAGGTAAACCACAGAATCAAACGGGCATAATGCCTGCCATGACGCGTTTCACTCGCCACACGCGAGCTTGATCACATGATACGCCACGTATCCGGGGAACTCAATAAATAAAACGTGCACTAATGACTGTAAAAACAGCCTCACCAAGATAGTGAACATAATAGACAGACTAGAAACAATAATAATAGCAGCACAGTAAGACTGATATGCTAACATCTTCAATAGACATCGATCCATAGAATTCAATGTGAAAATGCGATACCCTGTAAAACAGTATTGTCAATGTGCAAATACGCAAAATTGATAGTGTCTGTACAAACCCAGCATTACAATGATGGATACATATGACTGGATATGATGTAAATAACATGTCATATCGACATCTAGTGCATAAAGATATACATCTTACTGTGTGTGCAAATAGGCAAAATTTCAAAATTGGCTAATAGGCTTATAAAAATCATAATAAAAGATGGTAAAAACCACAATGGTTTAGTATATTCCTAGGCCCGCACAACTAGTCAATAATCAATTAAATCAATATCGATATTGTATAAAATTGTAGTAACCACCTAGTGTGTACAAATACCCAAAGTCACATTTGATAAAAATCAAACAATTTAGGGCAACGAAGTGCATATGTACAAAAAGACACGGGAAATGGCATATGACATAGATGTTAAAAATAATATGTACACATGAGAAGTAGACACAGTCCAATAAATAGGAAATAAAGTGCTAGTGCAAATATGGTCTAAACTTCTCAAGACACATTCACCGATGGTGGCTGCCTAAAAACATTCAAATCTCAAAAGTCATAGCCAGCAATTATGCCTATGTATATATATGTATATAATATAGTCTGTAAAAATGACTTACAAATATAAAGTGCAATGTGACTAAATGAAAGTGCAATTAGTGCTGTGCAACTAACAAATTCAATAGCAGCTTGTCAAGATTATTTAGGCCTAAATAATTCTAAAGTGCAAGTGCCAAAGACATTGAAAAGTTCACAGAAAAATAAAATCTAAATATAAGCATAAGAGAGCAAAACACTAAAAATATATATCTCTCACAACCACAGTCAATGATAGAATGAAACAGAGATTCAGAAAGTGTGACTGTACTCATAGATGGAGAAAATGGGGGACTAGATAAACATACATAGCGTCTACCTAAAGAAAGTTGTGCATATCTTCGCTTATATTGAGGCCATTGGGCATTCTTGTATCAAGGGCTAAGATAAAATGAGTTTCACGTTGGCGGAGCATTTTTTCTCGGTTACCTCCCCGTCCCGTGAAATATGAAAGTAATTTGAGTGGTGGATATGTTAGTCAGTTATTTGGATTGAGAAGGATAGTGGAGGGATAGAAGAGGGAAAAGGTTTGCATTTATATAGTGCTTGCTACCCCTGATGAGGTATTGAAGCGCTTTTCCAGTGAGTAGCACGCTACTCCGGAACCCATAAAGGATTAGTGGGGAATTAGTATAGTAAAATATGAAAGTAATTTGAGCGGTGGATATGTTAGTCTGTTATTTGGCCCGTACGTCCACCCGCAGCGCCGAGGACCGCCACCTCCCCGGGCTAATTCACATAAATGCGGGGGCCACATGCCCGGGGGACCGCCACCTCCCCGGGGCTATGTTAAATGAAAATGCGTGGGGGGGCTCCAACCCCTCCCCCGCAGCCCAGAGGACTGCCACCTCCCCAGGGCTATTTTTAAAAATAATGTGTGGCGGGGGCTCTAGCCCCCCCCCCCACGCAACCCCTGGGGCAACTGTATAGTAAATTATATATGGGAGCCGTGCGGCCCTCGCAGGCCCGGGGAGCACTACCTCCCCTCGTGGAGCCGAAGATGGCCCTGGGGACCGCCACCCCCAGGGCCGGCTCCAGCAACGTCCCGGGGTGCCCACTACCTGGACATTGCAGTTTGCTATGGCTTGGCGGGAGCATCTGGTCCGCTTCTTGGAAGGGAGAGCATTGAAAATGCTAATTCCTAAGTTTAACATCCCTGTAACCTTTGTTTTTTTCAGTGAATATATATATATATATATATATATATATGTATATATATATACACTAGATATGAACATCTAAGTATTGTAGCTGCAGCCTCTGTGTGGAGTTGGAAATCTGTGTCTGTCCATCTCATTGGCCATAATTTGCAGCACCTAATGAAATAGATGGACTGCATATGATTTATGGCTGTTTTCACTGTTATTTCACTGTCTATGAACCCTGTTGTATTAACATTGGTGACTGTGGATTGCCAGGCTGACAATATGAAATATTCAAGACTGTGACTCTATGAAAGACACCAAAGCTGGAGAACTGTATTTACAGCTAAATCACTTACTTATTGCACTTATCTGTACCCGAATTGGGCTAGCTCCAGACTCGTGGCTTGAACCCATTGATGGTTCTTGGTTATCCCCGCAACTGCCTGTCAATATTTTGCGCTAAAGGTGTTTTCTAGTCATGTAACTAGTTAGGGCAGTGTAAGCTTGCATCATAGAATTTTGAAAACAATAACTTGAGTCCCTTTGTAGTTGTGTTGCATTTACACAAAGTTAACTTAAATAATTTGTACTTGACTAATTTCTGTTCTCTGTTCTCTGTCTGATGTTTTGTCTTTCCTTAAGCAGGATGCTACTGGACACATAGAACGCCATGCCGAAGAAGACAGCAAGATAGACACGTGAACAAGCTGGCACCTCCCATATTGGGAAGCGGATTCATATCTTGGACTATTCCATATGTTAAGCGCCTTGTAACTCTCATCTGTAATGCCACATGCTCTTATCCTCTAACACCTATCTTTAACTTTCCCAAATCTTTTTATGGGTGAAGAAAAGAGGGGTATCACTGCAGTGTAATGTGGTGTATAAATAAGAAATGTGTTGGAGCTTGAGCCAAAAAGCATAACGTAGAGGTCTTGTTTATAAATAGCCACACATACAACCATGCCTCTTCACTACACTTAGAGACCCTCTCCTTGATGTAACAGAGAATATAGCACTGGGAGAACACCGTGCTATTAAGGTTCACAGTCCATCTCCGCAGCATATGCCGGTGAGCCTGACAATCTTGCATTCATTCCTCCTTCTCTATTGTGAGCTTACAAACCTCAGTAGGGACTACAACATCTATCGGACAAGGTCCTCAATCAGACTACCTTGCAATCATTAGTAACTTCTTCAGGATTCGGCTTGACCTCTATCGTTCCATGTTTGTTTCTTGATGCCAGACTATTTCAGTTGAGTGGAAGAGCCTCACAGATGAACCAGAGTTGTTTAAACTAGGGTTAGCTATTTTGGGATCATCATTGATCTGTCTTCTAACTTGTTCCCTAATTTAGTCTTCTCCTCTCTCTTTTCATGATCCATGCCACTGATTGACAAAGATCAAAATGTTTCTGTATTTCCTCTGTTGACATGCCACCACCATCTCCTAGGCATAAGCTTCCATGTGAGTGACACTGGAACTGGTCAGACCTCTAAGTATCAAAAAGAGAGAATACAGACCAATCTCCTTATGTGCACACACCTTTGCTTTGCAAGTCCCTGGATTCCAAACAGAAGCTGGGTTTAAACATCTGTTTAGGGGCGTGGTGGAGCAGGCTGAGGCAAATCATTTCAGCAGTTAAGAAGTGATGAGACATACGGACAGGTTTACGATTTTACCCCAGGCTGGCTTTTCATATGCAACTGCCTCCCTCTTGTCTGAGAGGCCGGCAAGAAGTGCGCATGTTTTAACGTGGTAATTTTAGTTTGTTGCTGTTTTTAAGAATTGGCCTACTTGTTAGACACAGTGGGAAAGAGGGATGCATTCTCCATCCCCACCTACCTAAACATGCCAGGTATGGGGCAGATACTCGTTTATGACCTCTGTTTGGAGGATATAGGCTAATAACGTTTGCATATATGGCCGCTGTGGCAAAATACAGTGAGGATTGGAGATCCTTAGGACGATTATCAACTCGTTGAAGCAAGTATTCAGTGCACGCCCTTTTACACATTGATGAGAAAACGTGACAAATTCATTTCTGAGCATTCCTTATGGAAATGAAGTGCGAGAAACTTGTCAGTAAACTAAAATTCTTACTTGCGACCTTGCCACCTAGAATCAGTTTATGTAATTTTACAAACCTCTGCCTTTGAAATAGGCAAAGGTGTACATTTTTTTTTTTAATACTGTCTGTCCTTTTAATAACCTTTTATCTTGACTTTTAGTAATCTAGCAGATGCCTCGATCAATACTTATTTTTTCAACCTGTAAGTCGGAGGATTTATTTGATTTTCCTAATGATGCTCTGGGCATATAGAGAAAGATATTTGTACCTTCTGCTAACATTACAAGTCTTTTAATTTGAGAACTATCAATACTGCAGGAACATAAACAGACATTTCTGGTCTGAAACAGTCTGGCTGGCTGTTATTGTGCCTTGTTTGAAATTAGTGATTGATGGGCAGCATTGATTTGCAGCCTGTCTCACTAACATCATCGATTTAGATATGCTCTAAAGTGGGAGTGGGTGATGCCCATCACTCACAGGCTCTTTCTAATGAGGTTTGTGTGTGTATGCAAGAAAAGACAAAGTCTTGGTGGTTCCCTACAATCTCTTCACTAGCGAAGACCTTAAAACCCAGGGAAGGAACGAGGTGGCCACGTGAAGGAACATAGTCGTCGTCATGAAGGGGTAGAGCCATGTGTTTGAAGATTAGCGTTTGGTGAGTGCAGTGCTTGTCGTTACAGGGATTTGAGTACGATGAAAACTTTTATTTTCGTTTTTCCTTTTTCTTGTTTTGCCTTTTGACAAATGTTACGAATGTTGAGTGATGAAGACAGAGTTTCACTGTGAGTATGCAAGGTTTTTTGTGGAAATTCTTTGGGGTTTGCACAGTATTAAAGTGCTTTTGTTCATTGAAACCAATACTTTTGTTTGCTGTGTTCAGTTTCAGCTTTGACCCTGCAGATGTAGTAAGAGTGGTTGGTGTGAGTGAGGAATTCAGATGTACATAAATCCTGGCTACCCAAATATGAGTTAATTTCAAAGATTGTCAAGTTAACTGATTGCCATCAGTTTAGGGTGTTCATTTGTCCCTGACTGAGAGTGAAGACTGAGAGTCAAAGATTCTAAGACTAAACCAGTATATACTTTGCTACAGTTTAAACAACATGACTCTGTTTAGAGAAGTAAACCAGACCCAGATCATACACAGATGGTGCACAGTAGGATTTTACTTGCAATAAAAATGTTCTGTTAGGGTGCACGTTTCAGACTACATTAAACACACCTTAGTCAGTAAAACATAAACCACACTCTACGTTTAGCACATTTATAGTTGGAACCAGCATGTGGCTGTGTGGGTCTGCTAACCCAACTTACTGCGGGGCAGCTCCCACAATCCTTCCAGGGCAGAGAAATCCTCATTGACAACGTGACTGTTGAGCTAGGTTTGGCCACACCATCATTACGATAGCACCTCTGCGTTCGCCTCAAGCACAGAGCAAACTACGTGCAATTGTACCACTTGGTTATAAACGTAGTGGTGCTAGATGTTTGAACCTGCAGCTCCAGATGTGGTATCGAATTAATTGCATTGCAGCTGCACTCTGCCTTGCAAAGTAATGTCACTAGCATAAAATCCGTCCACACCAATTAATTAATTGGTATGTATTGTATATGTATAATGAGCTCCTTCGTGTGGCGGTACTCCACAACAGAACAAACACTGCTCACATCCTTGTGTTGTAATTTGGTGTAATTGTGCTTTGTCTGAGAAGCGACCCATAAGGGATGGGTGCAGTGACATTTTAATTTGCGCAATCTGAGCCCAAATGTGCTTAGTTGCCATTTTGAGGGCTACGGTCCTTCTAAAATGCAGGCGCAATTGTGCCGTTTTTTAATTTTGTGTGACTTTTTTACTGAAAAATGAGAGCAGTAGTAAGTAGAAACATATGTCTCTGTATAATGCACACTCCTTACCTTTCTTTGCTGGTAAGTAGTACTGTGAGCTCATATTTCTTCCAAGCCTGCATCACCACAGTGAAATTTTACTATTTCCTTCAACCAAAACTTTTTAACAAGCTTTCCTTCATATAGCTTTAGCCCGTGCATCCTACTAGAGCGGCTTTTTTTGTGTTTTGCTTTTTTTTGTTGCTAAAACGCTTGAAAAGATTCACTCCTTTTCTCGGTCTTCATACATTCATGACACCTGGCATGGCATAAAGGTGTCTTATGACCTTTTCCAGATGCTGACTGTCAGTCTATGCTACTGACTAGTATTACCAACCACAAACTTAATTTATGATGAAGCAGTATAACAAGTACCGGAATTGACCAAAGAAGTTAGTTGCGTTTTCATTTTGACATGACTCACTGTGCTGCAAGAAGTACTGTCAATTTGTTCACTATTAGAATTTTGTCGCGAGTACAGAATATTTATATATCATTGTTTCGTAGGCTGAGCTGTTTTAGTTCAATCTGTATTTTGCTTTTGTAGATTTTATGCTAGAAATACATAGTTTGCAGATGCTAGATACAGAATATCAGAACATGGTGGCCATTGGTTCAAGGCCACAAACTTCTAACGAACATATGGAAGGAATCCCACGAGTTTCTTTGTGGAAGGCTAGCCACAGCACCGTTTGACCTGTATGGTTGCACAGGGTGTTGGTTCAAAGCTGGAACTGTCCATTGAAAACCATTTGTTGATTTTAGTTATGGTGTGCCTGTTGACTTTTTGGATTTGAGGAAAGTAACACTGCGCAGTACAGGTTTTTGATCGCATGAGTTTATTTGATTTTGAAAGGATTAAGTAAAAACACTACAAGTAAGATTTAGGATTATGATGATAAAGGTATTCTGTTTTGGAAGGGTTTTTTAATTATACAGTCTACTGTTCAAAGCTCTACAGTGGAGTTTGTACCCTTTTTTCTTAAATATTTCTATCTGGCAATGGAGGATAAATACCTCATTTAGTTAGCAAGAGTCATACCAAATATTTTTGTACTGATTGGAGGCATTGCCTGAGATTCTTTCATTTTAAAGTTAATGTTGTGTTTCCTTACTACCACCCAGTTCCCGTGAAGAAAGGCTCAACTGAAGCAACAATCTATAATCTGCTTGATTATGTGCTTGCTGTCTGTATGGCAGCATCAAATTAAGAGTGATGGGACAAGTCCGATAACAGAAGAATATCATGTTAATGTCTTCTGTAACATTTGACTAAATGATCCATCACTCATACTAATCTTTGTAGGGCAAGAGCCCAAGCATTCTGTTTTTTGATAAATCACAGGATGCGTCCCAGACCAGGGGCGCAGCTGGATGACTGTACTGCATCTTCCTTTCCCTTTGTCCTTTCTTCAGAGCATACCCTTCTGTTTTCGTAAACTTCAAGCAAGTTTGGTGGTGGGCCTTATGTTTTCAATTCTGTAGCAGGAAGGCTGTTAATGCTCGTAGTAGGTAAGCTGAAACAACTTATAAAAGACATGGGTGGAACTTGTTGGTATGGTCACCTCCACCTTGGGTGACTCCTAAGTATGGAAACATTGAGACAGTTTGCGTTGTGATATGTGGTACACTCTGCAACCCAGCTTCTGTTTGCTCTCCTATATAGGGACACCGAATTCCCACCTGTTCATTTTTAGACTGCCGTCAAGTGTGTTGCGAGTCAATTTTAACAAAAGAGTAGCTTGGAACACATGCAAGTAAGGCAGGGGTCGACAGTCGGCATGAATTAGAACAAAGGTGTCATAATTACCAGTGGGTGTTGTTTGATTAGATTGGAATTTTAAAAGACAAATATGAGACATAATCAAAAACGTTTTATTACAGAACAGAAAACATCTATTTGTGAAAATTAATTTAGAACTTGGGAATACCCATATTCACATAAATATTTTCATATTACACACTGCGTACAGCTAATCCTTTCAGGAGGATTCAATGGAACATTGTAAAACATGCATTTAAGCCTGAATTTCCATATAAATATACAATTGACTACCAGACAGTTTTTGAAAATAAATGTTGCCATTAATGTAGGACCATTAAATAATATCATGCATCCTAATCAGCTCCCCACCCATATACGGTCAAGCATGAGTTCATAAGTAACCTGTCCATTTAAACTAGAGGCAGACTCCTATTTAAAAGAGTTAATGTTTCTTGGAGTAGGTGAGTCATATCGGTGTGAAAGATCCAGTGACAAAACTGCCTGTTGCAGTCCTTTCTTTGCTTTGGCAGAAACTGAGCAATCATAGTTGATTGTGCCTGTTACAGA
Organism: Calotriton arnoldi; assembly: GCA_963921515.1. Lineage (NCBI taxonomy): Eukaryota > Metazoa > Chordata > Amphibia > Caudata > Salamandridae > Calotriton > Calotriton arnoldi. The sequence continues at coordinate 760,017 of CAWUFW010002762.1, read as the reverse complement.
TACCTTCGTGAGTTTGTATACACAAGCTGCTTCGACCGCCACAGTTCCTTGTTGATGGCTCAGAAAATGTGAGAGTGTAATATGGTTCTTTGTCGCTCACAAACTGATATGTTTCAATCAAATATTTCAGCCAAATATTTCAGTCTTGTGTACGACCTTTCTTCCTAGCTTGTGATACTAAGCTGTGAATGTTACTTACAAGAAACAGAAATGACAAAAAATAAAGTTTATTTTAAATCACTCTGAATCTTGCGTTCTGTTACTGTCTGGATATCTACCTCTTAATTTTCATGTTTAGTAAAACTTCATCAGGACGCATAGTTGTATTTTGTTACACTTCCAAAGTTGGTGCTGTGTGTTATTCTTTACCTATAAGCACAGTTTTTGACTCTTGCACTTTTCTGGTTGCACAGTTGTAAAGCATTGGGGAAAAAAAGTTGTGGTTCTGAAAGAATGAGCAACCGCAGAAATTATTTTATTACATGAGTGTCTTCGTTATGTATAGTTTTTTTAATAATTCATCCTTTAAAAATAAGCCCCTTTTAAAAATAAAAACAATGGCCCTCTGAGTTTGCTCCCATGGCCAGGGGTGCATTGTGCACTTTTCAATGCACCTTATAGTTTTTCCCCGCCAGTTTTTCCTGGCGGGAACGGGCATTGGAATACGGCAATATGTTTGCCCATCTAAATTAGGAGGGCAGACATATAGCCAAATCTCCGATGGCCCATACTCTTTCAGAGAAGTTTGACCACAAACTATGGTCCACCTGAATTAAAATCGGGTGGGTGGACCATAATGTTGGCAGAGAGAGAATTCCGTTTGCTACATTTTAATCAGGCCCTTAGACATCACAGTTAGGAGAACATTTTTTGCATTGCTACTGTGTTTGGTACCGTTTGACATCTCTTCCGAAAAACAAAAGTTTACTTTTGCTTGTTACTTTAAAATTTAATATCAATTCATCTGTGTGCTATTTCACCATTTTAACTCCAAGAGTGAGAGTTAACATGAGGTCTAGATAAAAATTGCTGTTGAATGAGACAAAATTTAGCATTGCCATAGAGCCCAATTTCTACTTTCATTTTTAGATTTCATTTAAAGTATTTTAAATCAAAACTGGGTTCATATGAAAGTTGGAAAACACTTAAAGACTACAAACTTTACAAATTGTATCTAAATGTGGAATCTGATTGGCTGTTAAGAGCTGACCGTTTGGCTCGATCAGTCATTTTGTCATGTGTGCGAACCATGCTCTAGAAGGATTTTCACCCATGTGGAAGGAAGAAATTATGGGTACAGGCCAATAACAAGGTAACTGGGGCTTACCCCACACTGGGTGAAAAGAGCCACCCCCACCACCACAATCCATGTTGTGTTTTTGTTATATGACCCAGACTACAAAATTAAGTCACACACAAAAGAGAAGTAGGAGTATTTGGATTCACGCTGTTATATTTGGTGGCACAAACTTTGTATTTAAAAACTGCCCTCGCGCACAATTTGTGGCATGCTTCATCATAGGGCTTGCTAAACAACACCCCAGCACAGACCAACGCCTGGGGTGGAGCAAAAGGGAGGGGGAAGACAATACAAACATGAAATCGTAGGGATTCAAAATAGAAATATTAGTGCAGAACATAGAATCTAAAACTGGCCCAGGAATATCCGCCAATATACTTTATTCCTAGATTTCCCGGTCAGGATTAAAATAAGTATAGGATGGTGGTGTGGGGTATTTTTAGTAGACCATCACCCCTCCTAAACTGCAGATTTGTCAACATGTTTCAGCCAACTGGATGTATCCCTAACACGGGTCTTTACAGCTTTCGTCCGGACCTAAGATCCCCTATATTCCCCTTCTTTCCTACCTTACTTTTGCAGGTTGAGGATAGACCCACTCTGGTCTGGGGCTGCTTAAACACACTGCGGTAATACCAAGTTTCACAGTAGTTGAAGCTTGAAAAGGCGCAGGACCGATGGCGGCTCCCTGTAGTCAAACATTTGTCAAGGTGACGCCGCCGTCCATGCACTTCCCTCCTCGCGCCGTGTAGGTTCAAAATTAAGTCTGCAAACTGGCTTCATAATTTCTGATTAGAAATGCACACCATCACTCGCAGATGTACGTCCACAATCGTCATGCTGAAAGGTTGCTGGGGAAAGGGGTAGGTGCCCAATATCCAGTTGTGCGTAGCAGGTACTTTGTATGGTCGTGTATTGTAAAAGGACCTGTTTTTTTGTCATTTGTGCATTGTTTCCTCCTTTTGAAGAATCTTCAATTCTGGCACAGCCTGATTTTTTTCCCCATGATTTTTTCTAATCAAAACCCGTGTCCAGCAAGTTGTTGTCCATTGATTCTGGAACTTTATTCTTGTTCCTTTCAGATGGAGATTTCTAATATAAGGTTCCTCACCTTAGAATATCTCCCAGGGCCAGACTGGATATGGAGAGTTTTCCAGCAATGCTTCAGAGCACCGATAGAGGGCGTCATGCTGCTCTGCACTGACTCCATACCACCATGAAAGTGACGAAGCAGCATATAAGGTCCGCTCCTGTGCACTAGCAGGAGTTTCTTGCTTTCCGCACCTTCTGAAGCGGAGCTAGTATCCTCTCCCACCTTTGTCTGTCTTCTGACGACTCGAAAAAGGCTCTTCAACAATGTGCTTAGGAAGGATGTCCCCACTGAAAAAAATAGGATTTGATCTGTGCCACAACTGCAGGAGGCAGAAGTCAGTCATGGACCTGTACAAGGTGTGCTTTTGGTGCCTAGATTGCAGCCACAACTCAAAGTTGACTGACAAATATGCCCTAATGCACCCAAAGGCAATTTGAGACTGGGAGGCAAGCTTGTACATCGCCAAACATAAGAAGTAGTTGCGGTATTCACACAGGTCCTGCACCCGTTCCCTGGTGTTGTCCCAGTTCCCGCTCCACTCCCCCTCTAAATGTTTGGGCAAGCCAATTCCAAGTGCAAGCATAAGAAAGTAAAGCAGCCCTTCCCTCCACTCAGATTTTAAAGAGAAGACTCGAGTTTTGATTTGCCTCAGGGTCATTGGCCATGGAACCGATACCTCAGTTGCTTCTGACGTGCCTCGAGTTTCCCAGGCCATTGTTGACCCCGAAGCAAATCGAGTCCGTCAAGGAGGCCATGCTGCAAATCTTTAATTCGCTTCTGGCGCACCTTTGGGCTTCCAGTCAGATTTCCTCCAGCTGACCCTCCTGAAAACCAGTTAGTAGGCCTGCAACGACTCCAGTACAGACTTCCATTCCAGCCCTGATTCTATTCAGGCCCCTGATGCCAATAGAGGCTTCACTGGCACCAATTGATGACCTCCCGCCAACTCCCATGTCGGACCCCGAGCAGACGCTGACCTTCGCTCAACTGATGTCGCACTACGAAATCACAAAAGCACAACCACTTGTCATGCAGCCCGTCTCTATTCTGCTGCCTCTACTGCAGGTCCTGTTTTTCTTTTGGTTCTGACACTGATCATGTGCCAGAGCAAGATACTGATGACGATAGTGCGGGAGGTGGCTCGCTCCCCCCCTCGTTTTATCGATGATGCTTTATACTTTGAATTAAAAAATGCCAGTGGGCTTGACACCTCCCCTGAAACAGGGCTTGACTCTCCACATGGGCCACCAATGGAAGAATGTATGTTTCAGAGGGTAGCTAGGGTACTGGAGTTATAGCTGCTTTCCACTGAGACAAAACAAATGTTTTGACAGAGATTCTACAGCCTGGGCCAGTGACATTGGAAGCCCTGCTTCCATTCAATGATGCCCACATGGATGGCTTGGTGGCTACCTGGTCGAAACTATGTTTGTCCACCCGTTAGTCAATAAGTGGCCATGCAAAATATTCCTGCGCCTGTTGACCCAGCTTTCTCACCAAGTGCCTACTCTGGAAAGTCTCATTGTACAGACTATAACCAGTAAGGTGAATTGTAAGAAATTATGTTACTGGTTGAGAGTGGGTGAAACCCTTCTTAAGCAGCAACCACTATTCTTCTCAGTGTGAAGTCACAAGCCAAACCTAAATTAACCGGTGCTCAACCATCAGGTAGCTTGGCACAGAGCAGTCAGGCTTAACTCAGAGGCAATGTGTAAAGTATTTGTGCGACACTTCATACAGTAGCACAGTGAAAACACACCACAAGAGAAGCCCATAACAGGGTTAGAATAATAGAGTACATTTTAATAAGTAAAACAAGACCTAAAAGACAAAACTCCAATCAGTAGAACTGGAGATATTCAATACTTTAGTAAAAATGTCGCCAAAAGGCATAAAGCGCCAACTTTGGATATCTGGTCATGTCCGACCTGGGCAGAGTCACAAGTCCAGGCCGACTGTCATGGAGCATGGGCTGGCCACAGGGACCTAGTTAGGCCTGCTGAACAAAGTACCTTCAATCCTGGTATGCAGAGTGTGGCGAGGATCTGCGTTGAAAATGCGTTGCGATTAGTCGCTTCCGAGATACAGCGAGGCTGTGGTGTGAGGTCCTGCTTCGCCAGCGTCGAAGATCCAGTCGACAAGGGCTTGCGATGCAAAGTCCGGTTTGGAGGATGTGTCGAGCAGTTGGGGCAATGCGTCAGTTCTAATGCGAAGTCTGTCGTCGTCAAGGCTGCTGTCAATGAGGGATGTGAGGGCCTGCGCTGATTTGGTTTGTTTTCCAGAGCTGCACCAACACCCAGTAGACAGTAAGCAAACTGACCCCAGGAAGCTTGCTGAGGAGGCGGAAAATAATTCCCAAGGGAACAACCGTCACCAGTACCAGTCTGAGCCTAAAAAGAAGGGTTTTTTTGATAAGCAGACGGGGAGATTTGTCCCCTAGTGCACGGAGTGCTACACGTATGGGCACTCCAAGAGTGACTCTAAATATCCCAAAAGGGCATAGCCCCCCACTGTGGGCAGACACCTGGGTTGGCAAGTGTAGCGCTCGGGGAGGAAGTGGTACCAATTAGGCTTGGGGGGCAGACAGAGGTGACCCTAGTTTCCCTGGGGTATACAGAGATGGTGAAGCAAACACAAGGAGATGATGGACGGAGCGCTGAAACTTTTCAGACACTCACCCCCAGTCACAGATCTGGGTTGAATCCATCATCGTTCTTTAGCTCACTTCACCACCCCAGTTCAGACACAGCTATATGCAAATCAGTCTTGACCCTGTGCCTCATGGGAACAGTCCAGCCCGAACTGCCAAGCCATGTCTTCCCTGGACCGGAAACAAGCATCTTGGGACCGGTTTCGGGCTAACAGCCCTCATCAGCCAGGCTAGCTTGAATCCAGTGGCAAAGTGAGCAAGGGACCCACGTCTGGGCATACCCTGCCAACTTAGGGCGAACAAAGCAAACACAAGGAGATGATGGACGGAGCACTGAAACTTTTCAGACACTCACCCCCAGTCACAGATCTAGGTTGAATCCATCATCTTTCTTTAGCTCACTTCACCACCCTGATCTAACCGGGGAAGGACATTGCTATCCTGGGTGACCTGTCTGAGCTTGCTGGCAGGCAAGTTGAGAGTGGGCCCACAAGGGAGGAATTCTGCTGGGCACAAAAAGAGTCCCCCCACACTAAAGGGCTTGAGGAGGCAAGCAAAGGCCAAGGCAGCAGGTGACACCTCTGAAGATTACCTTATCTATTGGGAGAATGACCTCCTATATAGCGTGCCTAAGGTTCCTGGGGCAGCCCACATGCTGGTGGTCACCCAGTGTTACCCGACCGACCTACTGAGTTTGGCTCATGACATACCCCTGGCAGGACATCTGGGACAAGACGAGACCTTCGCCAGGCTTGTTCCCCACTTCTATTGGCCCTGGATGAAGACTGCCTCAGATGCATTCTGTAGGTCCTGACCCACCTGTCAGGCAAGCAGGAAGTCAGGGAAAAAGCTCAAGGCTCCACTGATCCCATTACCTGTCGTTGTCATCCCTTTGAAGGGGTAGGCAACAGGCACACCACTCGCTACCCAGAGGCCATCTCTGAGGTCGGTGACTGCACCTGCAATAGCCCTGATGGGGATTTTTACCCGTGTCTGGTTCCCCAAAGAGGTAGTGTCTGACAGAGGCACTAACTTCATGTCAGCGTACATAAAGTACATATGGGATGAATGTGGAGTAACTTATAAGTTCTCCACACCCCCAAACCAACAGTTTTATGGAGAAATTCAACGAGACCCTGAAGGGCATGATAATGGGCCTACCTCAGCCCATGAGGCATAAGTAGGACGTCCTCCTGCCGTGCCCTTTCTTTGCCACAGAAGGGGGTTGGGTTTGGCCTTTTGTACTCCTCTATGGCCACTCTGTTAGGGAATCACTTAGCCTTGTGAGAAAAGAGTGGCAACAAACTCCAAGGTAACCCCCTCAGGATGTGGTCAGCTACATGCCTGCCTTCCTCAACCAAATGCATTGCTTCTGGAAGAAGGTGAAAAGTAATCTTGAAGCCAGTCAAGAGGTTATGAAGTTCTGGTATGACCAGAAGGCCACTATGGTTGAGTTTCTACCTGGCCATAAGATGTGGGTTATGGAGCCTGTAGAGCCTAGAGTTCTCCAAGATCGCTGGACAGGCCTATATAAGGTGAGGGAGCGGAAGGGGAAGTTCACCTACTTGGGAGCGCTACGTGAACCACCTCAAACCAAACTTTGAGAAGTCTGAACTGAGCATGCTCCTGATGACAGATGAGAGAGTGGAAGAGGAGAGCGAACCTCTCTGTGACCTCCTGTCTACCCACGAGCACAATGGGTCAGTGGAAGGGTGTCAACCTCTCCCCTACACTAACCCCAGAACAGTAGAGTGACTGTCGCCAACTGCTGGAGCAGTTCTCAACCCGGTTCTCCCTCACTCCTGGACTCACACTCCTGTGCGTCAATGACATTGACACTGGAGACAGCCTACCTGTTAAAAATAAAATGTACAAGTTGTCAGACAAGGTGAGGGCCAGTATTAAAGAGGAGGTCTCCAAGATGCTGGCATTGGGGTGATTGAGCCATCCAACAGTTCCTGGTCCAGGCCCCTGCTGCTGGTACCCAAGGCTGCCCTACAAGCCGCCCGTCCAGAACTTAGGTTCTGTGTGAACTACAGGGGTCTCAATTTCATCACATAGATTGACGCACACCCCATCCCCGAGCTGATGAGCTCATAGACAGGCTGGGAACTCACAACTTTCTCAGTACTTTTGACCTGACTTTGGGGGTACTGGCAGATTGCTCTGACTGAGGGGGCCAAAGAGAGGTCTGCATTCTCGACCAGTGGGGCCACTTTCAGTTTAGGGTGATGCCCTTTGGCTTAAAGAATGCCCCTGCCACATTTCAGAGGTTGCTCAACAGGGTTCCGGCTGGAAGGAGGCATTCTGTGCCGCCTACCTGGATTACATAGCTGTCTGCAGCTCCAGCTGGGAGGAACTCCTGTACCACCTCCAGGAAGAACGGGCCTGACTATAAAAGCCAGTAAGTGCCAGAAAGGGCAGGGTTTCGTGGTGTATCTGGGTCACATGGTGGGTGGGGCAAGGTGAAGCCCCTCCAGGCCCAAGATTGAAACTATCCTGGCCTGGCAACCCCTTAAACACAGACCAAGGTGAGGGCCTTCCTGGGCCTCACAGGATGCTATAGGAGGTTTGTGAAGGGTTATGGCACCATTGTTGCCCCTTAACCTCAGCTGACTTCAAAGAAGCAGCCCAGACAGGTGATCTTCCAAGGGTCCAGGACTGGGGTGTCACAACTTGGCATGGTAGACTCACAGATGGCAGAGTTCAGGTGCAAGGTTGTTGGAGCCTTCTGTCACTGAGGCTCAAGTCAGGAGGCCAACCAACTAGCCCTTGGAGTCACTTAAGGGTTCTGTGTTTAAGAAATGCAGGTCCAGTGCTCTCACCCAGGCAGGAGGGCAGGAGGTCAGCACAGCAAAGCAGGAGTCCAGCAGAGTGCATTCCAGCAGAGTGGCAGTCCTTCAGCAGCACAGTATTCCTTCTTCCTGGCAGAGTATCCATAGTTCCAGAAGGGTACTGAAGAGTTGGTGTCTGAAGTGCAGTCTTTATACGCAGTTGTTCCTTTGAAGTGGGGGAGAAGCTTCTAGAGGTTTCTCTTTGAAGTCCCCGGCATCATGCCTTCCCTGTCCCGGCTCCAGACTAACTACAGGGGGTATGCAGACCTTTGTGTGGAGGCAGGACACCCCCTGTTCAAGTGTAAGTCGGGCTGTGCCCAGCTCCTCCCATTCTGCTAATGATAGCCTATCCAGCCACACCTAAGCCTCCAATTGTGTGTGACTGTCTAGGAGAAATACACAACGCTCAACTGTCAGGTACACCCAGTCATGTGGCCCAGGTACAGGCTACAGGCACTAAATGGAGGAAAATGCCAACTTTCTAAAAGTCAGAAAAAAAGGAGGAGTTAGGCCCATGGGGCAAGGCACAGGCAGGGCCGTTTATATATACTTGAAAAAAGAATGAGCCTGTACCTTGCGTTCTTTGTTTAGTATACAATTTCACTAAATAGTCAAACCCATCGATTTCAGTTTGAGCAGGTATTTTATTTTAACCTTTTTATTTTCACTAGACTCTTATTTTTTGCTGCTTTTTTGATCAGAAAAAAACATGTCTGGTCATATCAAAAATTCTAGACATAACTGTGCTATACAACATATATTTACATAAATCAGTGTGTGACTTTTACAAAAAGAAAATCTAATACATATATCACATCCAATACATATATCACAATTGTTATTCTCAATTTTAATCCTGAAACTCTTAAAGCGTCTATATTCAGTATCCCAAATCAATACAGGGGAAACTATTATTTTAGAAATCTTCTCAGATTAAATTTTATTCATTATTCTAATGATTTATGTAAATATGTTGTATAGCAGGCCCACTAGTAGCATTTAATTTACATGCCCTGGGCACATGTAGTGCTACTTTACTAGGGGCTTACAAGTAAATTAAGTTTGCCAATTGGCGATAAGCCAATATTACCAGCATTGAGCACATGCACTTTAGCACTGGTTAGCATTGGTAAAGTGTGCAGAGCGCTAAGGCCAGCAAAAATGAGCTTACCAAAAATGGAGGAGGAAGGCAAAAGGTTTGGGGGAAGACCAAACTAAGGCTAACAGGTCTAACATGAATCGTAATTAATCTTCAACCAGTCTCCTGGATAGAGATTATAGGTCCATAAATGCAGTCTGTTGTAATAGATATAAATTCTCTATTGGGCATGGGCAGCAAGATCTTGTCAGCGGTCCTGAAGGACCTCAGGGCCTCCTTTGCTCAGACAATCAATGGTGGTTAGGAAATATATCATCCACGTAGGATTAGATACCCCGGATTGCAATAGCAGGGCAGCTAGTAGAAGTGTTATGTTCCACAGACACACCTGATTAAGTTAACCAAATTTTCTGGCAATATGAAGGCATCACCGATGGATCATGCCCTTTGCTGGATCTTTCCTTTTTGGAGAGAAGGCGGACTCCGCTCTGGAGCAGTTTAAGGATATTAGGGCCATCGCACGTTTCTTAGGTGTTTAACCCAGCAATTTCCCTGTCCGTTCCACAAATTTAGGAGTTATTCAAGGGAGCAAGCAAATAGGCAGCAACAGCCTTCCCGCCAGTGATGCACCAGACTGCTAGTCCTTTCTGGCGATAGCCGTGGAACTGGGAGACATCACACACTCCAGTAGGGGCACCAGTCCTCTAACTCCTATTCCTCTGTTACAACAACCAACAAGCTGCTTTAGTTTGTCCTCAGCAGCTAATTCCCAAACCGTGGGAAGCAAAATTCAGTACTTCCTCCATGATTGGCGATTCATCACGTCTGACAAATGAGTCTTGAAGATTGTTCAAAATGGCTTGAGCCTTCCTTTCATTTCCTCCCCACCCATAATTCCTCCCACACCAGAGTAGGTTTCAAAGGAACATCTCTCCATCCTGCTAGAGGAGGTACCCCCTCTTACTCTCTGAGGGTGCCATAGAACAGGTATCTGGTTCAGAGAAACGTGGGGGTTGTTATCCACCCTACTCCCTCATCAAAAAAAAGGAGAGATGTCTCCGGCCTATCCTGGACCTTCGACCGCTGAATGACATATTCAAAATGCTTCTATTGGTTCAAAATCTATCTGCTCTGGACCTGGGAAACGAGATGGTGTTGTTCGTGTGCAAGATATGTATTTTCATATACCCATCCTGCAGTCCTACGGGCATTACCTGCTATTCGAGGTGGTCAGGAACACATTCAATTTGCTGCACTCCCCTTTGGCCTCAACTCCACCTCTCCAGAACTCCTAACAATGTTGAAGTTTATCATAAACGAGCTAAAGTCCCACCTGATTCACTCACAGAAGCTTCAGTTTATTGGGGCGAGCCTGATACAGTGAGTTTCAAGGATTTTCCTCCCTCTGCAGCGAGTCCTGGATATTTGGGATATGATCCCGATATTTCAGGCTCGATCCTGGATCTCAGTGAGTTTGGCTCTGAGGCTTCTTGGCCTCTTAGCCTCATGCATCCTCCTTTTCAACTATGCCACCCCATGGTGGAACCTGAATTCCAGGTAGACCCAACATCAGGGTCACCTCTCCGACACTATCCAGGTCTCGAAGTTGATGGCCCAAAATCTACTATAGTGGCTGGCCAATCACAAGTTGTCCAGCAGGAGGCCACTACCTCTTCACCACCCAGACCTAACAGTGGTGACGGATGAATTGCTACTGGGTTGGGAAGATCATTTAGGGGATGTGGAGAGTAAATACCTCTAGTTTCCATCAGAAGGCATTTCTACATCAACCTACTGGAATTACAGGCCATCCGTCTGGCCCTGAAGGCTTTCCTGATGCCCATCGGGGGAGGCCAGTGCAGGTTCAACTACACTAACGCCATGTGGTACTGTGAGTGGGGTCCTAGATCCTGTGCCACAAGGGTTTGCATCTCTGGATGTGGCTGGAGCAGCTAAACATCTTTCTGGACACCAACCACGTGGCAGTGTCCCTGAATGCCAATGTGGACAAATTCCAGCTGCAATGGAACAAGGGCCTCTTGTGTGCCTTTCCACCACTACTTCTGTTGCAAGTTTTGAAGATCAGCAACAACCTGGGTCAAGTTATCCTAATTGCCCCATGGATTGAGCCAGGAGATTGTGCGACCCAGAACCCATGAGCATCTGTCTTCTGAATAGCCTGCAGCCTCAAGAGGACCTCTTGTGTCAACACCAGGATAAGGTCCTCCACCCGAACCTCTGCAACTTACAGTTCCATGTGCGGAAAATGAGAGATGGCAATTAACTACATTTAATTTCCCACCTGAAGTGGTGGGTGTTATCCTCACAGCCAGACACCTTTCCATGAATTCCATCTATGCTGGGTGTTGGGACAAGTTTGTATCCGGCTGTGAAGCCTGTGACACTGACCCCTTACAAACTAAGCTGTCAGACATCCTTTTATGTGTTTTGTTTTTAGGCCTGCAAGACCTTGCAGTGGGCACTGTTAAAGGTAATTTATTGGCCCTTTAGGCTTCTCTGTGTTTGCTAGACCAAAAGTCCTTATTCAAATCACCAGTTGTGATGCAGGTTATTACTGGTTTGACACATGTTCTCTCCCAAACCATTTGTGATTCCTCTGTAGGACCTTAATGTCTTCCTTATTGCGATTACATAAGTTTGTTGCACAAGTAAACAGCAGGCACTTTCAATGCACCTTCTTCCTAGAAAAATTAGTGCTGAAGACTCGAGCATCCCTTTACCTAAGGTTGAGACTGTCTTTCATGCTGGGCATTTGATAATTCTAACAGCATTTTATGCGCCTCCACCTCTCGAAAGAGGAGTCTCTACCTTGGTTAGACAACAAAATTGCTTTGTTTTTAGATTGATCGTACCAAAGTCCATCAAGTGGACGTTCAACTTTTTTATGGGGTTTTCTGGAGCAAAAAAGGGAAGGGCTGTGCAAATAATGACCCTCTCAAGGTGGCTAGTACTCTACATCAAGATCTGCTACATGCTGGCCAAGAAGCAGCCCCCAGAAAGTGTGAAAGCCCATTCTACCAGGGCCACTACTATTGTGTTAGCATGAGGAGTTCCTGTCCTTGATTTCTGTTAGTCTGCAACATAGGCGGCAATGCATACATTCACAAAACACTATTGCCCTGACAGCCAGGTCCGACACTTCACCACCTCGAACCAGCAAGACTATGAATTGAGTCCACTCCACAGACTCTCCACCTTTTGTTAGGTACTGCTTTGGTAACTATTCTGAGGTGAGGAATCAGCAGTTAGCCCTATCTATCAGAAGAGCAAGTAACGTTTGGCAATGCTGTTTCTGGTGAATGCTCTATCTAACCACAGATTGTGCAATATTGAATCCTTCATAGATTCAGATGCTTAAATCTTCCTCGTTGTCTAGGTAGGAGTCCCACATTAGTAAACTAAGTAGTGTATAGTAAAGCATTGTCAGCAAAGCTTAAACAAGTGACATTGTTAACCAATTCACTTTTTTTATTTATAAAAAAAAGAACCAAAGTTCAACCAAGTGGGGGCACACTAATGCTGTGTAGAGCCAAAATCTGCTCTGCACTTATAGGTTCATTCTCAGTAGTGAATATTCAACACATTATTACATTTAAGTCTATTGTTGAATGCTGAGATCTCAGGATTTGACATTATTAGTAGTGGTGTTCATCTAAGCCTATAGTACATTACATATATTGTGCTTTCTCAACACATTTTTCATTCTGTCCTGAAGTGCAGAATAATGATGATACACTGCTCCACCAAGATCAGGTTTTACATTTTGAGGGGCTACGTGATGCATAAGACATTGGTGCTGAGATTTCTTCCTCCTCCCTGTTCTGCAGCACAGTGGTTGATCAGTCTGCTTTACTGGGAGGACACTCAACTACCCCAAATAAAATTTGGAAAGGTATTAAGTGGCTGTTAGTAGGTGAGCAATTACTGAAAGGCCTCATCGCCATCTCCTTTTACGTACACAAGACACTTAATGTCCTTACCTTCACTCACCCGCACCTCCATTTTTAGGTCGAGCTAGACAGCACAGCTGTCTCTTGGAGACCTGCTGTAATTGGTCTGTGGGCATCAAGTCCATCGTCTTTCTTGACATTGCTTTTCATTTGTCTGTCAGTGTCCTTCAAAAATCCCTGCTTGCTAGTGGTCAGTCCTGCCTCTTTGTCCCTCCTTTCTCTCTTCTGTTCCTCCCACAGAGCAGGGACTTCGTACTGTCTGATTCCACCAGGGCTCTTTATCTGTTCTTTGGGGGACAATTTTTTTCTTGGTTTCCTGCTCTGTTACTGTTTGTCTGTGTTTAGCTTCAGAGCCCTAGCTGCTTACATTCAAATATAGCATTCTTCCTCCCACCTCCTCTTAATGCCACAGTTGTGTTACTGCTGCCTTTTTTACTGCTGCCTCCCCACCTTGGCTCCTGCTGGGTTGTTTGTTTTAATAATTGTGACATTTAGCGTTGCACCCATTTCACGAGCACTGCGCTGGTTTCCCTTTCATTCTTGTGTATTTTCTCTGCTCTCCCTCCCCCTTCCAATCAGTCAGCATGCTCCAGCCTGGCCTGACTCACAGCTGTGCTGATAGTTTACAATGCCCTCGCCAGCTGATGGAAGAGACCGGTGTCCCTGCCTCTCCTGCTGCTGTAATCCACTCTAATTTGATCATCTGTGCTGAGCAGAATACTTCATTTTTTTTGCATTGGATCCAAGTGCGAACTGCTTGAGTAGTTTCCCAGCGAATGAAAGGCACTCTGCTACCTGCCATGATCACATGTTTTATCAACTGCAGGCTGGAACACAACTCGCAGAAGTTCTCTCTGGTTTTATTTTAATTTTGCCTGACCGTGTGATGTTTCTTTACATCACATGTCCGAGGCAAAGTGAATAACTTCGCTACATTCCTGTGTCCAAGCTGAAGGTCATGTTTACTTTATTCTAAGTGTCTGTGGAATCCCTCCGGGACAATTCCTTCCTCGTCTCTCCCTCTGACCTTTCAGTCCCTTACTCCTCCCTCAGTTTCCATCTAGCCCAATCCCCCCCACTCCACCTGTTACCTGTCCCCCTACATTCACCTTTCATAGCCTTCAGTACCTGTCCAGCGCCATCCTCTCTTTTCTCCCCATACCTCTGGCCTTCCTCTGTCCCCCCGCCCTCCCCCCCCTGTACAGCCCCCTCTCCTCTCTTCTCCACGTGCCTTTGGGCTTCATCTGACCCCCCGCCCTCCCTGTTCAGCCTCTTCTCCCCTCTTCTCCCCTTACCTCCGGCCTTCATTTGTCCCACCCCTACTCCCCAACTTTCTCCTCATATTTATGATCTCTTCTCTTCCCCTCTGTTCAACACCAGCAAAAATATTTCTCTTCCCACCACTGTTTCACCATCCACTCCTATCGTCCACCATCTCTCCTCACCTTCTACCCTTGCTCCCCATCTCCCCACCCATTCCCCCACCCCTCCCCCCCTCACCCCCTCACCCCCTGCACTCCCTCCCTTATCCCGTTCCCCCGCCCGTCCTCCCTCACCCTCTGCACTCCCTCCCTTATCCATCGAGCCACCCAACACTTCGTGCTCAGCTCTCCTCTCCCTGGAAAATAAACTTGACTCTCTCATCCATTCCATTTCCCAGCTTGTAGCGTCCATCTCACTTTTAAGCGCCAAGATGTCCCCCTTCCCTAACAACCTCCCGAGGAGTTCCTTGCTCCCGCGCCCCAATAAAGCCAACCACAGTCTATCCCCTGCAGACATCACCAACTTACTGGCCAGCTACAAGACCTCCAACGTCACTCCCCCTCCACCTTCCTCTTCTAATAATTCTACGCAGTTCCCTATTCAGACCATCTCCTCTGGCAGACCTTACCAGCCTCCCTCCTACCGGGCACCCTCATTCAAGAATCTTATCCCTATCTCCCTTAACAACCCTAACACCCCCATCACCAAAACATCTGAGTCAGAGCTGCACTGCCTGCTCCACAACTGCAGATCTGCAATCAAACACAAAGTGGAAATCTCTGATACTATCACCCACCAGAATCTTGACATGTTCTTCCTCACTGAGACCTGGTTTAATGACTCCTCTCATACTTTGTTTGATCTTCTGGTACCCACTGACTACTCTATCCTCAGAAATGACAGGGCAGACAAAATTGGGGGCGGTGTCTCTATCATCGTCAGGAATTCCCTTCAAATGAAAGCCTTCCCTACCACCCTTTTCCGTACATTTGAATGCCTATCCCTAGAACTTCAAATACATCACGACTCACCCTTTAGATTCCATGCCATCTACCACCCGCCCGGTAACTGCTCTTCCTTTGTGGAGGAACTGACTGACTTCATCAGTGACCAATTTTCTCAAAGTGACAGACAGATCTTCCTGGGTGACTTTAACCTCCACTGGGGCTCCTTGGAAGACTCGGCTGCCAACAAGCTTGCCACCTTTCTCTCAGCCAATGATCTCCTCCAACATTGCTCGGAAACCACACATTCCAAGGGCGCAATTCTGGACCTTGTCATATCCAAAGCAGACCTGCTGACTACTGCTCCCCCCATCTATGTAGACTGGTCTGACCACTTCCTCATTCCCTTCCGTTTTCACCTATCACACGTTATAACTCTCGGCTAACCTAAAAGAGCTACTACCTGGTTCCGCAACACTAAGAACATCGAACTTGACACTTTTTGTGATTCTGCTATGCGGGCACTTCCAAGACTAGACCCCAACGTGGATGTCAACGTTCTCACTTCTCAGTGCCTCAGTACTAGCAGTCGAAATCGACAATGTAGCTCCACTCCAAAGCAAAAGGAAAAGACCCACCCCCTCAGCACCTTGGTTCAATAAAGCTCTCTACGATGAAAGGAAAAACCTTAGATTCCTGGAGAAACATTGGAGGAAATCTCCTTCCACCTACAATCTCTCTCTTCTACGTTCAGCAAGATCCAAATATCACAACCACATCTTCCTTGAAAAAGCATCACATTTCAGATCCCTCCCTGACTCAGCCAAAAACAGACCCAAAAACTTTTTGACCTCATCAAAAACCCAAACTGTTCTCCCCTAACCATTAAGCCTGAGGATTCCACAAAGAAAGCAGCAGATTTCGCTATATTCTTTGATGAAAAGGTCAAAGCACTGGTGGATCAGGTCGCCCACCCCACCCCCATTGAGGAGCGGAAATCCTTAGTTACCTGGCAGAACTTTGACGTCATCTCGGAAGATGACCTCCTCAAATGCATCCTCGAAACTAAACCCTCCAACCATTCTTCTGACCCCATCCCTAGCGACCTCGCCACCTATTCCTACACCTATACTCTCTCTTACTGGACCAGGCTAGTCAATCTCTTCCTCAGTCAAGGCTCCCTCCCGGTTGCCCTCAAATCAGGACAGGTCACCCCTCTTCTAAAAAAAACCTCCGCCGATGCGAACGACCTCAACAACTTCCGCCCTATCACCAACCTCCCTTTTCTTTCGAAAATTACAGAAAAATGTGTTGCGAAACAACTTTCCTTATATATTATGGACAATAACCTCCTCGACGTCTTCCAGTCTGGCTTCATCCAAAATTGCAGCACTGAAACAGCCCTGCTGCAAGTGATTGATGATGCGCTGCATATACTCGACTCTGGGGAATCTTGCCTTCTGATTCTTCTAGACCTCTCTGCAGCCTTTGACACTGTTAATCATAGCACCCTCCTCAACACTCTTCAACAGAGAATGGGATTGGATGGCACAGTGCTCAAATGGTTTGCCTCTTTCCTCTCGGACAGATCCCAAATGATCAAGATAGCGAACAGTCTTTCATCTCCATTGGCCGTAGGTCAAGGCGTCCCGCAAGGTTCTATCCTGGCACCCACTTTGTTTAATCTCTACCTGGAACCATTAGGGAACCTGCTAAGCAAATCTGGGATCCATTACCATCTTTATGCGGATGACACTCAAATCTTCCTTAAGGTATCTTCCGCACACGATCTCTCACTACTCAACTCTACTCTCAACTCTTTACACAACTGGATGTTAGCTCACCAACTCATTCTTAATCCCGCCAAAACTGAATTCCTCCTCCTCTCTACCTCTCTCTCACCTCCTCCTGTGCAATCTTGGATGGATCAGCTGAACCTACTCAACAACAAACCAGTCATTGTCAACAGCGCTAAATCCATAGGTGTCATTCTTGACAAAAGACTCAACTTAATCTCCCACATCAACTCTATTGCTAAGAACGCACGTTACCAGCTGCGCCTTCTATGGGGGATCCGTCGGTTCTTCCCGGAGAAAGACTTAAAAACCTTGGTACAATCTCTGGTTCTCTCAAGACTGGATTATTGCAATTCTTTTCTGACGGGCCTACCCAAATCCCACCTCTCCCCTCTCAAATCCATCCTCCATTCGCAGCTCGCTTCATTTCAGGGTCTAAACGAAGCGACCACGTCACTCCTATCCTGTCCTCTCTTCGATGGCTTCCGATCGAGGCAAGATCTATTTACGAAACTGCCTGCATCACACACAAAGCCTTACACACGTCCTCCCCTCGTTACCTGGCGAATAAATTGAAATTGTCCGGTGGCTCTCGCCCTTCTCGCAATGCGGAAAAGCTTCTGCTTGAGCCCCCCGTCTTCAAAAGGGAAAGATCGATGGCGCAATCCTTCTCAGGCAATGCGGTGAGAATCTGGAACTCGCTTCCCCCATTGCTCCGTGCCACCTCTACCCGGATCTTCAAAGCTGACCTCAAATCTCTTCTCTTCCAAAGACACTTTCAGAACTAATATTTTCACTCTCAGGCCCCTCTAGGAAGTTCGCTCTTCACTGTAAATTTGGACTTTTTCCTGTACTTTCCTCACCCTTGCGTGCTGTGTTGGATTTCATATTTGTGTACCCCTCCTTTTAAGTCTCCTGTTTAATTCACGCCCTCTCTACTCCCTCAAGGAAGTTCTTCCACTATAGGAAATTCCGTACTCCATGCCTATAGAAGTGCCTTCCCAGTGTGTTCTGAGTGACTGCCACTTATTGCAGTATTATACCTCTATTTGTATTTTGTATCTCATGTATCATGCACAGCTGTCACTTTTTCCTCTTGTAACGCATACCTCTTTTTGTATCGTGTTTGTTATTTGCACAATTGTCACTTTTTCCTCATGTAATGTAATGCTCGCTTTTGTATTATGCTCACTTGTAACCTTCTCATGTAAATGTTACTGTTCCTATTGTGAAGCGCTCTGACACCTTCGGGTAAAGTCCGCGCTATATAAAAACGCATTAAATAAATAAATAAATGTGGTCCCCAGAGCCCGCAAGGACGTGAGACACAAATGTCCCAGAGCAGCCTATCAGAGGAGCCGGCCTTGCCTGGGTCTTACATAAACAAGGCCGCATTCTTTCTCATTTAAATGAAAGGCTGCGGCGGATTGGCCTAGCACTGGGCGGTCCTTGGGACCAGAGAGGGGGCTTCAGACAGCGACCCCCGTTCGTTACTGGGGCTGGGTGTTAACTTTCTGCCTGCCTCTGCGTTTATTTTCTGAACTTTGGGATTCATGAAGCAGCAACTCACCTTCCTTTGCTGCACAGATGTCCCCATGATACCAATAGCGCTGTGTTGTCTACTATGGTGGCTACCTTTTAAAAATAAAATGTGGAGTTTGAGCTCCACCTGAATGAAGGCGACATCAGCAGGGCACAAGTCCTAAAAAAAGAAGTGGGGGGGACGCTCCAAGTTAGGTGGTGTCACCGGAAGTGACGTCACGAAATGTAGTTCCCTCTAATTAACAAAGGTTACAAGGCGATGGGGGCAGGTTCAAAGGGCAAAGCAGAATGTTTACGTTGGAATTCGTCACCGTATTGACACTCAAAGGAGAGGGGAAATTAAACCTGCGCTTGTTCGGTGCGTATTTATTGCCCACAGTAAATTTGCCGGTCTCCGTCTGAAATGCGTGAATACATACTGACCTTTTCTAATATACGGCCACGAGCGCCCGTCTGTCATAGTGAACGGCTCCATCAACGTGAAACAACGTTCTGTTCGCCCTCTCTTGACAATAGGAGGTGAGGTTTGGTGAGTGCTGAGCGCGCGCGCGCGCAGGTGCAGACTCGGGTACCGGCTCCATATTTGGGCAGGGGGGACGGCGTCCACCCGGTAAAAACCCGGAAAAATAAGTGGGGGGACGCCGTCCACCCGCGTGGTACCCCGACTCAAGCCCTGGCGACATGCCTCCTTTCTCAGTTACACAAATTGAAATATACCGATTTATTTGTGTGATTTTACCATTTGTTGCCACAGTTCTGGAGCTTATTAGCGATGTTTGCGGGAGGGAGTTATAGTTCACGATCTTGGTGGCTGCATATTTTATTCAAGGTGAAAAGGCAGGGCGGGCCGCGGCTACATTTAAATCTGTGACCGTCAGATTATCATAGAACTGAAACCGCCAAATTACACCACTAGCCTTGCCCTGTACTGTAACTCACTCAGTTAGTCCCTTGCTTGCTGCTAAGATTTGTGCCTATCAAGCGCAAATTCACTGACTGGTTATGTGCATGAGGTATCCGTTGTTTTATTTGTGATGTTTGTTACTTTACGGAACATTCATGTTTAATAAAAGACTGCAGCCTTTTCCACCAAACAGCGGCTACGCGTGGTCTGTAGGGACAAGGGGTCGCTGTTGGGTTGGTGGATTACTAAAGGAGCCAGAGTGGCCGGTTTAATGCCCCCGCAGCAAACACCTGTGCACATCCGGTAAATATCATAATATAATACTGTAGCTATGGTTGGCTTTGCTCTTGCTAATGGCACCTGTGTGCAATGAGCTGGGCATATGCTTGCTGCTTTGGGGAGGGGGCTCCTCTTAATTCCTGCAAGCTCCCTGTATCCCCCAAACTTGCAGCTGGGGCACAATTAAGTCATCACTCCCTGTGCTGATTGTGAAGGGGAACAGCAGCAGAGGCGAGACCCCCATAAACACCCCAGCTCCATGCCTCTACCGCGGGGATATTGTTATGTGGCCTGCTGGTCACAAGTTCCAATAGAGGTAAATAGTTCAGTGGGATATGCCCCTGCTGAAAACATCTCCACATGACCACAATGGCATGCGTGGAAAGGCTAGCTCAAATGCTCGTTTCCCTGGGGTCAAGCAGATTACTGTTGCTTTGGCTGGTAAACACCTGTTATCAAGTGCCAAAATGTCTGCTTGTATTGTGGGTTGTATAGTTATTTTGTAGTTCTACACAAACACACGCATGCATACATTGTTTATGCATGCGCCTACCTTTCCCATAATGAAGACAGGATGAAACCTCTGGTAGCAGTTATTGGCTGTTACTTCTCCTTCTTCCTGTGGTGTTATTACTCGCATCTTCTTTAGAAATCTTTTGTAGTTTAAGAAAGCTTGAAAACCTAATAGTTTTCCTTTTTATGCTGGTTTATCACCTGGCCAGTTTCAGATCTTAGCGTACAGTTCTTTTAGCTGATGGCCTTCTGATTCTGGAGGCAAGGCATGAACAGGATCCGGCATGTTGACACCTTCAGAACAGGGCTCTTGACAATGAGTGTGTGTTGGCCCTGGTTTCTTCTGTCTCACTAATCACAGGTCTCTTTTACAGTGAAAGACTTTCCTGAAATTCTCTGATAGAGACAGAAATACAGACAAAAGAGCTAAAAGGTGACTGGATGTGGCATTGTAACTATGCTCAATCCTGTCTTAATCCTCGCTGGTGGTCTTTCCTATCCCCTGTGGTTGTGTTTAATGTACCCAGCAGAATGGACTTGAAATTCCATAAAGAATTCTTGTGCTTAAAAAAACTGGCTTTTTTTAGTATGTTTATCCTTCCATGTGTTTTTGCTGCACTTGGTCATCCTTCTGTGCCGAAGGGGGGAGTGGCTGGGGAGGGGGAGGGGGTGGGGGTATAATTTAAAAACTAGTCCTGACGTGTGATGGGACTGGTTTTGAATTAGGTCCAATGAATGCTCTTGCCCAGTTGGGCATCTTTTGATTTGCTCCTCGTGTTTGCTCCCATGGTACCCTCTTCCTCCTCCCAGTGTCCCTGACTTCAACCTCGTCTTCTGCCTCTTCCCCTTCTTAACTACAAAAGGATTCAAGACGACCCTTCAAGGGAACTAAAAGAGAAAATCAGTCTTTTGGTGGAAGAAGCGGAGACCCAGGGCTTTATTACAAAACATGAGACAGAGTTTTTTGTGCACAAAAAATGCTAAAATTCCATATTTCTACACACTCCCCAAAATTCATAAAAATAGTACCCCACCACCTGGCCGTCCTGTAGTGTCGGGAATTGGTTCCCTCCTTGAACCGCTATCCCGCTTTTGTGATTTCTTCCTTAACCCAATAGTACAAGAAGAAGTATGCCTAAAAACCAAAACATACTATAAACCGAAAGCAAGAAATACTCTCTTGAAATTTGATAGTTTCCATCCTAGGGCACTTAAAGAAAATGTACCATATGGACAGTTTCTTTGACTAAGAAGAAACTGTAGTGATGTGGATGACTACCATGTCTAGTCAAAGGCCCTATTGGAAAAGCTAAGAGACCGAGACTATCCAGAGAAAATTATCAGGGCTTCTCAGAAAAGAGCACGTAATCAGAATAGAGATTCCCTACTAGAGGAAAATCGGCAAACAAATGTAACAACACCACTCACTTGTGTTATAACATATAACACCATTTCAACCAGAATGACTAAAATTATCAATAAGCACTGGGGCATCCTGCAAACAGGAAAACTTAAGTGGGAAAAACCACTATTCTTTTTCAAAAAGGCCAGTAGCCTGAAAGATTGTCTAGTTTCAACATGTCCGAAAAAACCTATTGCTCACTCAGACAAGACCATACTCAATGCGTGGGGCTTACCAAATATGACAGGACATTACCCCTGTGGAAACTGCAGTGTGTGCCATTTGACTGCCATTACAAAAACTCTGGAACTAGAATCGGGAAAAACCTGGCATCTAAGACGACACACCAACTGCAATTCTATGAATGTTATATATCTGATCATATGCCCTTGCGGTCTGCAATATATTGGTATGACCAGCAGAAAAATCAAATTTAGAATTTGTGAGCATCGTGGCAACGTACGATGCAAACGTAATACTACCAAAATGACTGATCACTTCTTACAAGCTGAACATACTACCAATGACATGAAATGGGTCATCATTGAGCAACTAGGTTGTACCCAAGACAGCTTTCAAAACCGACTCCTGGAAAAAGAGCAACGCTGGATCTACCGTTCATCCACTCATAAAAATGGATTAAATGACAATATCCCTTGGAATGCCATCAGTAATGGATAGAAAGGGACTAAAAACGACAATATCCCCTGGAATGCCATCATTAATGGGTAGATCTCTCCCCCTGTTTTTTCCACCTTTGAATGCTTATGACTATGGAATCACCCAGAATCAAATTCAAGTCTTTCCAAAGTACCCTTGCTTAGAATGACATATGCGGGTAATTAACCCCTACCACTTAGAAGGCACAAGCTCTTATTACAAACTTATTAGCGAGTCTAATAGTTGGGACAAAAACCACACATAAAGGGCCAAGTTTGCCTACAGAAAACTGTTTTTCTAAATTACTTTTTTGCCATTTTCAATTGTCCTCCTGTTTAGATAAAATAGGCGGGTCTCCTTTAACTAATAGGGCGGTTCCTGCCGTTCTGTTTACATGCCAATATGCATGTGAACTTGTGAACCTTCATCATCGCTATAGTGTGGGCGTGTGACGTCAACGCACTAGCATGGGCACGTGATGTGGTGCATGCGCTCTTCAACGCACACGCTAGCTTGAGCGTGTGACGTCGGACACGTGCGACGCTCTTGACGGTTCTACCTCAGATCCACTTCAAAAGCCAGTGATGTCGGAATACTGGCATCTTCGGGATCCCGTGTGAAAGACCGGAATAGGTACTATACACGGTCACTGGACCTTGACTAAGTAAGTGGGTTATGCGGGTATTTTAAAGCAAGGTCAGCATCGGCGGCTAGAAAAACTTTTTTAAACATCTACAGCTTCAATCTAACCAGCTGACACTTTCTTTGCAGAGTGTGACTACAGGCACGGCTCCTTCCGGGATCCATGTCGCCTAAATTCAAAAGCGACATAAGTAAGACACTGTCTCGTTAACTTAAGTCTCATTATTCATTTTTAACCCTGGTTTCCTCTGCCTTTTGGATCTTAATATTCACAACAGCTCGACTTAAGCACAACTAATAATTCCACTCACTATGTCATAATCGGTGCATAGCTTGGAATTACGCGATTTTGAGGCACATTCAAAAAATAATAACGACGTGCAAAGTAATTAAAGTAAATATGGCACTCTCAACAAAAACAGGCACAAACCAAAGTATGGGATATAAGTGACATACACGGGAATACCTGACCGGTGCACGCTATGATAGATGGTACATATGACATTGCACTGTTTAAACGTACTGCATCAAAATTGTTTGTGTCACATCTACGGATAATCTTTTCTGCTTTTACTTTTCAGATACATCAAGTTAGCTGAAAAACGTAAGTTAGCTTGCCACCAGGAGAAAAAAAATTCTCTTGCACTTAGCACACCTTAGTGTGTGTGCACTCATATCGTAGACTGAACAATTTGTTTAGTCTGTTCACCGTTGTTTGGTCCTGACGAAAGCCAAAAAAAACAACCCCCCCTTGGCTGAAACATGTAGACCACTTAGAGGATATAAGGGACCAGTAAAATCTCTGAGATATCCGCATTCTTTTTCTTTTTAATCCTAACACAGGGCCCCAATATTAAAACATTCCTGCTGAGGAAGGGGACCCTGTAGATAGTTTTAACCCATCGCTATCACCTTGCACAGAAAAAACACCATCTCCGCTGTAATCGGGCGTCGAAGCACACCTGGGATGTACTCGGCATCCTGGGTGGGAACTCTATGATGAAGCATGCCACCAACTAGGTTGGTGGGTGAGGGTTCGTTTTACAAATCTGTTGGTTTCTTGCACACACCATTTTTTGATGCAGAATTAATAATTTTGTGAGCCCGTTCTTTTTGATGGTTGATGTTTAGTTAGTTTGTTACCATCAGTTCAAATACTAAAAAATAGTTTGCTGTCCAATTCTGCTGATCACATAGGAGAGAATAATATGCAACCAAGCAAGTATTGAACGCGTAGAAACAATGATATTTGTAGTGTTTCCCCAGTGGTAAGATATGTACGTTAGAAGACACAACTAGAGTTCTTGTTGTATCTTGTCTTCAGTCCTCATGTTAAAACACTCATATGATATATTCTCTGAGAAGTCTCTGTTTCTTGTTTCCTGATCCTTTTTAGGCCGAGTCTGGGCAGTGCATGCACTGCTCTGCAAGGCATGCTGTATTCAAGTATGGATTGAAGCCCCGCCCACTACCCCGCCCATATTTTTAATCAGCTTGTGTTATTGTCCTTCGTAAAGGCTGGCTTCTGATTCATTAATAGGCTTGTTAGTCCCTCCTTAGTACCGCCTTGTCTTCATTTGTAACCTCCCATGAGGACTGGTCCTTTTACTTCGGTTGTTACACGGTACGTCTTATTTAGTCTGCAAAGTACTATTTTCTTTAATGAGTTTCACCTACTGCAGGGACAACATGTTTTCTTGCAACATTCAGCGCTCCATGCACGCTTTCACTTTCCAAGTAGCACGGGACAATGGCGGCCGCTTCTTTGAAAGGATATAGGTCTTGCATTTTCAAGAGTTTGAGCTATTGGCATTATAAATGACAATACCTATTATTTATGTGTTAATTATCATAACAGATAAAAAGAAGGCATTGTCATTTACAATGCCAATAGCTTAACCTCTCACAAATGCAAGACCTATTGCATTACAAATGCTTGTTCTCTGTTATAATCTCTCACACAAATGGACAGTTGTGAGGAAACTGGTTTATTATATGGTGTGGTTGTGGGACCTCTCCATGTAACAGACACAATACTGCATTAGGTCAACGCAGATTTGTTCGCAAAACCTTAGCTCAGTCCTGGATAGCTGTGACTCAGACCAGTCAGGCTTTAGCAAAGAAGCAAGTGTAAAGCATTAAGAAGTACCAAAACAGTTGAATAGGAAGAAGGCACAACCCTATAGAAATCCAGCACCAATATATAAAACAAGAATATATAAAAAAGAAATCCACCCGAGGGTTCCAGAGATAGGAATTTGTAAAGAAACAATAAATCTCAGCTTTTCACTTAGCGCAATAAGCTCACGGTTTAGGGTTAGCTACCACAAGTGACTTGAAAACTGCTATAAGAGCACTCTTGTGGGGACCAACTCTGAGAGGGAGCCAGTCACAGGGAACAACAAGGTCCAGCTGAACAGTTACCTTGCAGTTAGAGAAGTCTCCAGTCCAGTTCCAGGGACTATGGGTGAACCACTGTAGGGATCAACGGAGTGGTCCTGATGCAAGTGATGCAGGATGATGAAGAGGCTGAGCCTGTGTCAGAAGTCTTTCAGTGGCCACCCCTTTATCCACGAATATGGAGGGGTGACTTTGACCCCAGGGGTCAATATCTCACGAATTCCAGGTGAAATCCAGCACAAAACCAGTTGCCACTGGTCTCTGGGTACAGCAAAACCAGTGGTTCCCTTTAACCTGCAATCATTTCTGCGCTGGGGGATCAAACTGCTCTCCAACAACTCTCCCGGGTCCAGCAGACTGGGTGTAACTTTTGAGGATTGGATTTCAGTTTCCCTGGCTGCCCCTTGATGTCCAGCAGCAATCGGGCTTCTTGACGTTGCCGACCACTCTTCTTCTTGCACCGCAGCTCCCTGGCATCTGCTGCTGAAGAGTAGGGGCGGGGAGAGGTGGTGTCATGTGAGTCAGGTACGCAGCAGTGCTGTAAGGCATAGAGCGCATCCGCTAGTATGAAAGCGAAAGTGTGGCATGTCACGCTGTTAAAAAATAAGAAAATGTTTGTGGCGAGCCACGCAGAAGAATACAAAAGCATGGCTGCCATTTTAACTATCAAGCGCATCTCTGCTACTATGAAAGTGAAAGCGCAGTATGGCGTGCTGTTAAAAATTAAGAAATCAATGTTTGTAAAGTTGTTTTTGGCGAACCACGCATAAGAAAACAAAAGCACTGCCGACATTTTACATATTAAGCATGGTCTGCACGCTACTTTGAAAGTGAAAGTGCGGCATGGCACGCTGTCAAAAATGAAACAACCAACATAAGAAAAACACTGCCGCGCTGGTGAAATAAAAAAAAAAAAAGCATTGGGGGAGAGTGTGTCCTGCCTGCAACAGCATATGCCTGCAAATAGTGCTCTGAGGCTGTAATTAAAACATACAGAATAACAACACATATAACAGGAGGTGTCCTCCTGAGAGGTTACAAGAAGAGAAAAGGCGGTACTAAGGAGGGACTACAAAGCCTATTGACCAATGAAAAGCCACCATTTACAAAGGACAGTGACAGGAGCCAATTAAAAAGATGGGCGGAGCTTCATGCCCATATCCTGAAAACAGCATGTCTCGAAGAGACAGCACATTCGCTGCCTAGGCGAGACCTAAAAAAAAAAAAGTGTCTCAGATCTCATTTGGGACTGGCCTTAGCAGTAGTCAGTGCTCCTTGATTCGACCCTTTAGCTTGGGGAGTATAGTTAACGTGTGTTTAGGAGTGCAGCGCCTCAAAGCCGTGATGCTGTCACCAGCCATTGCTTCGTGCTAAAATTAAACACTGCTGCAACAAGACACCAAGGGCATCTGGGTGGGACCTTTCTGCATGAGTAATTAACTGACTCTGTAGCTCTACGGAGTCCCCATCTCCAGGGAAATGGACTGGGTGGGCCCATGGCTGTAATCTATTGCTCAAATTATGTTGCCTCGTTTGCTTCAGTTGTACTGGTTTCTTCTCTTACCACTTGCATTTCTATGTCCGAAATGCCCGCCGCTTCCTCTGGGCACGGCGTACGTGCTCCCCTCTCTAGTCCACTATGTGACATCTCCATTTCACGATGCTGGGGCAATAACATATGGGGAGGGGAAAAAGTGCTGCTAGGAAAGAACACGCCCCTTGAATTTAAGTGATATACACAGACTGCGAAAGCAAGCCTGAGTCAGCTCAAAACCTCTGTGTTTGCTTCTTCTTCTCCCACTTCCACACACACTTTTTATCTCCATAGATTTCCAACAAAAGCTCCACATAACAATGGAATACTAAACTTGTTGACTCAACCATTTTTCTAGTGGATCAAACCAGGATTTTACAATTGAGTGATTGATGCAACATTTCACAGCAAGAAGTAAGGAAAGAAACCACTGTTACAGCTGCATTACAATGCTTTGGAACTCGCAAGGGGTAAGAAGGCGCTATATGAATAGCAATGTAATACAGCAATAAGGTTGAAACCACAGCATAAGTATCGTGACAGCTCCGCGTGCTACTCTTCCCGTGCCAGCTCCGTGCACTGGCACCAAATGCTACCTCACTCTGTGAAATCTCTTCGTTATGCAGTTACAAAATGAGTTATGTCCCTTGAAACAATGGCCTCAGCGCTACGGTCGCCAACGTGATGCCGTCAGCAGCCGTTGCTTCGTGTTAAAATTACACACGGCTGCAATGAGACACCAAGGCATGCTGAATCATGAAAGTGACTGCTGGGTTGCCCTGTACACGAGAAAGAGTTGCAGTGGTATGTAGAATGATGGAAATGAAGAAAACTCTCAGTAAAAGGAAATAAGGTGCCATCGGAGCGTGTCCAATTAAATACACGCCTTGGCAAAGAGTGCGGGGAGGTAGAGAAATAGTATCTGCATCGCAGAGGGGTCGCACTAATCAAGTAGAAGTAATCTTTGCTTGGCCGGTGCTCCTCACCTAGGAACAGAAATGATGTATTGGCTGAGCGAACCAATTAGGAGGCATCAAAGAAGAGCGACACTGGAGTTAACCTGTGGTAAGCAGCAGGCGGGATCAAAGTGCAATACTGAATACAGCATGTCTTGCAGACAGCACATGCCCACTGCTTAGGCTCAAACTAAAAAGCCTTGACAAAGCCAATATGTCTGCTCTAAAAGCTGAGCTAATGCTTTTGCCAATTTCTTGTGAATGCATGTGGCAAGAAGCATGCAAAGCTGGCATTCTTGCAAAGTTGTGACACATGCATGAGTGTGTGTTATGGCAACCGTTTTCCTTTAACATTGTCATGGTGGATGGCTATACTAGTATGGTATGTTAAAATGTAAAACAAAAACGAGTGTGCAAAGTGCAACAAAGTAAGAGAGCAGCCCGGTAGCTCCATGCAGCTGGCAGGCCCTCAAAAAAAGAAATAATATTTTTTTTAAAACACTGAAACCGTCTGTAGCCGAGATGACAAAATGTTTCCTGTAACAGATCCCTAAAGCACTGCTGTAAGCAAATGTCTCTTTTTGTATGATTACCCCCAAGTTTTTGGACTGATGCTGCTGTTTTATCAAGTCTGTGAGTGCACTGAGTCCTGCCAAAAGGGCTTCAATTGACCGAGCTCTGACCATTTTAAAGGTATACTTCTATTTGGTTCACCCACAACTGGCATAGGTTAACCTGCTTATACTCCCCTGGTATATGGTAACAGGGGTGCCCAGGGCCTGTAAATTAAAGTGTCCTTCGTGGACTGCAGCATTATCGTGCCATCACAAGAGTGACAAAGCAAAGCATGACTCCCAGCTTACCATTGCCGACTGGCAGAGCAATTTTTAAACTGCTAACTCGACTTTGCCATTCAAAGTAATAGCAATGCCCAGACTATCCTTTTTAATATCTATAGCTCACATCTCAGGCAGGCCTACTTAGCTCTAAAGGCAGGATCCATTATATTGAAAAGATGCATAAGTGTTTTTGTAACTTTACATGTTGTGACAGTAAAACCTTGCATTGTTGTTTTTACTGTGGTAGGGTTAAAAGCCCCATTGCTGAGTACAGAGTTACACAGCAGTGCCACCTTCTGAATGGGGCTACTAAATATGATACTTCAAGGTATCAAAAGAATCGTTTCATTAAACCCGACTTGTTGCTCAAGTCAAATTTAATGTAACTTTTTCACAAATGGCAAGTTTAGCAAATTGCCACTTTGTTGCCCAAAGTTTCCAGTGACCGTTTATGGTTGCACACAAGCTCTTGTTCCTCCAGACAGCCTTCTGCTCTCCTGGGGAGAGGTGTGAACGACTCTCAGGAAGGAACACAAAGGCCCTGCAGAAGGAAGACATGTGTACTCCTTCTGGCAGGATTCTAAACAGGGTGTGAGCCCAAAACGTGAGCTTCAAAGGGCAAGCTGCCTTTGCACGGCAAATGGTAGTCACACACGAGAGGGGTTGCTCTTTTGTTTTAGCAGACAGACTGGCATCTCTGACAAAGAGGGAGAAGCCATTGCCAGTTTTTCCTGTCAGCGTATAGCCCCCAGGTAGCCACATGGGCTAGGGACTCCGCACACTAAGAGATGGGTTCTGCCATGTTGGGAGTGGGAAAAATGATGCATTCTGGGTTAACCAGATGCCACACTTCGCAGGAAGTCATTAGGTGGGAGGGGAGCCAGTAACCCATTGGCTAGTTCTCTCCACATCCCGAGGGCAAGAAATTGGCACAAAAAGTGACAGGCACCCAAACCTCAGATCACGTCTGGACTGGAGAGATGACCGAAGATCTGCCCTGTTGTTACCTGGACCCAGCAAAGAGAGGTTGCACCAAAGCCTAGACTGCACCTTGGGCTAGCAAAGAAAGGACTGTGCCTGTGGTGTTCTATTGAAAGAAAGGTTATCCCTGAGCCCCAGACAGAGAAGGCGACTGCAAGAGTCAGTTGGCTGACTTCCTCTTACAGCCACAGGGCCATATAAGCTGTGAAGGCTGCTCCTTTGAGAGCCCAGTGCCAAGAAGGCTGATCGCTGCTGGACAGCAAGGTGCAGCCTGGTAAACTGAATCCCAATCCTCAAAAGTTGCACCCAGTGTGCTGGAGCCGGGAGAGTTGTTGGAGAGCAGTTTGGTCCCCCAGCACAGAAATGACTGTGTACAGCTCTCAAAGTGACATCTAGACTATCCTGGAGGCTCCATTTAGATTTCAATAGCACATCTGTAGTACTGTGTTCAGCTCTGGAGGCTGCATTTGAGATTGGAGTTACAAATGTAAGTCTCATCTCGGGCACTGTATCTATCCCATTCTGGAGTCATCGTCTATATAATTGTTTCTAATTTCGAACTCTGCATCTTTGCAATTTTCCGTCAATTGTTTTGTTTTCTCATGCCTACTGTGCACATTTCCCTGAAAGCTGGCTGAGTCGAGGTCGCTCTGTTTAAGACATTAAATCAGATGAACTAAGCGGTGTGTCTTGTTAAGATGATGACGTCTGAAGGCCTGAATCGTAGCATTTTGTTTAGCTTTTTAGTATCCATCAACAGCATTACGTCCAGCTCCGAAGACCTCATCTAGCTCATGGTGTTTAGTTTTGGGATACCTATCTGAAGGACTAACAGCTGATAAAACCAACAACAATGTAAAGCCTTTGTGTCACCATGCAGCAGAGACATTTAGCCAACTACTGTTGTCATCTTTTCAGGCTTTCATGGCTTGCATGTTATTTTCTTTATTCATTGGCATTTTTAAGAACTCTGCATCTTTCTTGATCGATCTGAAAGAGGGGCCTTGAAAACCTCGAGTCACTGGGGTGCTTAATTTGTTAAAAAAGTGCAAAGGTCTAAAGTTGTTCTTAGTAGACCGCCAATGACTCTGCTGAATGCCATGGATGCAAATTAGTATTGACGCCAGCTCTTGATTCTATCTACCATAAGCCCACACTTTCTATCTCTTTAGTTTACTCTTTCCTATTCTTTTTATCCCCGCTTTCTCCCATCGTCCCTTTCGCCAATGCTTGTGCTTTGCTTGCACCCTCCTTCCTGCCTACAGACAGCGTGACTCTCTTTTGAATCTAGCCTGCCTCTACAGTTCATCAGCCTTTTACAAGATTCCGAGTGTCTTTACATGAATGAATTGTAAAAAAAGAATTCTCACCGGTCCCCACGACCCAAGCTGGACGAAGCCTGAGAATGGATCCTAAAGTCGGTACTCCTACCTGTTGAATTTGGAGTCTTTGGGACACAATGCCTACTCAATTAATTACCCTCCTAACCTTACAAAAAACGCATCCAAAAACTTTAAACAAAGACTCCTAAAAACGCACCCAGAAACCCTAATCTCGTATCCCTACTTCTGCATAAAAAAAGGTGCGGTAATAAGTGACTTTATCTTCTTCATGAAAAGACGGGCTAAATGGAGGTTGGCATTCTACTCAATGCTCAATATCGTCACATCCAAGAAGACCACTCATGGGCTCAGACGTACGGTTGCCCCCTCTCCCTCATACGAACTTGAAGCAACCATCTCCCTCTACAACAATGGTACCATCCTCATACAATCATCTGACCACAACCTGGGCATCTTCGACAACATCTTCCCCATCATCAAGAACACTTTGTCTAAGTACAAACATTCACCCGCCCAAGATCCCCCTTTCACCGCTGGCAACCCCCTTAATCCTCAGCTGGTGTACTATCACAGTCTCGACAGCCCATGCGACCTTACCCCTCCCCTCCAGAGCGCCGCTATAGAGAACTGCGTACTAAATAGCAACTCTTCCAAGACAATCGACAGGTCAGATCACATCTCTCTCTCCTCCCCAACTTGCCAACAGGATCGCCAACCGTCTAAGACTACTGGGTCAGAGGCACCGAACCCAATAAGGCAAACCATCCCCCCTCTTACTTCCCTGTCCTCCTCGCTCACTCCTATATTACACATGACTTCCCCTACCCCCCCGGTCTCACACACACTTTGCTGCCTCCCCAACCAGACCACCAACGTGATGCATATACCCCAGGTACCTCTTCACAACCAGTTGCCTCCCCTACCACCACATGATGCATCCCATATATCTATCCTGACTACGAACCTCTCTAACCTTCCCCCACCCACTTTCCTACCTCCCTAACCAGGCCACCAACGTGATGCATAAACACCAGGTACCTCTTCACAACAAGTTACCTCCCCTACCACCGCATAATGCATCCCATATATCTATCCCGACTACGAACCTCTCTAACCTTCTCCTCTCCGGAGCTCCCCCCCTCTCAGCTCCTGTCCCCACACCAGACTGGAATCTAGGCTAGATGATGTCTCACTTACCCTTCAACAACTCAGGGCTGTTGTCCGAAGCCTCTTTCTCCTCACATTGGAGCTATCGGCTACAGGGTTTTGGAAGTCTTTGCCACATAACTACACACATCCCTCGAATTCCGGGACTAGGCTGTCTGTATGTCCCATACCCACTATGACTTCACCTCTAGTCATGGCTCCTACTCACCAAAGATGGAAAACATCACCCTTCCCTAATGACCCCTCTCGACCTTTCAGAGTTAAAGTCTCACTCCAAGACTCGTATATTAGAACCCTTCTTCTCTCCTTAGACCCATCATTTGCTTTGAACACAGATATGATGTGCCAAATTGAAACAATCCACTCTGACCCATCTAGAGAACCTACTGTTAACTTTAGATCTTTAAATAAGAACAACCTCACCATAGTCCCCACCACTATTCTTTCCTCAGATGATCCCATACCGCAGCTTAAATGCATGCTTCTCAACTGCAGATCTGTAGTTCGGCACGCTGCGGACACTGCTGCCATCATCCTGGCACATGATCTAGACATTTTAGTACTGACGGAAACTTGGCTTAATGAATCTTCAGCACCAATAATCGACATTCTAGTGCCCCCTAACTATAACATCATCAGGCTTGATAGACTCGTGGGCTAGGGGGAGGCATTGCATGTATTCATCGTATCAACTTATCAGTTAGAGAACTACATTCTGATTCCCTATCTTCGTGCGAATACATGTGTTTTGAGGTCTCATCCAACAACAAGTATGCTTGCAAATTCCGCGCATTTTATCACCCTCAAGGAGACAATCCTCCTTTCATAGAAAAGATCATGGAAATCATCTCGACGAATGTGGACTGTCACGGCACCCAGATTTTCCTGGGGGACTTTAACCTTCATTGGAATGACCTGAATGACTCGTCAGTCAAATACCTCAAATCCTTCATATTTGACCTCAACCTCACTCAAATATGTGATAGCCCTACGCACATCAAGGGAGCTACCTTATATCTGGTCATTGGCAAGAGCAGCTCCATTCAACCTGAATCTATCGCCCCATGTGACTGGACGGACCACCATTGCATCTCCTTTCTCATCTCAGAACTGGTGAGAACCATTAAATCTCAACCGAAGAAACCCAGACTCTGGCAAAGAAATATGAGAAACATTAACCTATATGATCTGTCTTCCTGCACAGACAGCATCCTGCCTCCTCCTCCCGAAATGTCTGATGTCGGTGCCCTCACAGACCACTACAATCACTCGATGTCCAACATACTAGACTCTATGACACCACTACAACTGAAAAGAATGCCCGCCAAAATCTCCAAACCTTGGTATAACGGGAGCCTAAATACGGAGAGAAGAAATCTAAGACTAGTAGAATGTATCTGGAGATCCTCGCCCTCCGTGGACCATCTTACTCAGCTGAGAGCTTTGCGAAACTCATATAACAAACGCATCAGATGCTCTAAAGCTATTTATTTCAGGGAACAACTAGATCAAGCAAAAAACTGACCCAAAAAACTGTTTGAACTCATCAAGCTTCAATCTAACAACCAACCTATCCCTTCCTCGTTAGAACCCTGTCAGCAGCCAAACTGTGAAGAGTTCACTTCCTTCTTCCGTGATAAATCAACAAAGATTGAACGGAAACTACTGGCAGCCCATGAGAATCTACCTGCCACCTTTCCATCCCCCGGGCTGGTCTTGCCCCCACAACGTCTGATTCTCCCTCCCAAAAACAATGCCTCTTGGAGCCTATTCCAAACCATGGATGAGAGCACCATTCGAAAAACTCTGGCTACTCTGAAACCTTCCAGCCATTTTAGAAACCCTGTACCACCGAACCTCTTCAAAGAGATAAGATCATCCATACTCCCGATCTGGACGAAGAAAGTTAACGCCTCTCTTCTCCAAGGGTCAATCCCGGATTGCCTAAAGTCAGGGCTGGTCACCCCCATCCTAAAAAACACAGACGGCAGACCAGACTAACCTCCTCAATTTTCGTCCAATCTCCACCATTCCTACGCTGGCAAAGCTCCTCGAGAAATGCGTTCACACCCAACTATGTAGCCGTATTGAACAATTCCAACTACTAGACAAATTCCAATCCAGTTTCAGGAAGGGTCATAGCACGGAATCCGCTCTTACTCACATTGTGGATGATGCACTACGAATGCTGGACCAGAATGAGTCATGCCTTTTGATCCTCCTTGACCTCTAGTCCTCTTTTGATACAGTCAAACACGATACCCTCATAGGTCTACTGGAGCACGGGATGGAGCTATCAGGGACTGTGCTTTACTGGTTTTCCTAATTTCTACACAATAGAACCCAAAGGCTGAAGGTGTATCAGTCTCTGTCCAACCCCTCTCCGTTCACTCTGGGGGTTCCTCAGGGGTCCACTCTTTCTCCCACTCTCTTCAATCTGTTCATGGAGCCTCTAACAGAAATCCTGAAATCGTCCAACATACATTATCACATGTATGCCGATGACACACAACTGTACCTGAAAATTTCCTCCCCAGAGGACATCAGGTCCCTCAACTCAATGCTTCAGGAAACGCAAAATTGGCTGACACTTACTCATCTGAAATTGAATACTCTCAAGACTGAATTCCTCCTCATCGCCCCTGACAAATAGTCCCCAGATATTACATGATGGGTGCACCAACTAACAGCCCTCAAATGCACTCCAAACATCATTTATTCCACAAGCTCACTCGGAATAACACTGGACAAACATCTGAACGTGCAGAATCACATTAGTGCTCTCACCAAAGGAGCAAACTTCCATGTGAGCATCCTAAGGAAAATAAAACTGTTCCTGCCCCACAACGACCTCAAGACCGCGGTGCAAGCATTAGTGATCTCTAAGCTGGATTATGGCAGTGCAACCCTTTGCAGACTTCCGAGATCGAAGATGGCTCCACTTAAGGCCTCTTTCAATTCCGCTGCAAGGCTCATTACAGGCTCCAAACGTTATCATTGTATCTCGCCTGAGTTAAAAGCTCTTAATTGGCTCCCGTATGAAGCAATGATTCAACAAAAAATTGCTTGCATGACCTACAAAGCTCTGCACTTCAACACCCCGTTATATCTTGCACAAAAACTTGAGCTCTCTGAAGGGTCCAGATCCTCTACGGGCTTCAGCACCTTACTACTTACACCTCAGAAATTCCATAAAAAGAAAACTTACAATTGAGGATTCTCAGGTATTGCACCTAGAATTTGGAACTCCTTGCCACCTGAAACAAGACTGAATAATTCCACAGCTACCTTCAAAAGGGAAGTCAAACAGATTCTGATGAAGAAATTCCTGGGCTAGTCCCCTAGCCCACCTGAGGTCTCGCTATCTCACTCTTGTCTCGAGTGAATCTGCTAGGATTGTTATTTGTTTTGCCCCTGTACTGTTCGGTTGTGATATGAACTACGGCTTCCTTCCTAAGAAAGTCAAAGGAGTTCTGTTGAAGAAATCTCTGGTTAGCCCTTTAGTCTCACCCTAGGATTTGCTTTCTTGATCTTGCCTTTATTGGAATGTTTGACTGTTGTGACCGATGTTGGCCTTTGCTGGGCTTGTCTGTGTTAATGTTGTTATTTCTTGTACCCTCGTAACTACCTATCTGAAAAGTGCTCTGATACCCCCTGTGGTCTTGTTCGCGCTATATAAAACTCTTTAAATAAAAATGAAATTCACTTTTCACCATAGGCTACCTTTCAAATATTGTACATCCACACACATTTGCGCAGAATGCTTTTTATTAGTAAAAAATCTTATGACTGAAAATTTATAACAATCCAGCTAATTCATGAGCCCCCTTGGTCCTCTCGCCAACTGCACGTTTTAAGATTTTGGAAAAACCAGAAAGTGGTACTTAAAAAGGAATCTGTGATAAATACTTGTCATTTTTTTAACAACAAGGTTCTGCCTGGGGGTGTGGCCTGACATCATGGCCGGCTAGTCGCATTTCTGCAAAGCTCCTGCCCCGTATGATAAAATCCTGCTGAAATCCTGGCGGAATTTTAGATGTCCCAGACTGAACCGGCATCGGAACCTCCCCCGACCTGAAGAATAAAGAAAACGAGCGCCGTGAGTGACCAGAACTGGCGAAAACGTCTTTGGGGAATCCTGAGTCGCGGCGGCCTGCCCGACTGGAAGATGGCGGTGCCTGACCCTCGCCGGAGTATGGGAGGAGTTTGAGGGGGCCGACGCCGAGGGGGTCCGATGGTAAGACCTTCGTCAAGAACCCGGCTGGCTGGCATCCCCGCTGCTTCGACTGGGGGCTTTAAGGACAACGGGCTGAAGACACGTGGCTGCCGGAAGCTGCCCGGACATGGCGAGACCTGCGGCCCGGACATGCACCATACGCGAGGCCCGGAGATGATGGGGGCAAGGCACGTCCAACCCCGCCGGTCATCCTGAATAGGAATCAAGAGACACCGCCTGCAGCGGTGCGTCGGGGGTGCCCACACCAACGGCGGGGAAGGACCTGGACCGCGGGCCGTGAGGCAACTGACAGGGGCGGACTCAGCGCATCTACGCACCTCCCGGGGCACTCTGAGAACGCGGCGGCCTAGGCCGTGATTTATTAATGGCCCCAGATAGCAGAAGAAGGCTGTATTAAAGAACGTGTACCCCCGGTGAGGATTGTGGGGATAGCCCGGCTCGGCTGCAGACACTGGAGTGGCGATGATCAAAGGCCCCGACCTGTGGTAGCACATTGCAGAAAAGTGAATACTAGGAAGATGCCCAACAGTGAGAGGATCCCCCAGATCAGTGACAAGAGTCTGGAGGAGTCGGGACGGCCTGATCCCAGGGGTACAGGCTTGCTTGAGGATCCCTTTAAGATTATCATCAAGTGAGCTGATAGGGGTACTAACAGATAAATAAAAGGCGACTGGGAATTGCACTTATTGAGGCCTTATTTGACCCCCTGCTGGAACTTGCGACAAAGGGAAAAAGAAATAAGACGTGCATTGAGCTACCACTATAGGCCTAACTATGGGAAAAGACAAACCGACAAGGGGAGCACAAGCCAACAAGATAATGCAATATACAGTGCCGGGCCCGACTTCATCCGAGCATAACAGGCCAGAACCTGAGCAGCCACCGCATCAGGGATCTATGGTGCGAGATAAAACGGATATTTTGGAGGCCATAAGAGATTCCCGGGTGGCGCTAGAGAAAAAATGGACAATATGGCGATGGATATCAATAACCTGCGCCTAGATCTACGAAAAGTGGTGGATCGAGTTACGAATACAGAAGGAGAACTGGGCACGCTACGTGAGGAAGTCCAGAGACTCCGTGCGACAGTAACCTCACTTCAGGAGCAATCCACCTGCCTCGAAGACAGAGCAGAAGATGCGGAGGGGAGGTGGTGGAGGAACAATCTACGATTTCTGGGATTTCCGGAGAAGGCAGAGGGTCCGGTGGCAGACTTTTTCCTGGAAAAATGGATAGGGTCAGGTTTTTCCGGATATCAGGCTCTCCAAAATGTTTGCCATAGAAAGGGCCCATCGCTCCTTCGGTCCCCCACCAAGACCGGGATCACCACCCAGAGCTCTGATTGCCCGCCTATTCAACTTTAGAGACAGGGATATAATATTGCAGTATGTTCGCACAAATGGTCCACCTAAATTTGAAGATTGGGACATTCATATTTACCCTGACTATACCAGGAAAGTGCAAGATCTACGGAATGATTTCCTGGGAGTTAAGAGACGACTGAGAGATCTCAGTATCAAATACAGTTTAATGTTTCCGGCTCGGCTCCGAATACAATATGGAGATAGAGTTCATTTTTATAATACTCCGCAAGAGGCTATGGACTGGATGGACTCGGTAGGCCTGGCCAGACAAGACCAAAACCAAGGCTGGCGAGAACAGAGGAAAAGGAGTGGACGATAACGGAGTCAGCGTCGCAACAACGGAGAACAGAGATCCAGGCCGCGGGACTCATTGGAGATGGGACGTATCATGGTGGGTCGAGACGGTACTCTCTGGGCCGAGGTGGAGGGGATACCAACGCAGAACCAGTTTTCTCCACTCTGTCTAGTCCAAGAAACCCAATCGCAACCGGAGGGCAACCCCAGCCAAACCGATGCGGGCTCCTGAGGTATATTGCGACAGTAATGTGGACTGAAGATATGGTGTCTGAAACTGTAAGTACAGAACTTGGAAGTAAGGGGGATGAACGTGATACAGGATAAGTGAGAGGGGGCTCCCCTAAAGGACTGGGAGACAAAGACTGTCACCGATGAGATGAGACACTGTTCCGCCAATCTAAAGTTCAGACACTCCATCTGTAGTGCACTGTAGCGGCCTTGCTAGACCGTCAGTTGGGCGGGCGGTCTAGCAATATATCAGAGATTGGAATTTGAAACTTATTGACTACATTTGTTGATTACTAAGTTGTGGGAAGGGATCTAGGGAGGGAGTGGGTGGTTGGTATGAGGCGGAGTTCCGAGTCCTTGGACCAGGGTTGTTATGGGAATGAGGTACTACTGCCTGGGGGAGGGGGAAGGTGATTTTTGGAGTTTACACAGTTATGTTAGGAAAGTTCAATACCGGGGAAGTACAGAGGCGATCTATCAGACAATCTAAAGGAATCAGAAGGGGGTCTACCCTGCCTGACACCAATGGTTTTCCCCAAACAGTAAGAGAGGAGCTGGAAAGAAAAGAAAAAGGTTCTGCCTATTTTCTTTATTAATCATTTTGGATTACTTTTGACAGCTCTAGAAAATTTGTGCAAGTGCATTATTCTTGTATTTGGTGTTTTAGGTTGGTATTCCAAAGGGCTAAAACCAGAGTGTTTTGGGTGATTTCCCAATTTTTAGGGTCGAGCTTGCGATAGCATGCGCTAGCAGATGCAAGACACTGTTGTTAACAAAAAGGGCTTGGAGCCCGCCAGTTGCTTACAATTTGTTGGCTTGCATGGCACTCTACTTTACAGCCTCGTAACTGGTCACTGCAGGCCTAACATCATTTCCATTCCTCTCTGTGGAGCAGGGGCCAAGCACTGATTGATTCAACTTAATCAGTGCCCGTCTGCTGCTAGTCTAGACATGGCCTGACAGCAGCTGTTATGGCTCTGAAATGTTCATGCAAGGATACTAACCAATATCTCTGAATGCAAAGTGGTCTTCAATAACCAGTGCAGACTGGCTGAGGGTGTCATTTAACCAAAACACAGCCACTGTTCACCTTGCTACGGTTAAAGTTGCTCTCCCAACAATATAAAATTATATATACTCATTGGTGGGGAATGGTCTTTATGTTTCGTTATGAAGAATGATCGAAAGATGTTTCCCATTCTCTGAAGGAATATTAAATATTGAAAAATGCCTTGTTTAGTTAAATATGTTTTATAATAAAAGATTAAGATTTCCAAATAAATACACCATATTACATGATCCATGATGACATGGGACACCTAACCTGTTTGTTTTAGGGAACAGCCAGATCTTTACTTTCGTTTTTAAATTCTCAGAGATTGCTTATTATCTATTTTTCTGTAGGTTGATCCAAAGCTTCCAACTCTGTGTGGCATACGTGGATGTTTAGTGTGACACACAACACAACACATTTCAACATCACACAATTTACTGCCACACAATTCAACACCACCCAACATAATACCACTCAACGCAACATTATTCAACTCCACATAATTCACTCTTTTCAATACCACATAAATAGACCCCACAGAAAGCCACTGTCAAATAGCAACAATCCACATAGATACACTCCTGAACATGCAACATAATTCCATTCAGAATAATTCCACTGAACGCCACACAATTTCACACCACACAATTCAATTCCACACATTTCCCTTCCACACCAAATAATTCAACTCAACAACACAATCACACAATACACCACATACATCCACTCCACACCACACAATTCCACGCCACGCAATTCCCCAACTAACAATTCCAATTCAACCCACATAATTCCACTCCACACACATCCACTCCGTAACACGTGGGTAAAGACATTGTCTATTTACAATGCCAATAGCTCTAACTCTAGTTTTTTCCTTAGTTCTGGAATATTCTGTGGTGAGTTAAAAGTTGTTACAGCTGCAGATGGCTCTGCTAAGCATTTTGCCCCAGCCCCCCCAAGCTTTTCAGAGGCTTCTTACCCAAGCACATTTATGCTGCATCGTGCACTTTTAAAAAAAATCGTTCTTAAGTACCAATTAGCCATCTTGGAAATATAAATAAAACTTTTCAAATAATATGCCAAAATAGCAGCCACTACATAACAAAATAAGTGCACTCAAAGGCACGCATCATCAGCCATATATACATTTGATTTCTTAGAAAAGATCTGGAGCTTAAATTGAGGACTGTGGAACCAGTAGACTTAGGTTTTAATCCCAACTCTCTCACTTTACTACATTGTGTAATCTTGGGAAAATCCAGTAATATTCATTATTGTGAATCCTATCTGAATAGTCTGAAGAAGATGCGAAATAAACAATTGTTCCATTCGCCTGGGTACCTTGTGGCATACCTGGATGTTTAGTGTGACATACTACACAACTTCTTACCACACAATTCACCGATACACAATTCAACACCACCCAACATAATTACATTCCACATAATACCACTCAGCGCAACATGATTCAACTCCACATAATTACACTCTACTCTATACCAAATAAATACACCCCACATAAAACCACTCTATGCCACATAGAAACAATCCACATACATACACTCCACACCATGCCACATTTCCTATCAGCATAATTCCACTCAACGCCACACAGTTCCTCGCCACACAATTCAACTCCACACAATTCAACTCATTTCCATTCCACACCACATAATTTGACAACAAACCACATAATTCAATTCCACAACACATTTGCACAACACACCACATACATCCAAACCACACCACAGAATCCCACATCATGCCACAAAATTCAGCAGCACACCACATAATTAAACTCCACTACGTACTGTCATAAGGTTTCTGCACATACACAGAGCTATGCACAGGATAATGGGACCCCGGCATATAGAGGTTTGCCTACCATATACCGTAGCACCCAAAAACCCCAACCCAACTAGCTTAGCATCCCATTAGCACCCAAGTACCAATGATTGGACTACCCAGAACACGGTATCTTTATCTCAGGACTCGCTGAAGCAAGAACACTCTTTCGTCACTCACTCGTACTTGTCCACAAGGTGCGTAGAAAGAGACACTGGGTAGGTTAAAATGTTTATTCCAACTTACGTGCTCTAATATACAGTACACGTGTCAGTACTAATATCATAATGCATATGAATAATATAAGCAGCATGGTTACAATTCCATAGAATACAAACGGGGAAAGCATCTCATAGCTTAGTGGATAGATGTATAGATAACATTACCACCCTCCCCGTGCAGTAAGATAGTTTATTATAAAAACAGAAGACCTCTGGGCTTTGACTAGCGAACCCACATACCTCGGTCTCTAGATGCAGAATTACATCAGCAGACAATCACAGCTCTTCTCCCTGGAAGGGATTCCTCCAAGTGTGTTAAACGCTAGTAAGCTGCATATTAAAAGCACACAAAATTCTTCATGGCAAATGCACCTAATGTTATGTCTGGGTGCGCGAGACTGGCCATATCAGGAAGAACCAAAATACATTGTTATGTGACCTTGTACTTGTTGTGCAGACTGAGCCCAAATCGAACAGGAGAGAAGGCGATAAACAGAAAACACAGACAGTGCAAAGGGCGAGGGAGCCCTGGCTCAGTGTAACGTGCGCAAAGAAAAGCAGCATGGCAGCCAGGCCTAGGCCAACATAACAATGCAGGCAACAAACCACAAGACACCCTCCCCTGGACAGTCCGGCGGCCAAGACAGAGGCCCAAGGAGAGAGAGAAAAAAAAAAAATCCAGTGCAAAACAGGGAGCGCCCAAATGGCGAAGGTCAATCCATGAAAGTGTAAGTGCAGAAAAAAGCCATACCCTCCAAGAGGGCATCATTGGAATCGTCAAAAACAGAGATGCCATCCAATCCATGAGTTCAAAAGAGCAGGAATGTTCCTCAGAAGAGGGAGCATCCAAAAGCAATGCGGGACAACTTGCGTGATAGTCGAAACAGCTTTGTTGTAGGAGTTCCTGGGCAGCCGCCCAGATATCCCATTGCGCCAAAATCCCCAGTGCAGCCGCACGCGCCATACAGCCGTCAACGGAACAGTCCTGTTCATGGGCCTCTAAGGGACCCATCAACTGAACAAAATCCGGAACAGACAATGACGAATTGGAGAGGCAATAATCCAAGGTCCAGGTGAAAGGACAGCGGATGCAGGTCATTACAGGTTGCACGCAAGTGAAATACGCAAAGCGAAATGAAAGAGTATATGACACACTCAGTGTCGCCAATGGCAAGACACCAAAACCAGCCAAAAGGCGCTCACGGAGCAGCTGGAGGCGTTCTGGATCGAGCAGGTCCCATCGGGAGCAGCCATTGCGCAAGAAACAAATTAAGAGCAGGACACCAGCCGCCAAAGCGAGGATCAAAGGGAAACCGCCAAAGACGCTGGAAAAAATAGAATGAATGAAAGCCGGGATGACACCAAAAATAGTCTGGAATGAGGACACTAAGCCAGACCCCACAACCTTAAAAAAGTGTACTAGACCTTCAGTGTTAGATGCGTTAAAAATACGATGAATCAACTCCCCAAAATGTTGGGGGAGATTAGTGTTCAAAAGGGCCTGTATTTCACTGTGGGTACTCGCCACCTGGAGAATGAATGTCTCCCGGGCGGACGTGAGCATAACTTCCTCGTTCAATAATAGCGCCTTTATTCTGCTCAGTCTATTGAAATCTGCTTCCATGGTGGGGATGGAAGGCCAAATAGAGATATCAACTTTGCCGTGAGGGGGAGGAAAAAGCACATTTTTGCAGCAGACAACTCTGTGCGAAACTGTTACAATGTAAGGAATGCCGGCCTGCAGGCCACAACAGTTTTCGTTATTTAACAGTAAATAACTGCCATTGGAAAGCAGTGTGAAAATAGGAGAAATAACAGGAGCAGGAATACCTTTCAGTACACAAGCAAGATTAGGAGCGGAAACGCTACATGAGCCATGCAATTTAATGTTTTTACAAATAAGTGAATGACCCATAGTCGAGTCGCAGGACTCCCCCGTGAGAAAGACTTCCTTGCCGTCTCGAAGGCATTTATACATGAAAGGCAAGGACCAGAGTTCATGCAGGAAGGCACTGCCCAAGGGCTGGTAACGGCCCACAGGGTAATGTTTCATACATGAGTCAAACTCATATAAGGAAAAAGGTAAAGCGATAACCCCATGAACTAGCCACACAGCAGAATCGAGTTCCGCGACAGAGAATGGTAGTGGATCCACCTTTTCGATATGTAACAAAGTGTAAGTTGCATCCTTCATAGACATAAATTGCTGTTTGTCAGTTAAAAGGTAGAAATAAGGCAGAGGTGTTCAAAAAATGCCAAGGAACTTTACCTAACTTAAGCGTTTGCAAAGTCCATGCAAACTGCATAACTGAGCGCAATTGATTCTGACCATGATATAACACAGAAACATCATCTTGTACAATATCAACAACAGAGGACACAATATTCTCAAGAGTGTAAATGCGAGAAGACAGGGTATTAATACTATTGTCTACAACAGCAAGCACCTTTTCCATATTTGCTTGATCTATTTCCCGAAGACGGGAAGCAGCTTCAATTTGTGATAGCTTCCAGAGCTCATTATATGTTTCATAAATGAATCTCTTAGGTCGGGGACCACGAGGTCCCAAAACAAAGTCGGACAGATCAATATTGCCTGAAAGGAGGGACAGATGTTGTTTAACAGAATCAAGGGACGAATGTTGCAGCCATTGTTTGCATAATTTTCCAACAGAATATGTAGTGACAATACGGGACTCAGCGAATCTCGGATCAGGCCTATCCTGCGTATAGCCAGTACCTGAATCATGAAACCGCATTTGGCATGCATTAGATGACACAGGCCATACCAACCAGGGTGCCTGATCTAGTTCAGAAACATTAAAAGAATTATTCTGTAACAGAGACTGCAGAGTTGCTAGGGACAGATTAAAACGTGAGCTTACATTAGGATAACTCGACAGGGATGGTATTGATGGCGAGTTCAATTGTTTAGTGGTAGCTAAGCCCCAACACGTATTCTGATAAATGGAAACATTTAAGAACATAATTTGGGTAGGGATGAGGCAAGCACGTTGCAACGCCTCAGTTCCTTGTACCTGCCATGGTTTGGAGCCCCAAATAGATTTCAAATCCACTGTATTTTCCCAGTACTCATAACCACCCACAGCTAGGGCATTTAAAAAGGAACCTGAATAAAGCAATTTGGTGTGTGTCAACATGATTTTCTGAGTTGATGTGTTACTAAGTCTAAAATAATAGGATGCAGGGT
Organism: Calotriton arnoldi; assembly: GCA_963921515.1. NCBI lineage: Eukaryota > Metazoa > Chordata > Amphibia > Caudata > Salamandridae > Calotriton > Calotriton arnoldi. The sequence goes on along the minus strand of CAWUFW010002762.1, from coordinate 715,445 downwards.
TCGATCGATTAAAATCAGTAAAATAAGTAAACTTATTTCGAAGAGTTCGTGAGCTACCGGGCAAGGGGTTGGGACAATGTTCCCATTGGGTGTAATTAACAGGACTACGCAGAGCACTCGGCTTATGGAGAAAATGATTACCCCAATGTTGGTAACAATACAAATCGGCATAATTCGCAGAGTTCATGTATAAATCTTCTGCATTAAAAGATGCATAATATTTTAGATCAGCAAACAATGCTTCAACGGCATGCACATCCCAGTCATCAGAATGAATATTATATTTTACTACATCACCCATAGAAACACGAAGGACGTTAGGTACATTAATAATTTCTGTCGGACCATGGATTTGAAAGTTCACTGCATCCCATACGATGCCATCAGCAACTGGAAAAGCCGAAATGTTCACGAATGTGTGGTCACGCTTCATGATGTGAGACGAGGAATGAGGAGCCAAAGTTCCAGAAACACAGTCTACAGCAGAGCGTTCAGGTAAATAGTGACCATTAATTAGTAGAAAAAACACTGTGACAAAGCCAATGGACATGAACAAAAATATCAAGAAAAGTACCAACCAGATGTATGTCCAGGGTGGGATCAAAAAATTGTCTCTAAACCAGGATACAAAAATACTGAACTTGGATGGGACTTTTGAAGATGTGGAATCCGAATCAAAGGAATAACGAGTCGGGCTCAGTGGTGTTATTGGTTGATGTGCCACCGATTCAGATGCAGGATAAGTATACTCGTCCTCGTCGATGTTGGTGGAGAGTTGAGGATCAATTATAGTTTCAGGCAAAGGAGAGGATTCAGGCAAATCAACCATCTCAATTACAGTATCAGTGATCGTTCGTGAAGATGGGCTACGAACATATGTCCGATAAATGGTAGGACAAGAGACCGCCGGTGTGACACTATTCAGGATCGGCCAGACACTGTAGCTTGACATTTTCCACTGAGATGTATCTGTTCTCCTTGCGACCTGGAAGCGGTGGTAAAATGACTGTACGTGTTCCCTTCAAGCCCAGAACAGGAACTGGTGCACGAAAAGAGGGGCCAAATTCTTTTTTGTTTTCAACCTTCTCTCGAACCAGTTCTCCAACTTTTGGAAGCCAGCCGGCTACCGGAATCTGCAACGCAGGATCTGTGGCTGAAGGCAAATGTGTAGTTGCAAGTTTGTCGCGGGCTTCTTGTAAGTCCTGTAACATAGCAGAATGGTTATCTACATCAAACTTGGCGGATTGCGCCGCGATGTCTGGACCCTCAAGGTCAGGCACAAACATTCTTATGCCAAAGAGCATTTCGTATGGGGTCCGCCCACCCAGAGGTCTTCTAGGGAGATTATTTAGTGCACGCTGTACAGTATACAAGTGGGCCAGCCAGTTCCTGCCAGTACCTATAACCCTAGCTGTTAAGGATTGCTTTAAGTCACGGTTCATTCGTTCAACGATAGAATTGCCCTCAGGCCTATACGGAGACAAAAATTTCACCCGCACCCCAAGCGAAGCCATTGCATCCTTGTAAGCCCTAGAGGCAAACGCTGGACCTTGGTCCGAATGGAAGGTGCCGCATGCGAAAATTCCCACAAAGACACGCAAATCCCTGATTACATTTCGGGCGTCAGCACTACGTTGTGGCCAGACCCAGAGGAACCGGGTGCACGAGTCCACTGCCACTAAGATGTATTTATAGGCAGTGTCTGATGAAAATGGACCGCAGTGATCTAAGTAAACACACCCAAAGGGTCTGTTAGCAATGCAGAGCGGTGTCTGTGGTGGACGTGTTACCGTGGAAGGCTTAATCTGTTGACAAACGTCGCAAGAAAGCACAAAAGCACGGGTGTCTTTATACAAGCCACGCCACCAATAACGCTGCTGCAAGATGGAAACCGTAGCTGACACACCTGCATGAGCAGAAGCCATGCCTTCGTGTGCAGCTGATATTAAGGCACTCCTGCGGTCCGCGTTGGGGATCAGCCGATCTCCAACGTCTGGTATTGTTACATAAGGAACCTGTTCGGGACTTAATTGGTAAGAATACTTGGAAGGGAAACCTATAGGGTAATTATCACCTTCCTTTGTTGCAGCAATAGCTGCTAGTATAACAGAGTCTATTTTAGACATGGACCTGGTAACCGCTGCTACTGAACACGTGACTACTGCTGAACGGGCAGCTTCATCTGCCAGATCGTTGCCAATAGCGTGTGCGCCCACCCGCTGATGGCCTAAGGTGTGAACCACCTGTGTGAGGGGCAGACGTTGTTGCAATTCCGCCACTCGAACCCAAAGCATTTTATGCTTAATTGTGCTCCCTTTTGCGTCCTTGTAGTCGTTTTTCGACCAGAAAAACAGGTTGTCATTATAAGATTGTACACAGTAAAAGGAGTCACACACAATAAGAGTGGTCTCATCCTGAGAAGCGAACTCAAGTGCAAGTAGCAATGCATGAAGCTCGGCCAATTGTGCGGTGCTGTCTCCAAGTGTGCGAGTATGCACTACGGAGGATTTAAACGTTCCATTGACAAAGGAACCCGCTACGATAGCACATGCAGCTGAATAAGCGTGCTTGGATCCAGTGGCCGGCTGTGCCGAGCCATCGGTATAGATCACACATTTGTAATCCTCAAGCGGCAACAAAAACAGAGGAGGAGGATGAACAAATTCATACTGTAAGAACTCCTGAGTCTGAAGAGAAGAATCGAAAACAAAGGTGACGTCTGATGACGTCAAAGATGTAGCCCATTGTATCCAACGGGGATGCATTGCTTTTGAGTTCGGTACACTTGCCTTTGTTACTGCCTCTAGGGCAGGACAGGGTGTTACCACCAGAATTCGCTTACCCTGTGCCAGTGCGCGTTCTTTCAGAATCGCCATTTGCACTGCAGTCAGAACTTTTTCAACAGATGTAAAGCGTAATTCAGCGGAAGTGTACAGATGTGACTTGTATGCGATAGGTACTGTATCACCTTCATTAAAGGTTAGGTATGTGAATCCCACCGCCCCGGAATTATTCTGATCACCAGGTTTGTGTGGTTGTCACGAGTCAAAAGATATTTAGACTCCAATAGGTCTGTCTGCAAAGACTGCAAAATTGAGGTATGCTCAGGCAGCCAGCAAGACCTTGAATAAGTAGGTTGTATCAGAGCATACAAAGGCTTGATACGCTGGGCATATTCGGGGATGTAAGTACGCCCGAAATTCAAGAATCCCAGCAAAGACTGAAGTTTCTTCAGAGTATTTGGTGGGCACAAATGTGCACATTTTTCCAAGAAATGGGGGGCTAAGCCCTTACCTTCGTTATTGAGCTCGTAGCCCAAAAACAAAACGGTAAATTCAGCAATGTGTGACTTAGCAAAGTTAAATTTGTAACCCTGCTCCGCAAATTCAAGAATAATGCGGTCCACACGAGACAGATGCAGGAATAATTCGTCGTCTGTCAAATAAATGTCATCTACGTACGAACATGCATCTTGATCAATGTCATTTAACAATGAAACAACACGGGCGGCGAATATACCCGGACTATTTTTGTAGCCCATGGGTAAACGCCGGAACTGGAATAATTTACCACCGGAAGTAAATGCGGTCCATTGACCACTCTCCGGGGCTAGGTTGTGCGTGTAGAAACCGTTTGAAAGGTCAAGTGTCGTTTTGTATTTTTTACGAACAAGACTGTCTACAAGCGCAGAACTATGTGTGTTTTGCACCGCAAAGTTCCGGCAATGAGAGTTTAAATGCCGGTAATCCAAAACCAAGCGGTACGATCCATCGGGTTTAGAAACCACGAAAAGGGGGTTGTTCATAGGTGAGACGCATGGTTCAATCACTCCCTGGTATTCCAACTGTGTCAGAATTTCGGAGACGGGGCCTTTTGCCTGCCGTTTGATGGGATATTGGGGTTGTGGCTGCGGTAGTGACCGCAAAGGTATTGCATGGGGAGGTGATTCTTCATCCCATCCCACATGGTTGCGGTATAACGCTGGAGCCAGGTACACAGCCCACTCTGCTGCAAGTGCTTCGGCTTTGTCTTTTGGGACATGCCTTGAAAAGCTTGGAAGGATTGCCTCCTCTCCTTTATGTGCAGCAAGTACGAATGGGGGTGGCCAATCCACCTCCGCTAACAAAATGTCATATGAAGAGGTTAGATTTTCCCAAAAAATCCCTTTTATCTCACGCGGTATATCACCTTCAATTTGGATGACTATGCTGTAAAGTCTGTCAGGGGTGCCACTCTCGTGTCAGCTGTCTCTACAGTAACGAATGTTTCAGTTGCTGTCGCCTCCATATGAGGACGTAGCGCCTCCCGCACTATGGTAACTTCCGCGGCGCTGTCTAGGAGGGTTACTGCCCACGTCCAATTCTGGAGTCTCGTTCTCACCGTCTGTGGCATATTTCGCTGTTACAGCGGCAACCTTTTTCTTCTGAAATTGTGGTCGGGAATGGTGAAAGTCTTCCGCTTTCCCTCTGACTTGTTGTCGAGGTTGGTCTCGCTCCTGGGGAGCCTCTCGGCCCCTTCCTCTATCTTGCCGTTCTCCTCCACCAGCCTGTGACGACGTCTGGGCCTGTGAAGAACGAGGAGAACGCGTATCAGAGCTTTGAAACCTATCCGGTGATTTAATTCTCGACCTATCACGTAAATCATATGTACGTTCAGAAGAAACCGAAACTGGGGAAGCGCCTCTCGACCCCGGCTTCTTTGTTGCTTACCCTGTTTTTTCTGTCTCCAACTTTTTTGGGTGAAGACTGGCTTATCATCTTTCTCAGATGTACTTTTTGTTTGTGCAACTTGTGTTTGCGATTGAGTTTGCGTTTTTACAAAAGGCTTGTTGCCTAGGCTATTTCGTCCAATTGTTTTATAAGCCCGGGCAATGATTTTCGGTAATTCGCGGGGCCGGTCCAACTCTGGGACCAAAGCCAAAGCATTCGCTACTTGAAAGTTCATAGCATCGCCCTTGACATTTCCAAGGATCAGCTCAGCTACTACATCAAACACTCCCACTAGTCTCATCCCTAATTCCACAGCCGCTTCAGGGCCATGTTCGATTTTTTTAATTACAGAGGGTAGAACCGTCATGGAAGGAGTTCCAAAACATTTTGAATATACTGCTGCGAATACCTTACCCCAATTTTCACATGCTGTCAAATCGGGGATTATATCTTTTGGCAAACTTATCGTTAGGATGCGGTGTTTATCTACTGGGGATGTATGTGGAAACACTGCTTCTATCTGGTCGAACTTTTCTGCAAGCCAGTAAGGTTAGTCGTCCTTATTTTGTGGACGTTTGCCCATCACAGAATTTACCATGACAGGACTTATTGTCACTCCAGCTGCAATAGCTGGTTGGCCTGCGACTACAGGAGCAGCTCCATGGAGGCTACCTGTAACGTATGTCACTAAGGCTCGATGCACTCGCACCAATTCGGTATGCATAGTGCGCAGATCCGCAATCGGTAATGCCAGATAATTTGGATGCGGGGTATACCCGGCCAATATAGGCCATGTGGCCCCCTCAATGGATAAGGGGCCTAAACGAACTGCGGTAGTTGGTTGTGGGAGGGCGCCATTAAACCAAACACGGTGCTGCCAAGCCGTGAGAGGTACTTCAAGTTTGGTATAGGGTCGATAGACAGCAGGAACAGCGGTGGGTTTGTATTCATGAAACAGTTTATCACCTGCATCCACCGCCTCAAAAGTGATCCAAGTGTAAAACACTTCAAAGTGATAAGCCGCATCGGCTTGAACCACAAAAACCAACTCGACCCCAGCATCGGGCACTCCATACACAGCTAAGTGGTCTCGGAGTGCTCCTCGACTATGTGCAGCTATCGCCACACCAGCCATGTCTAAACAGTTATATTCGACAACCTAACAGGGAGCACAAATGGGTTTATTAAGAAACCTTTTTAATAACTTCAAGCTTGAAAAAACCTATAAAACGGTCAATATAGGAGGTATCACCGTCACATACGCCTCCGGAAGCGTACGCGAGGGTTTTGTGGACAAGCACAAGTACTACTCAAGCATCTCGCAGATAAGCTGCCCCACGGTGGTCGCGCCATGTCATAAGGTTTCTGCACATACACAGAGCTATGCACAGGATAATGGGACCCCGGCATATAGAGGTTTGCCTACCATATACCGTAGCACCCAAAAACCCCAACCCAACTAGCTTAGCATCCCATTAGCACCCAAGTACCAATGATTGGACTACCCAGAACACGGTATCTTTATCTCAGGACTCGCTGAAGCAAGAACACTCTTTCGTCACTCACTCGTACTTGTCCACAAGGTGCGTAGAAAGAGACACTGGGTAGGTTAAAATGTTTATTCCAACTTACGTGCTCTAATATACAGTACACGTGTCAGTACTAATATCATAATGCATATGAATAATATAAGCAGCATGGTTACAATTCCATAGAATACAAACGGGGAAAGCATCTCATAGCTTAGTGGATAGATGTATAGATAACATTACCACCCTCCCCGTGCAGTAAGATAGTTTATTATAAAAACAGAAGACCTCTGGGCTTTGACTAGCGAACCCACATACCTCGGTCTCTAGATGCAGAATTACATCAGCAGACAATCACAGCTCTTCTCCCTGGAAGGGATTCCTCCAAGTGTGTTAAACGCTAGTAAGCTGCATATTAAAAGCACACAAAATTCTTCATGGCAAATGCACCTAATGTTATGTCTGGGTGCGCGAGACTGGCCATATCAGGAAGAACCAAAATACATTGTTATGTGACCTTGTACTTGTTGTGCAGACTGAGCCCAAATCAAACAGGAGAGAAGGCGATAAACAGAAAACACAGACAGTGCAAAGGGCGAGGGAGCCCTGGCTCAGTGTAACGTGCGCAAAGAAAAGCAGCATGGCAGCCAGGCCTAGGCCAACATAACAATGCAGGCAACAAACCACAAGACAGTACAACTCCACAACACAAAATACCAATCATTATAATTACACTCCACACTCAATACAACATAATTACTATCCATATAATTGCACTGCACACCATGCCACATAATTCCACTACACAAATACACTCCACTCCACACAATTCCACAACTAACAATTCCAATCCAACCTACATAAATCCACTCCAAACCACATACATCCACTCCAAACGAATACACATGGGTAAAATACATTGTCATTTACAACACCAATAGCTCTAACTCTCGCAAATGCGACTCCTTTTAACATTGCTAATGCTTGTGTTTTTTTTAGCCTGCCTGCGCTCCGCAGTTGTAGATTGGCTGATGGACTAGCATGTCATGGTTTTGAAGGAGTGTAGTCCAGTGTGACCACAAGATGGCAGCAGTCCTCAATGTTTGGTGAGTGAAGAAACTCAGCCGGAGAGAGCATTTCTTGAGTTACACTTTGAAGATGTTGAAACTGAAAGCTTGTTTACCTTGGCTCAGGCAAATTTGCTTCTGAGAAAAGTTTGTAAATACACAGTCGAATAGCCAAGATTATTGAAATGGAATAGACTGAGGGATGTATTTACCAAGATTTTGCACCGCCTTTGGGTCACAAACTTGATTCAAATCGGCACAAAATATTTATTTGAAAGTTTTGTGTTGAAAAGCCGCCTCAAAGTAACGGCAACGTCTTGTGCTACCTTGCTTTGGGGGCGTAACATGGGTGGGATGTGGATGTTCACTTGAAACCACCCATGTTTTTTTTTACTCAAAACACTATCTATTAAAAAAAAAAGTAGTCTGGGTTTTGCATACAAAAATAACACTTTTTTAGGGCAAAGATGGCGGATGACTAACTGCCGTCACTCTCACCACCTCCCTGGATGGATCCACGGTTCAGAAATCGATTGCACAGCCTAGAAGCGGATTTGGCTAACTGCTCACAGCGTACCTGGCGGTACGAGGTGCTGGAAACCTTGCTGCGGTTCCCCGCCGCACCGCTTCTGCACTGCTTCGCTCGAGTGGAGTTCACGGCTGCAGCGGTATCAAAGGAAACCACTGACTCTGCAGATGGCGGCTAGAGGCGGGAAAACAGTGAAGCTGCGGACTGCAGGGGTATCCTACAACAATGGAGTGTCCGCGGGGGCAAACAGCTGCTGGAGGCCAGCGGATCATTACCGGATCTGAGGCAGCGGGCGGACCTGGCAAACCAAAGCGAGAAACCGGAGGCAAAAAAGCTACGTCCGTAAAACCTACACCACAGGTAGAAAGGGGGGGGGGGTTGCTCAAACTACTGTTGCCTCTATGTTTGCTTATCTTTCCAGAGATCTACAAAAAAAGAGTATACTGCTGGAGGAAGGGGGGGATAAAACCCTAGCAAAGGGGACTGGGGATGATGACATTGAAGGCAGAAGGGAGGAAGAGGAAAATCTGATGACTGAAGCTAATAATTTAACCACCCCCCACTATTACATTGGATATACCCATAGAGGTTGCAAGGAGAAAGATCTGGGGGAAGGAAAGTTTGCGACACCACTAAATGCAGGACCGTCTAGATGTACACGGCTGCAGGCAGGAGCTTTCTCACCTGAGTTTCCTGGCGAGAAATTTTACTAATTGACTGATGATTCTGATTTCTCGGGGCAAGAGGATATCTCCTCAAGTGGTGAGGCTCCATCTGAGACCAGTAGCAGTACTTCAATTGAGGATAATCAACAAACTCAAAGGAAAAATCAATTAGGAAAAAGAAGAAAGAAAACGCGAAAAGAACTGCCAGTAAACAGCTTAAGTGGGATTACTCAGACACTCAAACGGAGGGGGCAGAAGAGTACACTGAGCAGATTACAATGAGCAAAGAGCCCTCCTTGATGACTATCTTTACGTCTATCAAACAGGTGCAAGAAGAAAACAGAAATGAAGGACGCAGAGCAAGAGTTGCCACAAAAAAAGTCCAAACAGGGATCCGCAAATTGAATAAAACGTGGAGGAATTGTTGAACGCCTAATCACTGTTGAAACACGGACCGAGGTATGAATGAATGAATGAATAAGGATTTATAGAGCGCATGGTTACCCGGAAGCATCCCAGCGCTAGCGGGCGTTAAATGGTGAACACAGAAGGGTTTATGGAAATAGCCAAGTTTTCAGCTGTTTACGGAAGCTAAGGTGGTTCGCTTCACTTCGGAGATGGAGTGGAAGGGTATTCCACAACCTGGAGACATTATATGAAAAAGCCTACCTCCCTTTCTCACTTTCTGGAATCTCGGAATTTTTGCCAAGTGAAGGGAATTAGAGCGGAGGTGTCTAGGAGCTTTATACGAATGAATCAAATCCCTGATTATGGGTATTGGAAGTGAAGGTGGGATCGCTGAAGCTACAAGCTGCCGGCCAGAGTGCGGTTATGACAGATGTTATGTCTAAACTAGAAGATCAAGAAAACCGCAAGCGAAGGAATAATTTGTGCTTCCTAGGTATTCCGGAAGGCTTGGAAGGTAGCAACCCTAGAAGTTATATGGTCAACCGTCTGAAAAATGCATTCCCTGACCAAACAAATTGGGATTGGGACTCTGAAATTCAGAGGGCGCACCAGTTTCCGTTATTCTTGAAAAAACACCCTCAAGATACAAGAGAGAAACCGAAAGCTATGCTGTTTTTTTTCAGAAACTTTTACCTGCGGCAGTTTGTGTTTGACCAAGCCCGCCTTAATGCTCCGAAATCCACTAACGGTGTTACATTGTTCGTCAGACCGAATTTTGCGCACGCAACAGTGGAAAGGCGTTGGCGCTTAAGGCAGCTGTTCTCTCCCTTTCAAAGTTTAGGGGCTGAGGTATTCCTCCAGAATCCGGCCAGACTCAAAATTAACTTTAAAGGAACAATGTGCAGTTTTACATCTGAGGTGCAAGCACAGGAATACCTGGAAGAAATTAGGAAAAAAGAAGGGAAAGGCCCCTCCAAATGAAAGGATGACCCTTATGTTATATATATTGACTGTAGTTATTATAAGGTGGGCTAAGCAATCGGAAATGGATTAGGAGCTGGTAATTTGAAGAGGGAGATGGTGGGGCAGGGTTTCAGTTGCACATCGCTCAGGCTATGCCTGATTGTCTATGTGCTTGAGGGGGGTGGGGGTGGGGAGGGAGGTAACGATACGGTGGGCACACGGAGGGTGGTGCGGGAGGACAAAGGAAGGCAATGTTTTGGGCAGGGTTTCCTCTTGTGTTGGTTGGAAATGTATGCATACAGCTGAGGTATAAGACATGGGGTAAACTAAAGAAGTTAAGAGAATGGGAAGATTACGGATAGCTACGGTGAATATTTGCAGCTTAAATGATCTAAAAAAGAGGCAGATGGTGTGACAGAGGCTGCTTGCACTACAGGCAGAAATAGTCTGCCTGCAAGAGACTCACATAGAGGGTACACAGAAGGGTCTTTTAAAACACCTTGGCTTTAGCATAGTGGGGGCTACAACCCAGGGAACTCGTACCAGGGGGGTTGCAATATTAGTTTGTAAAAAAGTGATACAAACTACACAAGTGCGTGCGGATGTGTTAGGGCGCTGGGTTATAGCTAGTTGTAGAGCCCCAGGGTTACCTAATTTTACTTTATGTTCCTTATATGGTAGCAGTATGGATGATACGTCCCTATTAGAGTGGATATCTAATGAACTAGTACACTGGCCACTTCCTATAATCCTATGCGGAGATTTTAATATTAATCTTGCTTGTGATTGGGGACGGGACAAAAAATATGAAGGAAGGAAGCCCAGAGTGTTCCAAGCACTATGCAATCTGTGCCAGATACATGGACTGTGAGACGCATGGTCCATAAAGAGACCGTCAGAACACGGGTTCACGTATTATTCCGCCCCGCATCAGAAGCATGTAAGGTTGGATTATTTTTTTGCAACATCTACAATCTTGCATAAAAGTACAATTGAGCGGTTTCCAAGATATCTCTCGGACCACAGCCCATTGGTACTACAATTGGAGGGTGGAGGGCCTCTGGGAAAAATATCCACTTGGAGGTTTGAGAGAGCCCTATTAATAGACGAGGTGTACGTGGAACAGATTTTTTGCAGAGGAATATGGATACAGCTTCACTGGATATTGTTTGGGACACCCTAAGAGCAGGTATCCGAGGTGAAACAATACAATTTTCAATTAGAAAAATAGAAAGAGGAAAGGGATCAGCTGTGGCTTAACCAGCAAAATATGGCCCAGGCAGAAGAAGGCCTGGTCAATGCCTTATGACAGAACAATGATGTGGCAGAGGCCAGGCCGAAGTGGCCCTTATCAAGGCAGCAATTCAGGGAAAAACTTTTTAAAAAAGCACTTGATAAAACATTAGTTTATCGTGAGAAAATGTATGAGTGCAGTGAAAGAGTCGGCCATCTATTAGCCGTAAGAACAAGGCAAGAGCTTACACGCAGTGAAATTTTGTCAGTGAGGGATCCTATACTTTGGCTGGTATCAGAATCAAAAGAAATTAGAGCAGCTTTTTTTAAGTTTTACCAGACTCTCTACTCTGAGGATATGGGGGGACAAGGGAGTCAATTTGAGGATTTAATAAGCCAATACTTGGATTTATCTATAACAGAGGTTCTGTCGCAGGAAGAAAGGGAGACTTTAGACTGTCCATTACATTGGGATGAAATTATAGAAGAAATGTCAATCCTACCCAGAGGCAAAGCGGCAGGGCCAGATCTAATCCCCACAGAGTTCTGCAGGATCTTCGGGAGGAATTAAAAGAAATTTTAACATCCTTGTTTTTACAGATTTTTGAAGGAGCGGCGCCACCAAAATCCTGGGCCCTTGCAAAGATCATAGTTTTTCCAAGGAAAGATAAACCAGTCAATGAATTGGGCTCCTATCGCCCTATAACCTTAATAAACTGGGATGTTAAAATATATTCTAAAATTCTAGCCACGCGCCTATCGCAAGTTATTCACAGGATAGTATCCGAGGGACAGCATGGCTTTATCCCCGGCAGGGGCCCAATTGAGCATATCAGAAGGGTTATTACCCTATTTGATGCAAGTCAAGTGTCAGGAGACCCTATGGCGGCAATTTTTCTTGACGTCGAAAAAGCTTTTGATAGGGTCTCCAGGCAGTTCCTCTGGGCAACCATGCATAGGAAAGGGATAGGGACCAGGTTTGCTGGTGCAGTAAGAGCTTTATATAAAGAACCTGAGGCTAGATTCATTATAAATGGGGAAATGACGGAGCCCTTTAAAATCACGAGAGGGACGCGACAGGGGTGTCCCTGCTCTCCACTCCTGTTTGCGCTATATATAGACCCTTTTTTAAAACATCTGGAATCGGCCCAAAAAATTCCCCCTGTAGAGCGGTTTGAGTATAAAAGTAAGGTATTGGCTTATGCCGATGATATAGCCTTAGTTACTCTGCATCCTGAACAGGCTATTGGGGCGATAGAAGAGGAAGCGCGGAAATATGGTGCCTTATCAGGATATGCCCTGAATAGAGACAAGACCCAGATAGTGACTAATGAATATGTCTCCTTCGATGATAATCGGGTGGTCAAGAAAGCAACATATTTAGGCATTAAGATTAGTTCGGATCTGGGTGAGGTGGTAAAGGAAAACCTGGGGCCGTGTGCGGAGGAGACTAGACAAGTGCTAAAAAAGATGGATCACCTACCACTTATTGGTAGAAGCAATCTAGTTAAAATGGTGTATTTTCCTAAACTATTATATTTTTTTAGAGCAATACCCCTCCTCATTACAAATTTCTGGTTTAAGAAATTTGAGAGCATTTTTGCACAAATTGTTTGGGCATATTCGCGGCCGAGAAAATCATTTAAATTATTGTCATTACAAAGGGAGCTTGGCGGGCTGGCCCTTCCCAACCTTAAGTTATACTGGTGGGCGGCTTCCTTGACACAATATGCAACGCTGCTGAGGGTTGACTCCAGTAGGGGGAGAACAAAGTATCGCACCCCCTGGGAACTAGTGATCGGCTCTGATGCCTGGGGGTGTCTCTGGCACTAATTAGATTTTGGATACTACAAAAGGGTTCGTTTTAAAACATTACTTACAGCTTTTAAAATATGGGTATCTATACGGCGATTAATAGGGCTGGGGAGGCTGAATTATTATACTCCGACATGGAGGAATGGAAACTTGCCAGATATCTTTAATGATTCTCATTTTAAGAACTGGATAGAGGTCGGAATAAAGCAATTAGGTTGTTTTTACTCTCATAGTGGTATAAAGGCATATGATGAATTAATGGTGAAATTTGGACTCACACATAGGGATTTTTTTAATTATCTTCAAGTCCGAGATTATTTACAGAAAAAGGGGGGCGGGGTAGAGAGATTTGGGAAGATTGAAATTGTGGATAAATTAACACGACCTATTCCGCCTAGGATCGGAAGCGTGTATAAACTGCTTACCGAATACATGAAAGATGACTTGGAAAGATGTGCAATCAAGTGGCAGGAGAAGCTAGATATTATAGGTGTAACTTTTCAAAGGGCCTTTTTAAACAACCAGGGAATTTTAATACCTGCCAACCTTCAAGCACAGTACTAGAAGTCCTGCTTTGAACTTTATTATACACCATATCGGATAGCTAAATGGAGCAAGGGGAAAGGAGGGCATTGTCCACGATGTGCGCTATATAAGGCAGACATAGTCATAGTACATATGTTCGCTACATGTATAGAGCTCGGGTCTTTGATCAAGGAGATTAATGGATTTTTTAAAGAGAAATTACACATTATTACTGGGCATAACCAGCTTGAAGGAAGAGGAAGGAGGTGCCTTATTAAGCATAGCAATGGCTGTGTATAGATTGTGTATTGTATCAGCCTGGCTAGACACGGTACCCCCCTCAGCTCAACAATGGCTGGCTCGCTTACTGGCTACTTATAATTTGGAGAAAGCCATATATATGCGAAAGGGATATTGAGCGAGGAAGAAGGGGATAAGAATGTGGAAGCACCTAGCCAATTGGGTTAAGCAATCGGACTCCTAAATAACACCAAGCTTGCAGGTTATGTGCTTATATCATGGGGTTCGGGAACTTGTGCTTAAAAAGTACAGTGTGGGTGGTAGCTCCAGCGTTACGGGACTTGTTTAATAATTGCATCTTTGCACAGTTGAACTAATTGCTAGAAGCAGAAATAGTATGAGGGGGCTAGCGAGAGGAAAAAAATATGAACATGTTGGAAATATGCTGCTAATTAAGGGACTGAATTAATTAGAAGGAAGAATTGGATGCTGCTAGACATTGTCAGCACTACTTTTTGGTACGACGTTCATCATAATAATTTAATTTTATAATATCAAGTTAATTGGAGGTTGAAATAAGAAATTAAGCTCATGTGGGAATCATCCCCAGCTGTGTGATTTTTGTAATATACATGACACTATTTGCACTTAGCACTTTTGAATTTGTATGCTGCTATGTAATGGGATAGCTTATAGTGATTTATGGTATTGCACGCTTTGCACTTTAAATTTGTTAAGATATATTGCCTTTGCTCTTAATGTTGATACATCACCTCTGGAATGAAATTTATGGCGATTTGGGTGGTTTGGGGGGGTACTGGGGATAAAAAGTGGGGGGAACTGTTTTCTTTGTCTCTCACCCAATAATTATTTTTTTTTTTTAAATAACTCTTTTGACATTCTTGTTATTGAGGAGAAATGCTTTTTTTCTTTCTCCTTTCTTTTCTAACTGAAAGTTTGCTGAACTGTACAGCACACATCCAAAGTGGGAAAAGTTAGTCTAAGCATAGTATTTTGCACTGGAAGGATAGCCTTCCAGTACAAAACCTATGCTAGACATAACACAGATATCTTTACACTATGATGGAAAGGTGTGTGCCTGGTGCTTGCAGTGCCAGAGAGAGAGCAGGCCAGCAACATATCTCTGTTAATATGACGCTTTCCTGCTCTCTCCATGTCAGGCAACACAGCTCATCAACTTTGGTTGCTGCACTGTGTTTAAAACATTTTAATACTCGTGTGGTTTATTTAGTAACCTTTCAGCCAGAGACGGTCTTTGCTAAGATAGCGACCTGGTCGTGGGCGGAGAGAAATTTGGCATCCTTGCTGATGGTAGTGAATTAAATAAGGCAGCAAAGAGTCCCTTTGTGTTCACTGGTCAATACCTGGAAGAGCAGGGACTGGCCCCAGAACACAAACATCCCCGGACCTCCTACAGCTCACCTAAATCACCGAAAGCGTAGCTGCCTCAGGCAGATGATGGGATTTTTCAGGGCCGGACAGGCCGTAGCGGGCACCGGACGTTCCCCGGTGGGCCGGAGGGATGGGGGCCGGATTTGTGGCTGTGGGCACCGGTTTTGTCACTGGGGGCCTGTTTTGCAGCAGTTCTGCAATATCGGCCCCCGGTAACAAAATTAAAGCTCAGCGGTGCTCGCCGCTCAGCGCCACAACCCCCGTGCTCGCCACTCAGTGCCACAACCCCCAAGCCCCCCCGCCCTCCGGGGGCCAGACGAGTGGAATTGCCAGGGCTGGTTTCTCTTCCCAGTCCGGCCGTGGTTTTGTTGATGTGTGTGTGTGAGCAGGGGTCAGGGTGAAGGGAGGGCAAGGAAGGGGGCTAAAGAGGTGTTAAAAACCAACTTATGATAATAAAGGACTAAAACCAGGACTTTAAGTGGGCCGGGTCTCACCGGTGCTGAGCACCGGCAGTTTTTTATAGGGGGCCTCGAAACGGGTCTCTATCGGGCTCTGTTTTGTGCCCTGGCACAAGCGGTCCGTTTTTTTCCGGGCTACAGTGTCAGCAGACACATCAATGTGCGCGTGCTTACTTCTCACTAGTGGAGAAGTTACGGCATGACGTCATGCCAGGTGAGCGTTGTAGGGGAAGGGAAATCCTTTAAAGAAAGTCATTTTCTCTCTGGATTTCCCTTCTCTTTTTGAAACTCGGGAGCAGCAACATTGTCGTGGTTTCACCAGGGCTTTAAGTGGAAGTTTTTTCAATATTATATACAAGCCATAGTTGCTGCTAATTTATCTTAGGCAACTAACAACCATTGACAAAGCCAATAGTCCTGACTTGTTGTAGGTATAATGTTACTTGTTGTATCATATATCTGGATGCAATGACAGAAACAGCAAAACACAAGTCGGGCGGCACACTATGCTAAGCACAGATTTTTAGCGTATGTGTTTATAAGTCACGCCCTAAATTACATTGGCCACGCCCCTTTGAGAGACCCCCCCAGTTTTTTCATCCCACTTAAAGCCCGACTAAAACCACTTTAAACTGTCGAATCATTATTCGGGGCGTGGCCAAGATGGCGGCGGCGTAGGACGTGTGGCCTTGAGCTCCTGCCCGCCGCCCGCCGTAAACTGGCTTTTCCAGGCACCGGAGGAGCACAAACGGCTGGGGAAGAGCACCGGAGGGTCTACTGACCGGGACCCCAGCACACAGAGCCGGTGATTCCGCGGCAGCTGCTGTGAGCGGTGGACCCTGACGGAGCCGCGGGCGAGGCGGTGCGGCCTCCCCCACGAGGGCGACTGGGTGGCGGCCTCAACAACGCGGCGGCCTGGAGCCCCGGGCCACCGAGGCCAGCGTCTTCTTGCCCAGGCCGCCCCGCAGACAGCCCAGGCGTGGCGCCCGCTGCCCGGGGTGCCGCCCGATTACCTGGGACCTCGGCCTAACCTGGGGGCCTGGTCCTGGTGGCGCACAGCGGAGCGGGAGCAGACAGAAGACCGTGGGCGGGCTCCGGCTCTCAGGCAGTGCGCCGGAAGAACAGTGAGCGCCGCCGGGGCCCCTCAGCAGGGAACCGATCCGCCCTGCGGAGCCGAGAGGAGAGAGGCGGGACGTGAGCCAGGCCGCAAGATCCCCGGCCTCGATTTCAGGAGTGGCGGCCCGAGCGTCAGCGGACACAGCAGACGCCCTCCTGGGATCCCGGGGCCCTCGCTACACGGCAGTGCCTGCTCGGCCGTCGACGGTGCCGGCAACCCCCGCGACCCCGGTGAGTGAGAGAGCAGTGCCAGGGCCGGGAGTGGGAACGGGTGGAGCAGGCGGCGAGGCCCGGTCCACAGGACAAGACATCACAGCTGAGCGGGGGTGGCCCCGACCACGCAGCACAAGTCCTTGGGACCTCTGGGGGGTCGGGGGGAGCACCACCTGACCGGGCGGCGCTGGCCTTTGGCTCCCCCCCTAGAGCGGCCTGCTACCTGGGAAGTGGGCTCTCCTTCTTTGTGGCCCCTGCTTGACTGCTTTCCCCGGCCCGGAGGACCCTCCCTGCAGGTCGATTCACACTCCCCCACGGCAGTTGACGGTCCAGCGGTGTGAGACAAGGGGGACTGCACGGGGTCTCAGACGCTCCCACCACCCGTCATCTTGACCGGTGCCGCCTCCCCCCTGTGGATGGTCTCAGGGCGAGGAAGGGGCATGTCCACGTCCAGGGCCAAGAAGGTGAAACCCCTGAAGGATATCTTTGGCCGATCGCAGTCCATCCCCAACATGGCGGCCGCAGCCCCTGAGGTCGGTGGCGCCGGGCCCACTGCGTCCTCGGGCGACGAACCAATTACAAAGGCCTTTTTGGAATCCTTGTTTCACACCCTGAGGGAGGACATACAATCGGTCAAGACAGAGTTTGCGGCAGAGGTCAGGGACATACGGCGGGACGTGGAGGAGGTTGGGGACCGGGTTGCCGCACTGGAGGAGAAAAACGACACGGCGGCCACTGAACTGACGCTACTCCAGCAAGAGGTCATCCGGCTGCAGGACCAGAATCTGGACATCCAAGTACATCTAGAGGATCTAGAGAACAGGTCCCGCAGACATAACATAAGGATCCGGGGGGTGAAAGTCGCGGAAGACACCAAAGACCTGTTCCAGTTCACCACGGCCCTCTTCCGCCATGTTCTAGGCGACTCCCATGCCTCTGAGGTTCACTTGGACAGGGCGCATAGAGTCGGTCCGCCCCGGGCACCCAATGCCCCCCCGCGGATATCCTGGTGTGTGTGCAGGACTTTAAGGTCAAGGAGGCCATTCTAGCCAGGGCGAGGACCCAACATCCCATCTCCTTTCAGGGCCACTCTCCGGTACTGTATCAGGACTTAGCCCTGGTCACACTCCAGCGCCGCAGGCAGTTTCGTCCCGTAACCGACCACCTACGACAGCAAGGGATCCCGTACTCCTGGGGTCACCCCTTCCGCTTAATCTTTCGTCATGGAGGCAAGCTCCACCAGCTCCGATCACTGCAGGACTCTTGCCGGCTGTTGGGCCTCACCCTACCCCGTGAAGACGATGACGGCCACAGCGCTGAGCCGGGACCTGAGATCTCCCCCTCGGGACGGCAGCGACAGGGCGGGAGGCGACGCTCCCGGAAGCCTCCCAAATCAGAAATCGTCAGAAGCCAGCAAGCGGCGCTCACTGCGGTGTCTGAGGCTCTCATGGGAGAGGGCCCCAGCCCCAAATAAAGAACTCAAACGGCGGATCCTCTCCTTGCTCCTCTACAGAGCAGGGTGGGCGGCGGGTGGAACGGCGCCTCGCCCCTTGGTCACCACATAAACCCCCCTCGATGATTGACCAGTCATCCCGAGATGACGGACATTGTTCTACGAACTTGACCATCCGAACTGTTTCCAATCGGTTGTTGTATTGGGACTTTGTTTTTGGGGTGTTTTGGGGTTTTTCCCCTCTTTTTTTCTATTGGGGTGGGTCCCCTCGTCCATCTACTCTCGTTCCGTTATGCAGGCAAATTTATAGTGGTTGAGGGACACCTTTTGTGGCTATGCATCTCTGGACCCATGCCGTTGCCTGGGCAGTACAGCAGCTTGCGCTCCCGATCGCCTTCCATGACACACACACATGTTAGGATCTTAACACTTAATGTACGCGGCTTAAACAACCCCACCAAGCGCAGGGCGATTCTCCACTATCTGGAACAGTCTAAAGCTGACATATGCCTGCTGCAGGAAACGCACCTTGTCGCCAAAGACCACCATAGGATGCAGTCCCGTGCTTTCCCCACACAGCTATTTTCCTCCAATCACACTAAAACAGCCGGGGTTGCCATCCTGGTTTCCCGCTCTTTCCCAGGGAAGGTGCTCCAGAAAGAAGCAGAGCTCAAGGGCCGCTTGCTCACATATCAGTTCCACGTAGCCGGAGTTTCCTTTATAGCGGGTTCCATCTA
Organism: Calotriton arnoldi; assembly: GCA_963921515.1. Classification (NCBI taxonomy): domain Eukaryota; kingdom Metazoa; phylum Chordata; class Amphibia; order Caudata; family Salamandridae; genus Calotriton; species Calotriton arnoldi. The sequence continues at coordinate 696,372 of CAWUFW010002762.1, read as the reverse complement.
TGCCTCCAATGAAGGCCAGGAAAAATTTCTCCATGACGCACTTACTGAGGCGACAGCCAACTCGGAGCGGCGCCTGTTACTTGGAGGGGACCTAAATCTGGTGTTTGACAACATCCAAGACCGCTCGTGTCAACGGACGGGCCAGGTGGGAGCGGTCTCCCCGTCAGGACTAGCTCGCCTACATGACCTCGACATTGTGGACCTATGGCGACACTTCCACAGCCGGGCCTACACTTTCTACTCGGGAGCGCATAAGACGTATGCCAGATTAGATCACCTTCTCTGTTCCGCCCCCCTTCAAGCGCTGGCAATCGACTCTGAGATCCTGATGGCGTCCCTCTCTGATCACTCCCCAGTCATTGCCTCCTTCGGGCTCCCTGACTCGCGACCACCGTCGCGGCATTGGCGCTTAAGGTATGCCCTATTGCACCGGACTTCCACAGTTGACCAAATTAACGCTGCCATCACAAACTACCTCGCCCTCAACGCAAACACAGCTACCTCTCGGGCGACTCAATGGACTGCCCTCAAAGCGGTGATACGGGGGGAATTTATAGCCATATCAGCGGCTGAGAACATAGAACGTAGCCGCAAACGGGCCGAGCTCACCCAGCGTGTCGCGGAGTTGGAGCAGATGCACCAACGTACAGGAGCCAACAGGGCCTGGAGCCAATTATGTGTGGAGCGGAAGCAACTTGCGGCGCTTGACCAAGACCGGGCCGAGTACGCGGCCCTCCGTCTCCGTCACTCCTACTACACTGGAGGCAATAAATGCGGTCGCCTCCTGGCCCACAAATTGCGCAAGACTAGGCAGACCCGGGGAGTGCAGACCATTCGCGCCCTGGGGGGCGAGCTGGTAACGGAGGACGCGGCGATCGCGGAAGCCTTTCGAGACTTCTACGCAACACTCTACTCCGGCGCTGCACTGGACACACACTACAGCGCTGAGTACTTGGCAGCGGCACATATACCCGCTCTTGCTAAGGCGCAAGCGGACAGTTTAGACAGGGATATAGGCACGGAGGAGGTGATAGCTGCGATCTCACGTCTTAAATTGGGTAAATCACCGGGGCCGGACGGCTACACGGCCATCTTTTATAAAACCTTCTGCTCCCAGATAGCTCCCATATTGCGTGACCTATTCAACGCTTTTGGTCAGGATGGGGCCATTCCGGAAGAGATGCTGGAAGCCTCACTGGTGGTCATTCCGAAACCCGGAAAGGATAGTACATATTGCAGCGCGTATAGGCCGATCTCCCTCTTGAACGTCGACATTAAGCTTTACACTAGCATACTAGCTACTCGCCTCGCCCCGTACATGGCACAACTAGTAGAGCCAGACCAAGCTGGCTTCATTCCCCAGCGTCAAACGAGCGATAACACCAAGAGAATACTCCATCTGATAGAAAAAGCGTCCCGCACGGCAGGAGAGTACATGCTACTGGCCATCGATGCCGAAAAGGCATTCGACAGAGTGCATTGGCCCTACCTGGAACAAGTGCTGCAACGGTTCGGTTTCGGCGACAAACTACGCTCCCGGATCCTCAATTGTTATCGCTCACCCAAAGCGACGGTGCGTGTAAATGGCCGGACGTCTTCGCGCTTCTCCATAGGTAGGGGCACTAGACAGGGGTGTCCTCTCTCCCCCTCCTATTCGCGCTCTACATGGAGCCACTCGCCCTGCGAGTCAGACAGCACCCCCTTATCACGGGAATCAAATTCGGCGGGGACATCCACACCATCAGCCTCTATGCGGACGATATTATGTTCTCTATCTCCAACCCGGTAGCCGCGATGCGCGCTCTCTCTATAGAATTGCTCTGCTTTGCTAAAGCCTCTGGATTTAAGGTTAACTTTGACAAATCCATTGCACTTAACCTTTCGCTTTCCCCCGCCACACTGGCTCATCTGCAGGAGGAACACGCCTTCCAGTGGTCAGCCTCATCGATCCCCTATTTGGGAATCCAATTGGGGCCCAACCTGTCTGCCACTATTGAGCTTAACTACTCCAAACTTAGGGAGCAGGTCCGCAAGGAATTGGAGCGGTGGAAGCACCACACGCTTTCCTGGCTTGGCAGAATCGCAGCCACTAAGATGACAGTGCTCCCCCAGATACTGTACATCTTTCAGACACTGCCCCTTCGTCCTCCCACGGGCTGGATCCAGCAGACACAGGCGGACCTAGCGAATTTCATCTGGCAAGGCCGCAAGCCACGGTTTAAGCAAGCGGTCGCGGTTCTTCCGCCGGGACAGGGGGGAGTTGGGATCCAGGACTTACAGCTTTACTTTTACGCCGTCCAGCTTCGGTACTTGGTAGAATGGCAGCGTCTCGAATCAGAGAGACACTGGCTGTTTCAGGATCAAGCGGTAGTGGCTATGCCCCTTCAGGGCATTCCCTTCCTCCGGAAGAAACACAGGCCACTTAACCTCTACGCGTCACAGATCACGGGCACACTCATGGAGGCGTGGGACCGCACTAACACCGCGCACAAGTTGACTTCCTTCCCCTCCCCACTGACGCCCCTCTTTAATAACCCAGATTTCCACCCCGGCACCGATCCCAAAGCCTTCGCAGCCTGGCGCTCCACGGAGTGTCGATCCCTTGGCCACCTCTTCCACTTAGAAGGGATCATCCCCTTCCCACAAATCAAAACGCTCTATGGCATTGCAGAAACGGAACGCCTACCCTATCTCCAACTACGACACTGGGCGCTTCAACCGCACACCAAACCCGGCGCTCAGCGTTTTCTTACCTCTTATGAAAAATGGCTTCTCACCCGCACCTCCGACAAACGAATTATTTCTGACCTATACAAGCAGTTACTCTTGACTACTAAACACACAACGCCGGTCGGGCGCGATGGGAGCGGGAGCTGGGGAGGACACTTAGCCACAAGGAGTCGGAGGGCGTCTACTATAGGGCGCGACACTCAGCTTACCACTCCGGACTCACAGAGACACTGACTAAGGTGGCCACCTACTGGTACTACACGCCGGAGCATCTTCACCAATTCGACGCCCGACAAAGTGTCTTGTGCTGGAGGGGTTGTGGGGAAGTGGGCACCCTTACTCACATTCTCTGGGACTGCGCTAGCATCCAATCCCTACTGGTCTCATATACTTAACGAAGTCGACAGCCACCTAGACACTACACTCCCTCGCTTCCCGGCCTACGTCCTTTTGGGATTGCCCAACCCCTAACATATCCTCTTAGGTCTAGGAGGGGCCGGCTGATCGCCATCGCACTGGGCGCTGCTACACAGAATATTCTCGCGCATTGGCGCTCCAGTCAGCCGCCGACTCACTCCGGGTGGTTACAGAGGCTCTGGCAGGTGCTGGGAATGGAAAAGCTCACCCTCACTCTTGCGGGCAGGGGGTCAGACTTTCCGGAACTATGGCGACCCTTTCTGACCCATCTCACGGCAGAATTCCGAGAACTGACGTGCCCCAGATACCTCCGTCTTCTTCACCTTGCGGACACACAAATCCCGCAAGCTTCTTCCTCGGGTAAACCAAAGCACCCACGCTAACTTTCGGAACGCTCCTATGGACGAGGGGAGGGGTGGAGGGTGGAGGGAGGTGGGGAAGGGTTTTGTATTGTTTGTTTGGTTTTTTTGTTCTCATGTATGATTTCTTTCTGTGGACCCGCTTCGCGCATCTTACTTTGCTAATGCCAATTCTAGCGACCTTTGAGGTCTTCACTGTGCTGTCCTCAGGGAGCTGAGGGTCTCTTTGTTCTTTGTTAAAAATCAATAAAAGAATTAAACCATAAACTGTCGAATCAGGCAGAAATGAACAGGCTGGGACAATTACAAGGCTGGAGCAAGATGAGAAGGGTGGTGATGTTAGCATAATCTTAATGCACACCGCTCTATGCGCCCCTCAGAAAATTGACGCCCTGGGCCTGGGCCCAGCTCGCCCATGCGAAAGGCTGTCCTTGCTTTCAGCAGGCTAGCCTTTGTAAATCTATGTCTGTGTAGTCATCCCACTGCAGGATACACTAACGAATTTTAAATTAGGGTTTGGTGGTAGGTCCCTGTTAATAGTCATAGAATCCAGTACTGAAAAAGATGCAAAATTGTTATCTTTTTAAAGCCCTCGTGGAACGCTGTCAAAACTATATGTTCATTAAACATCGAGGCATCGGCTGGTTATGCCTCTGTACCCCTGACCAACTGTTGCTAAATTTGACCAACGGTGGGCACTTTTAGTTCTTTCCCAGTTTGGAAAAAACGTAATTACTGAGGAGGACATTATATAAAAATTGGTTAGATGGCTGCGCCTCAAATCCCCCCACCGCCCCCCCACAAAGCAGAGAATAAATTAACACAAGTGTGTATAATTAAAAAAAAAAAGCAAAAACAATTTGTGGAAACACTGCCAAGAAAAAAGCAAGTTCACTGTGCAAAGCGTTTTTTAACTATTAAGTGCTGTAAATAACTAGTTCTACTATTACCCAAATTATTCTACTCTATTTACCCCCTTCGGAAGGCTGAGTTGGTCTTGACAGGATTCGCACTCGGGATCAGCAGATCACTGTGTTTATCAGCTATGAACACTTAACTCACTGAGCCGCTATGTCGCCTTGGCGTGTTCGTGTGGAACCGGTTTGTGTATTTTAATGGTGTATTTGTGATTTGTGTCCCTCTGTGTGATTGCAAATTGTGTTTGAATGTCTGCTGTGTAAATGACGCGAGGGACTGTGGTGTGAGAATAGAGGTCTACGCTTGAATAGTGTCTGTGTGTATATTATGTTGTTAGTGTGAATAGTTTTTCTTGTTCTTCCTCGCGCCAGTGATCTGGGAATGACACAGAGCCCCAGTAATGTGCCGTTCGGCCGCTGAGTTAGGATATCCCAGCAGTGTAGATGTTTTGCAGCAGCAGTTTTGTGTGATTTGTCGGATGCAAGGGGTGTAGGTTTTCTCCTGCAGTGCCCTGCCAGCGCTCGAGCGGGAAGTGGCAGGCAAGGAGTTGAATGAACTCACGTCCGTGCTTGTGGAATGTGTCCTCCTGCTCGCCGGGCCCGGGGGCGGCTCCTCCATTAGGGCGGAGGAGCGTCGCCCCACTGCTTTCTCGCAGTGCGAGAAGCAGAAACATAAAATGGTAAAACTACCATTTTATATTTCTGCTTCTCGCTCTGCGAGAAAGCAGAAGTGTTTGTTTGGGGGAGGGCGGGTCTGGTCTAGGGCAGGGGATTGTATATGTTCATGTGTTCACTTAGACTTACTGCAATGAGAATACTGTATTCACTATGTTCTTAGAATGTTTATAGCTCCTAGCAACTGTACTGTGTTTAAGCTTGATTGTGCTGTTGAACTGGAGCTGATGTGGGAGTTGGTGCCCTACCTCTCCCTCCCCATGTAGCCTTAATAAACCTCATTACTTCTAACACTACGGTGTATTTACTACAAAATTACTGGCGATGAGCTAAGGCTACATGGCATACCTTCGCGTGTGACGCTGTCAAGACTTGCCAAGACTGGTAAAGAATTTCTGGATGCCAAGACCGGTAAAGAAAACTTGGACAAACCTACAAGCAACCTCCTTCATGAACTTCCTACAAGCCTACAATAAGCTGGATTCATTCTCTGGTCGTACTCCGCCATCGAAAACGGTAGGACATTTCTTTTCCTCGCCTACCCTGCATGCGCATCTAGTGATTTTTTTTTTCACTCGTCCCTCATTGCCGTCATTGCGTTTTGAACTGCCTACATTAATTGAGACATCACCCTTCATCATCGCGCGCATTGAACTGGGCGGCCCTCCTCTGTGCACTAACATTTTGCCCTGTTGCTGTTCACCCCTCTGAGCTGAGCAACCCTCGTCTGCGCACTGCAATTTTGCCATTTTGTGTTCACCCCTCAGCCTTTTTCTTCTTCTGCGCTTGGGTGAAGTGAGTTTAACATTTCTGGCCTTCTTACATGTCATGCTTGTTTTTTTTGTGCGCGGCAACATTGTTGTTTTTCAAGGACAGAAGGGAAGTTGTGCGGTAACAGAAAAGGCAATCGCAATCTCACCGTTTGTCTTTTCTTTATTTTCAAACGCCGGTCAAAGTTCCTGCACGTTCTTCGTTCCGTCAAGAACACTCGCGCCATCTCTTCAAGCTTCCGCTGCCTCTCCAATATTCCGGATCTCGTCATCGGAAAAAGAAACAGAGACTAGTCTGCCAACCTGACTTCCTGTCTCCTTTGTCAAGTGCCTCTGCATGATTCCAACTTCCTGGATCTTCTCGACGTCACAAAGCTCAATTCATTACTCTTGAACTTTGGAACCTTCGTTTGTTGTGAGGATTGTTTTGAACTCTCTCAGCTACCTCAATAGACAAAGCAATATTTAAAAAAAAAAAAAAATAGAACTCTCCCATTATTGGAAGGTTCTTTCTGCTTTATCGGCGTGGGAAACATTCTTTTCTCAAGAAACAGTGACTGACAGGCACACTTCTAACCTGCCTGTCATCATTATTTCACGGTGATTGGCACACCTACACTCTTCATACTGAGTGTTTATTCTTTTAGCTTACCTGTCATGATTATTTCACGCTAAATTGCACACCTGCAGTTCTTTTTGTCTGCATATTATTTTTCTTTTGCTTTGCTCTGTCAGCTTAACAATGTGCACCTTGCAATCAGTAAATTCCCCCCCTGCTTTTTTGGATTCTCCTGGTGATCCACAAGTTCGCTGGGAAATTTGGCACGATGCGTTCGAAACGTATTTGGGAGCCATCGGTGCTTCTCGATTTGTTGCAGAGAGGAAGAAGTGTTTACTTCTTCCTTCCTTGGGGTTTGAAGGAAGGTCCATTTTTAAATATCTACCTCCTTTAACGCATGAAGAGTCGCAAGATCTTGATGAATATCAACAAACTGTGTTAAGACTGAAACGCAGGTTCGACAAACAGCCCAGCCTCATGGTTTTGAGACACAATTTAAAAAAAAAAAAAAAAACAAGAGTCCGAAGACGTCGATTCCTACATAACAACGCTACGCAAACTTGCAGCACACTGCAAGTTCGACAATTTCACAGACCAATTAATTAGAGATCAGTTTGTATGCCATTGTAGAGACAAGAGCATCAGACAAAAACTACTGAGTATGGCTGATCCCTCATTAGAAGAAACTATAAAAATTGCTAAAAGTATAGAAATCTCTATGATTTCCCTCAAAGAGCTGGATGAGAAACTTAATGATGTCGTTAAAGTTAACAATCCTTCTAAACAACGGGGAAAACCCAGTCCAAGCTCTTCCACTGTTTCCTCCTTTCCTAAGCCTCGAGACTCAAAGTTTAACAGTAGCATGTGTTTGAGATGTGGGAACCACTTTCACCAAAGAGGTGCCAAATGCCCTGCTTTGGAAGTAATGTGTAACTATTGTAAGAAAATGGGGCATTTCGCGAAAGTTTGTCTCAAGAAAAACAAGTTCAAGAAACCTACTGTTTGTAGTGTCGAATCAGAAAGTGATTCAGATTCAGAAGTTATATCGGTAGTCACTTGTGGTGATAACTTAACCGATGCTTGTTCTCAAGTGGTGATTGAAGGTGATCCATCCTCATGCAGAGATCCTGTTGTAGACATTAGAGTAGGTCCTCATTCTATTAAGCTTCTAGTGGATTCAGGAGCTAAAATAACGATGATTACTCAAAAACTTTTTGAGGATGTTTGGCATGGGTCTCAAAGTTTATGCCCCCCTGACAGGTCACCTGTGTCCTATGAAGGGCGCAAAATCGATCTTTTAGGATTTTTGAAGAAGAATTGGTTTTCAAAGATAGAAGAATCAAGGGCAAAATTTATGTTGCTGTCAAGGGGCTTAACATTTTGGGATGGTTCCACCAGGGACTTTTGGCATGATACTTAAACCAGGTGCCAAAGAGCAGGTCTTAGTTGTTGGGAATGAAGAAGAAAGCCAAAGTTGGAAAGACAAGTTTCCAGAAGTTTTTGGGAACGCTTTAGGAAAAATTAAACGCTTTAAACATAAAATAATTGTGAAGGATGGAGCCATACCAGTTAAACACAAGCTGAGGGGGGTTCCATTCAGTGTAAGGGAGGACCTAGAGAAAGAACTCAAAACTCTTTGTTCCAAGGGGATCATTGAGCCCACAGAATCATCCTTATGGTTGTCACCTTTGGTCGTGGCAAGGAAAAGGGGGGGAGATCTCCGCGTTTGTGTTGACTTAAGGTCATTGAACAAGGAGATCTGGATTGACTCACATCCCCTACCTAGAATAAGTGACCTTCTTGCTTCTACTAAAGGTGCTCGTTACTTTACCAAGTTAGATCTAGCAAGTGCTTACCACCAAGTGGAATTAGATTCGAGTTCTCGTCATTTGACAGCTTTTGTTTCCCCTTTAGGCACGTTTCGCTATTGTCGCATGCCTTTTGGGCTGGCATCAGCAGCCTCTGTTTTTCAGAGGATTATGGGCAACATCCTTAAAGGGGTTGAAGGTGTCCTAGTTTTTCAGGACGATGTATTGGTTTTTGGGGGGGGATCTGCTTTCTCATAATTCTACTCTTGATAATGTCCTCACTCTTTTCAAAAACAATGGTATTGTTCTCAAAGAAGAGAAGTGTGAGTTTCTCCGTTCTAAGGTCGAATACTTAGGTCATGTCATCTCTGAGGATGGTGTCAGTCCTAAACCTGGATTATTGACAGCAATCGTTGATGCCCCACCCGCTGCTGACAAGAATGGGGTTAAATCCCTGTTGGGCCTTTGTGAGTATTACTCAAGATTTGTCGCTAATTTTGCTTCGATTGTCAGGCCCATCAGCAATCTACTGAAAAAAGGGATAAAGTTTGAGTGGTGCAGTGATTGTGAGCATGCCCTCAATACCATTAAATCTTCCCTAAGGGATGATTCCGTCCTTAAATCGTTTGATCCCAATCTCACATGCTGCATCACAGTAGATGCCAGCCAGGTGGGTTTAGGTGCCATGTTAACTCAGTCTGATGGAGGAAGTGAAAATACGATATATTTCGCTTCAAGAGTTTTGAGATCTGCAGAGCTTCAGTATTCTGTCATAGAGAGGGAGTTATTGGCCTGTGCGTGGGCTATTGAGAAGTTTCGTGCATACATTTGGGGAAAGAGGTTTATGTTGCAGACTGATCACAAGCCCCTAGTTAGTATTCTTGGAGGGGGAATGAGCAAATGTTCTACTCCCAGGATTTTACGCATGGTCTCAAAACTTCTCCAATATCAGTTTGATGTCCAGCACATTTCCGGTGGAAAGAATGGACGTGCGGATTTTTTGTCAAGGTTCCCAACTAAATCAGAAGAACTGGAAAATGTAAATTTATACGAATTGTCAAATGAGGACTGTGAAGATTGTTTAGTGGCAGCGATGGAGGTGTCTAGTATGAACATTAGCTCGGAGCATGAATGGTTGACAGCCATGGGGTCTGATTGTGTGCTTCAGGAAGTGTGTTCTTATGTGGTTGAAGGGTGGCCTAGAGAGAAGGTAGTTAATTCCTTTGTTCAACCTTTTGGAAAGTTCAGGATGAACTTACTCTGGAGGATGGTTTACTTCTCAGGGCTGACAAGTTTGTTCCTCCTCATGTATTTCGTGGGGAAATCATACAGAGAGCTCATGAAGGCCATCTTGGCTGCACTCTCACTAAACGTCATATAAGAGACACTTACTGGTGGCCCAGGATAGACTCAGAAATCGAAGATTTTGTCTCGAGATGTCATGTATGTGGTGCAGCTGACAAGAGTTTCAAAGTGTCCAATCCTCCCTTGATGCCAATTGAGTGCCCACAAGGACCATGGTTAAAACTTGGAATAGATGTCATGGGACCTTATGATAACATTAAAGGTGGTCTACGGTTTGTGTTAGTTCTCATGGACTACGCATCTAAATGGCCTGAGATTAAATTGGTCAGAGAAGCTAACACCAAGGCCATTGTCTCATTTCTTAAAGAAGTGTGGTTGAGAGAGGGGTGTCCAGAAATTCTTGTTTGAAACGGCACGCAGTTTTTAAGTCATGAGTTTCAAAGTTTTTTTATTGGAGTCAGGAGTTAAGCATTGTAAGACCTCCTTGTATCATCCCCAGTCAAACGGACTTGTGGAGAGAATGAATTGAGTAGTCGGGGAGTGCATTAGATGGGCAAGAGCGGGGAATCATGATGTCCAAGACGCTGTGGACAGTCTGGTCTGGTCCTATAGGACCACGCCACATTCCTCCACCAGGATTTGTCCCTTCGACTTATTAAGGGGAAGGAAGGCCAATTCAAATTTTAGACCAGGATGGATGGCTAAGTGGGTAAAGAATGATTCTGATGTTTCCAAATTAATGTCTAAGGTGGTTGAGAATGTAAGTGATGCTCAAGCCAAACAAAAGTTGTGTTTCGATGCCAAGAGAGGAACAAAGTCTGTACCCCTTGTGGTAGGGGACATGGTCAAAATAAGATCTCCTGTCTATACTAAGAAAGGTGATTGTAAATTCAGTGAACCTTTTAAGGTTATTAAGATTGTTGGAAATGCTGTTAAGGTCTCGGGAGGGCATTGGTGGAACCTTAACAGAATTGTCACGGTTCGCACCAAAGCCTCAGATTCCCTTGTCTAAGCTCTGATCCTTCATGCTCAGACCAAACCATCGTCAGACAGAGTTCTAGACAAATAATTAGACCTGCTAGATATAGAGACTAAGTTTTGGTTAGTTATCTTTTACTTTTCTTGTTTTGGGGAAGAAGAGAGATAAGTTGTATCCTATGTATATGTTCATGTAGTTCACCTAGACTTACTGCAATGAGAATACTGTATTCACTATGTTCTTAGAATGTTTATAGCTCCTAGCAACTGTACTGTGTTTAAGCTTGATTGTGCTGTTGAACTGGAGCTGATGTGGGAGTTGGTGCCCTACCTCTCCCTCCCCATGTAGCCTTAATAAACCTCATTACTTCTAACACTACGGTGTATTTACTACAGAGGAGTGGCTTGCTCACTGCTGAGGGCGCTGACTGTTTGGTCGGCCCTACATGGAGAAAATGGCCTCCCCATAGGCGCGTGGCTGGTCTGCGTCCCAACCAATAACAACGCTGCCATTGCAGCGTTGTGGTTGGCTTAGGGGAGGGAGGATGCCTGCTTCCTGTTCCTGCCGGAGGCAGGAGAGCAAGAAAACGCGTGGCCCGGCGAAAGGTAGGTTTTTAAAATTTATTAACCCCCCCAATTCCCCGCGCAACCTTCCCGCTCGACCCCCCGCCCCCTGCCCACCCACCCTGCCGGCCGCAACTGCTTGTGTGTGTGATTTGTGTGTTGGCTTCTGCAGCATGCGAGGATGAGTGTGTCAAGGATGTGCGTGGAAGCGGTGTGAGCCGTGTTTCTGTGACGAAGATTCCCTTTGTTTTAAAATGTGATAATGTCAAGAGCAGGGAAGACTGCAGGATTTGTGGTGATGAGCATGGAGTGTATCGTTTGTGCCACTGGCGCTTTGTGTTCAGTGATGAGAGGTTGTGGTACTTAAGGCGCGCCTGGGCGTTTGCACAGTCTGTGTTCGTGAGTAGAGTGCTACACTGTGTGTTAGGAGCAGGGATGTGCCCTAGATCCTTCCAGACCCAAACAGGGTACATCCTTATCTTCATACAACCTTACCTGAGTACACCCAGGCAGTGAGACACTTTGGATTCGCCGGATTTCCATTTATTTTCTGGCAGGAAGAAGGGAGTTTCTGTGGTTGGCTGTGGTCATCAACCTTGGCCTTGGGTGGTGACTTGAGGTGACCGGTGCTGACCCCGACAGATGCTGCTGTGACCTGCTGTTAAGGTGCGGGATAGATGCTCAATGTCCTGATTTTGCTCCTCTGGCCCTTTCCTCTGAGCTCTTTGTAGTAACACTCTACACAAATGGAAGTTAAATAAGCTCCTATATTATGGGGCCAAGTGCTCCGCGTCTACCAAGCAACAGATTTCTCCAACTGTCAATTCTCACATTCTAACTTCAACATTCCACGTTCTACTGATGTCATTACTTCCATTACATCACCTCTGCACTCTTGTTGTATGATACAGAACTGAGAGGAGCAGCCATGGTTTAGTCTTTCAATGGCACGAAGGGAAGTGCAGCAGATGGAGGAGGATGAAAGGACAAGGGTTCACATCATCTGAGGAGGGTGTGAAATGTGGACCAGTGGAATGTGCACCAGCTGAGGAGGCAAGACAGATGATGCAGTTAAATTGGACTGGTCTCTGGCTTCAGACAGCTGGTAGAAAGGTAAATTTGATCGTAGGTGTAACCTGTTATCCATGCAAGCTTAAACATATAGAATTATAGATGGATAACAGTGAATTACAGGATATTTTTCACTGAGGGGTTCTGAGTGACGCCATATTGGCAACGACTGGTCTATGATGTCACTCAGAGCCCTGAAGGGAATAACATCCCCGTAACTTACTGTTGCCCATCCACTGAGCTGCATGGTAATATAATTCATAATGCAGGGCCAGCAGCCACCAAAGGCCTTTGGAGCGTACACAGTAATACTCTGGCTGCCGTCCATCCCAGATCAGTTCCCTATGCAGGACATCCACGGATTAAAACCAAGCCTGCGGTATCCAGATCGGGAGATTCTCAAAATAGTAAAGGACTAGTGGTAACATTACCATTGAGTCAACGCTATGCGAGGGATGATGGGCAACTGCAATGTATGTGAGAAAGCCATGCAGCTGCGCAGTCCGCGCATCACACTCCCTAGATTGCCCTCCCTGATAGCAGCATCTGTATGATACACCCTGGCCCCCATATATTTGAAAGCCTGGGGTTCCCATCAGATTCCAAACCTAGCCACCTTTGCCGGCAATGCTCAAGCCCTGTCAAGACTGTGAAGGTACACGACTTCCTCCAGTTCACACTAAGGTCAGAGATAGTTCCAAAGTTTCCTAGCATGGCAGCATTCTATGAGTAAATAAGTATGTCATTCACATACAGGGCGATAACATGTTCCCCACCCTACAACGGAATTCCCTGGCCGGCCTGCCGCAGCACACAGGTTCAGAGATGGGGCTCCTAACGCCTCTCTAGCATTGTCTGGGTGCCATGGCAGAGTCACCCTGCCCAGGAAGAGGTCCAAAACTTCCCATGGCGGTGGGGCACCAGTCTCATACAATGCCCGGTAATATGCTGTGAACGCTTCACAAAACACAGTTTGGGAGTAGAGTAGTTCTCTTGTTGACCCCGCTATTTGTGTACTAGGTTTCACCCCGTTTTCAGAGCGGATCAACCACACCAGTAGCCTCCCCTGCTTGCCCGCCCTCGGCATGCACAGAGGCTTGGTGCTCTCATTTACGAATGGAATTAAGCTTTTCTGATACCGTCATGTATTTTTTGCGCTTGTCTGAAAGCGCTGGCCGGGCCTCAGCATGCCTTGGGGCCTCATTCTTCAGGCGCTTTATGGTGTCACCTATGGCAGACAACTCTGCCCTTGCGAGCGGGGAATCCCACAGATTGGCCAAGGCAGTGTCCCCGTACGACCACCTTAAAGGCATCCAACTCAACATTGGTGTGTGAAACTGTGTTCGTATTGGAGTAATTTGCTATCCGTTCCAGGAGGGGGGTCCTGAAAGGTGGGCTCATATAAGAAGCCGGGCGTAAGTCTCCAGGTGGGGATAGGCACTCTACCTCCACCCCACTACAAAATCCTGAGTAGCCAGTCGTATAAATCTGGCCTCTCCAATGCCTCTGGAGTCTGGACACCTCTGCTCTTATCAGATGTGTTTCCTGGAGCAAAACTATATCCATGCAGGGCCGGCTCTAGGGCGGTGCGATTGGTGCGACCGCACCGGGCGTTGACTTGGGGTTGGGGCGTCATTTTTGAAAATGTGTATTAACATTTTAAAAGCACCTGCTGCCTCGTTCCTGGCCTCCAGCAACTTTCAGACATCAATTAAAATGTCAAGAGAAGTCCGGTGATTAATCGTCTTCCTGGAAAGACACCGGAGGTTTGTCTAGTGGAAGTTTTGACTCATCCTAAGGTAGCGCAGAGGGTTAAAATGCCTGCTGCTAAGAACCTGTACCATGCAGATAACTGAGTGCATAAAATGTAAATAGGTCAGTGGGTTACTGCTTCTGTAAGAGAGCTCCTTTTGTTACTTGTCGTTTATAAGCCAAAATCCTAATTTAGAACATTGAGCTATTAACTGCCACCCTAGAGCTGCTGCAAACTGCAAGGTATATGTTAGAGCTATATGTTTTTTTGCCCAGTCTTTCATTATCCTAATCTTGTGAAAAGGGTTAATTTGGGTAGAAAACAATTCTTATTATGAAAGAGAACCCCTAACAATGATAAGTTTTAAATTCTGAATTTGTGCCTTTCCTGAATAAGAACTTTAACTATATTGCCTACCAGTATCGATGACATGTCACTCCTACACTACACCTTGGAGTACTGTCTGATGTAACATTTCCTATATACTGATTTACACACATATGATTGTCTCTGTGCAATGTGTGTGTGTTGTAAAGTGCTCTGACCCCTTACACTGGTATGAGTGGCGCTAAAAAACTAAATGAATCTGAGAGACAGAGGTTATGGAGACTTGAGAGGCACTGCTAAAGGGTGCTAGTGAGGGAATCCTTGGCAGAGGTGGTCACTGGGGGGGCGCCATGTCGCACAGGGCGCCACCAGCGCTAAAGCCAGCCCTGTATCCATGCTTCTGCGCTTCCGATATGTCAGGACCTTGTAACGTTTGTTCATAGAGTCCCTACCCCGCACATTCCAGGTCAGGAAAGAATATTGCATCAACCTTCCATATCTGCTTGTTCCCTCTGTGGTCAGTCTCGCCCCCTCAGTCCCCCACCCCCTGTCATCCCATAACCACACTGCAGAGCGCATAAGCTCGAATACAGGGTAGAAACAACAAAACAATCCCAAACTCCCACTCCGCAGGTCATGGTAGTGTTCCTCATTTTGTTCCCAGTTCAAAACAACAAATCAAAACATATTGTAAGAAGCAAACTCTCAATACTATACTTTTGTCCAAGGGGTTTTCTCATGAAGGGGTGGCTGTCACTGTATTTGTCGCTTTAGACCGACTTCACCGACTTCATAAAAGGATGAGGAAGGTTCCCAATTTACCAGGGCTGGCCCGCTTGGTTTTTCTCTAGCAGGGGTGGGGGGATGGGGCGGGGGGCAAGCTCCTGAAGGCAATGTTACCCCCCCCCCGCAACCAGAGGATCAAAGCAAGGGCAGAATCAAAGGTCACCGGTCAGTCTAGGCATGTTTAAAGGTCCGAAATGAGTTCCTCAGTTAAATATTCAGGGGCAGATTTTCCACTTTTTCACACAGCGCAGTGCAGCAGCCGCAAATGCTGCGATTCGTGAAAAGTAGAGAGGAGGAGAGCACCAAATTTAGTGAAATATGGCACTCTCCTCCCCTTTGCCGAGTGCCAGCGCTGAAATCAGCTGCCGTGCGCCATAGAGACACCTTTGCGCCACGGTGCAAGGGTTTTTCCGTGAGTCTAGCATAGGTTTTGTACTAGAAGGGTACCCTTCCAGTACAAAATACTATGCATGGACTGACTTAAACCATTTTCACTCTTTGTATGTGTGCTGTACAGTGCAGCACATGTACAAAGTCGGAAAAGGAAGGGGAAATGAAAGCATTTCTCCTTCCTTGCGCCTACTTCAAAAGGTCGCAGTTTTCTGATGCTAAACCCTGTCTTCTGTATTTAGTAAATTGGGGTTAGTGTCAGAAACCTTAGGTGGTTGCATGGGAACGCCCATGCTCCACCCATGGTGCGCAGCCTTGGAGATAAGTAATGCAAAGCAGCGCTATGCGCTGTTTTGCGTTACTTTCACGTTATTTCCAGCGCTAAACTTAATAAATCGGAAAAAAAGGATTTTGCGCTGATTTGCATAATTTTTGTGATGCAAACACAACATAAAATCTTAGTAAATCTCCCCCTCAGAGTCTTCTCCCACGGAAGAAGAGATGGAGTGTTGGTCCTCAGGAGTTCGCAAGGGAGACGCCCTCAAGGAAGACACTATGTCCAGTGCTGCAGCCCTGTCCTATGCCATCTGGCTTTCCATCGGGAGCATGCCACTAGTTCAGTCCTGGCACCCCCCCGCGGCGGTGTCTCGACCTCAAGGTTCGCAGTCCCGGTCAGCACCTCTCTTGTAGGCTTCCAGCCAATTCCACACCAAAGGAAGATCATTGAAGAACAGCGTGTAGTCGCCAGCTATGATTGTGAGGCACGCAGGAAACAAGAGCATGTAGCGGATACCCATCTCTCTCAATTTTCTCTTTACGGCAAGGAAAATGCCCTCTGTTGCTGAACCATCATTGTGTAATCTGGAAAGATAGCGACCCCAGCATTCTGTAACTGAAAGTGTCTGGCCTCTAGGGCTTTTTGCAGAATTAAGTCCCTATCCCTGAATTGCAGTAAACGGGCAACCACCGGGTGGGGGAGGGGGTGCCCCAGGCTACGGCAGCTTCACGGGATCCCTGTGTGCCCGCTCTAGGGAGAAGAGCTGTGATAGGCCCCTTGGAGCACCCACTGTGGACAGCCAGGCCTTTAGGAAGACCACCATGTTAGGCCCCTCTGCTTTCCCCGGTAGCCCAACAATTCTAATGCTATTGCACCAACTAAGCCCTCCCGCAACTTCAGCTTATTTATCCAGCAAGTCTATGTGCCAGTTGAGAGCCACCACCATTACCGACAGGCTTCAAACCGTGAGCTCAATGCCATTGAGCACTTCGGAATTCCACTTCACTTTGTCAGCAAGTTTGCGGTGGGTGTTCCCTAGGATTCCCAAATTGATGGAGATTTTAGCAGTTTTGCTTTCCAGCACCCCACGGGTGGCAGTCACTGAATTCAATATCAAGTCCAGTTTATCTGCGGAAGCTGGCACCAATTCCCCCCGTGAGTCCTTAGCGGGTTTGTGTTGCACACCCATCGCCGCCTCCTTGACAGCTTTGGTACGGCCCATGGTGCCCAGGGCACACCCCCCACCCGCAACCACAAAGTCCAGCAAGAATTCCACAGGTTGGGTCAGTGCAGCAAGGAAAGGGAAATCCACTTGGCGGTCTCGGGTGCCCAGTCAAAAAATTGTGGTGGTCCGTCACCTCCGACCAGGCTCAGTCCTATGCGTCCACACCCAGCTGCTTTGCAGTTCGAGGAGCGCCCCCTGCCGCCATCACTTCTCCAGTGGGGGCCTTCATTCCCTGCCACTAGTCCAATTCCTCCCGATCGAGAAGGGGATACTCCAGATCCCTAGTGCAAGGTGCTCTCAATCGCCACTCTACACTTCTGGCAGCAAGTCGCACTGGTGGCACCTTCATCCAGGCCGAGCACCCCAGTTTGGCCGCCCTCCCTGCCTAATCCCCCTCCCTGGGTCTGCGGTGGAGGAGAACGTGCCAAGCCAGAGGCCCCGCCGTGAGAACACGAGGGTGACCAGCCGCTTCTGTGACCTCCGCGATGTCTGAACTGGCAGTCCACTTCCCAGGTAGTCAGCAGAGGTTCTTGGTCCAAGCCCTAAAGAGGAGGCATAGTGCTGATGGAGCATCTTTTCAGGCCCTAGGGGGCCGCCGGCTGCCCTCTTAGGTGCCGCTCCGAAGCAAGGCCTAATCTCAGCCCTCCGTTCTGCTTGGTGCGGTCCCCACCTCCCACCCCTAGAGACGCTCCTCCGCCACACAATCCCAGGACACCGGCCTGCACGGAGTCCTGTTCTGGCGATCCAAAACACTGATAACTCCAGGGAGTCGGCAGTGGTTCCTGGAACTTCACTAGTGCGCAGCCATCTTGGCTGGCAGTTAGCCACGTGCCCCCCTCCATTCCCTGGTAATGTTTAAATGTAGTGGGGTCTATCCACAAAGGTAAACTTAGACATGGGTAAATCTATATGTGTAAGTTCACTTTTGAGTAACTTTACTACTTTTTGGCTATTCCCCATTTAGGACTGTAAAGTTATTCAAAAGTGTAGACTTATTTGTCCGCAATCCCTGAACCAGAGGGTGGGGTCAGCAAAAATGTCATATATGACAGTAAAGTTAGTAACTAGTGACTTTATGACTGTATTTGACTTCCACATACTTGGCAGAGACCTTCGCTATCAGGGCAGAGAGCTCCCTATGGTAAGGTATAGGGAAATTTATAAAAGTTTATTGAAGTAAAAAAAGATAGTTTAAGCATGTTTACAATAAATGTTAATGTAAATTAATTGTATATTTATTTTAAAAGTAGGCCAAATTAGAAAGATCGTATAGCACTGTTAGAAATTGGGTTATTGGTTAAGGGGGGTAGAAGCCCCACTCAGGCACCAACCTCAATCTTTGTCAGGGTGAAACACAAATGCCACTAAATTTACCTGTGCTTAACTGTCTGCTAGCTTGGCAGAAAGCAGTCAGACTTAATTTAGAGGCAACTTATAAAGTACTTATGCAGCACACAAACAGTAATAAACTGAAAACATAACACACGAAAAATCCCAAACCAGTTTAGAACAATACAGTACATTTTAACGAATAAAATGATACAAGAATAAAAATCCAATCATTAAAATCAGTTATACAATTTTAAAGGTTTAGGTAGATACAGCGCCTAAAAGCACAAAGCGCCACTCGAGGTCATCTGGTCATGCTAGACTGGGGCAACGTTCAGGCTGACCACGATGGGCGCGGAACGTATACAGGGACCAAATTAGTCCAGCTGATAAATTTACCTTCTCAGAGTCAGGCACGAAGAGTTCCGTTTGCAGAGAGGAGCAGGGAGGGCGTCACGGATGATTATCACCAGAGTGCGAAGAGCATTCTGGGCTGCACGAACTGTCGTCGCTGCAGCACAATGAACCAGTCGAGCATCCCGGACAGTCATTGCTGAAGCTTTGCGTTGCTGGTCACCATGGGCTGTTGTTGCTGTAGTGCGAAGTGCAGATCTTGCGCTGCCATTCATCGCTGGCGATCACTGTAATGGGAAGAGTCGGGTTCACCGGAGCTTCGTGTTGCCAGTCATTGCAAGCAACAGAGTCTAAGCGCGAACGGTCCCGTTTGCGGTCATGAAGAGCCAAAACTTCAGGATTTCACATTTCTTCACAGGAGGAAATCAAGAGATGCCAGCGAAGGGACAAGGAACTGGGTATGCACCTCTTGGGGATTGGGAATTCACTCCAGCAGAAGCCAGCAGGACTCAGACAGGTCCAATTGCAGGTCCTGTGCAACAGGTAACTAGGCAGTTGTAAGGAGGCATCTGGAGCTTGTTGTGTACCTGTAGCTCAAACAGGAGGCCAGCCAACTGACCCTTGGAGTCACTCAGGTCATCCTCTAATCCGTTGATCAGTCGATGACATGGAGCAATCTCAAACTGAATGTATCAAAACTGAAATACTTCCCTCTGGCAATTGGAAAAATTATGACCCCCTCTCCTCCTGGCCTAATGATCTGGGACCACCTCCTAAAGTATCTAAGGAAGTAAGAAACCTCCGAATTAGCATGGACTCGAAGCTATCAATGAATGCCCAAGTGGATAAGTTAGCAAGATCACACTACTATGAAAATTCTGTAACGCATCTTCCCCTACCAAGGATAACACACAGGGGCTAAGATACTATCTCTCTTGAACTGTTTAACTTGATTATGCCAGTGGCCTCTACCATGGATGAACTCTATCAACTATGAAAAGACTACAACTAATTCAAAACTCTGCAGCCAGACTACTCCTACTTATAAAGCCACAGGCCCACATCTCCCCTGCCTTAAGGGTCCTACATTGGTTACTGGTTGCCAAAAGATACACTTTCAAGCTGCTTTGTATCACCCACAAAGCAATACGTGGAAAAGGACTACTTTTCATCAGTAAGAAAATCACAAAATACTTACAACAAAGAAACCTCCACTCCAGATTGGCGCCCTGCCTCAAAATCCCAGCAGACAAGAAAAAAAGCATGGGCGGAAAAGCTCTCGGTTCAAGCAGTCACACTAGGGAATTACCTACCCCCACACATAAGATCCACAGATAACCATCTTGTCTTCAAAAGATTACTCAAGAGCTGACTTCCCTACACGATCACCATATTCAAAATACAAATGTACTGCAATAGTATGCACAAGACACCAATAGTGCATTTACATGTGTTTGCAAACATGTATACCTTGATTATATATATGTAGTCAGATATTTGCATTTCTTTGTGCAAATACACATATTACTTATGGATAAAAATATATATATTTTCTTATATTTATGCATAAAAAATGTATAAATGTATATATTACTTATGGTTAAAATATATACACTCCTTATATTTATGCTTAAAATGTATACAGGTCATTACATAAATAAAATATAAGTATTTGACTACATGCTTATGGGTCTCTATTGTGATCACTCCTATCAGAACATATAAACATGATTATACAGAAAGTATGTGCACATATTAACTATTCAATACACTTATTGCTTAAAAAAATCATAAATACATACATCAAAAATATTTAAATAAAAGCAAATAATACTAATTAATTAATGGAAAAAACAAACAAAATAATATGGGTATGTATCTCTCTATATATACATTTTTATACTTACTACAAGAATTAAAAATACATATTTGAAAAAAGATATATTGTATACATACATATATGTTTAACTTTATCATTATATCCATATATAAGTGGATCAATACATCAATAACATATAAGGTGATGAGTGTATGCTTATAGGTTTATTTTCCTATGTTAACACATCTGTCACAATGTGTAGATATGATTATAGCAATTGTATCTATAAGTGTTTCACTACTGAAATATTGGGGGACAAATCTAAATTAAAAAAGAAAATTATAAGAATATAGTAATTAACACAATTAAAAAAAAAAAAAACTTAATTTACAACAAAAATGAAAAGCCTGCATTTGTAAATATTTATCCATGCAAGTACATATGGGACTTTATCTAGTTCTAGTACAAATGTATATCTCCTAATTATTTTCTGTATGTGTATCATGTTGAAATCTCCATGTAGGTATACCTCTTTGTGTGGTTATGTATCTATATATTTCTCTTTTTTCCTCCCACAGAAGAGAAAAAAAAAGTTAACTAATTTCCACAAACCTCATTAAACCACCACTCTATGACTCACTATTCCTCTTCCAAAATATCCCTACCTCCACACTGACCTACCCCACACTTCTTTTACTACTATGAACTCTCCAATATTCCTCTGGGATGGGCTCACAGGCTCTGCATAAGTTGACACACATTTCACCATCTTGGATTTAGGCTGAGAGGGGCACTGGCGGATTGTCTGCAGTAGGACACACAGGAAATACTGCAAAAGTGGCTAGGGTAACCCCGTCGAACTTTTACTACATTAGCTAGGGAGGAGTAAGGAGTCACCTCGACGCACAAGCTGGTGCCAGACATAAAAGTGGCATTCCAGAACAATTTCAGGACCTGAGGAAGGACAGAGGGAAACTGGACCTGCTGTCTGTGGTCTGAGGAGAACCATGAATGACAGGAGCTGCTCTCTCTTTTACCCAGGCCGAAGAAGTAATTCCAAGGAAAATAAAGCTTACCTCTTGTTCAAGCTCTAGGGACACAACAATCTTCAAGAGGCCTTTTCTGCAAATGCCCAGCTGACCAGTTATAATTTGACCTGCCCGGGACCCTGGTATCTGACCCCCAAGTACTGTTCCTGAGGTCTTGGAACCCTTGGCTGTGTCTGGCTGGACTTCTCATACCACCCATGAAAACCTGGCACTTAGAAACCTTTTGGTGGCATAGACCTCCGGAGAGCTGGGAAAAACCTGCCAAATCAATCTTACTAAGGTGCGTTGTCGCTTGGCTAAAGATTCAGGCTGTTTCCCACTCTGAGCTTTTTCACTATGGCAAATCCCCTTAGGCGGGACCTCACAGAGACTGCATCCAGTGCCAGGGAGCCTTCTTTACATACAGCCTGCAGCCTTGCAGGAATCTGAGCTCCAAACAAGTGACTAAGTATGAACAAAGAAATTTTGACCTGGTGAAATCGCCAAAAGTGATCAGCTGGTGAGGGACTGTCCGTGGGTGCGAAATTAGAACTTCTTCCGCTGAACTTTCCCACTAAAAACATAATGGCTTCACCAGGGCTACATACAGCTATCCGACCTTGCTGAACCCTCTTAGCCTGCAGCCTTGCCCTGCTGAAGATTTTTAACTTCCATTTTTGAGACCGAGTCCCGTAGGTAAAACCTCTGAACAGTCTAAGCTAGTTCCTGTATTTTGCCCACGCTCCATCATGGTTGACCTCAAATCGCGCATAGGCCCTGGTCTACCGCAACTAGTTGACCACTGTTTTTTGGAGCTAGATTTTAAATTCAATTCATATCTCTGGTTCTCCTTATTAGAATTTTGTCATTTTGGTGTTTTATTACAATAGTCTCTATTTTTGTAAATTGGTTTGGGAATTTTATTGTGTTGGTTTTTTACTTTATTTCTGTTTTGCTACTGATACTTACTGATAAATACTTTACATACTGCCCTAAGTTAAGCCTGTTTGCTCTGTGCCATAGCTTTGAGGGAATTGAGCTCAGGTTAATTTAGTGACTTTAGTGGTTCACCCTGACAAGGAGGGTGTTTGTTACTTAAGGTGGGTGTCACCCCCCAATAATCCAATTTTTTTACATTCTTCTTTCAGGTTAATTACCAGTTCTGAGTCTTTTTGTTGGCGCCACCCTAAAAGATATGAACATTGTTTTGTGACATAATAACAGTGTAAGACATGGGGTCTCTTGTTGGCTGAGATATGCACCCTGTCCAAGTAGAGACCACTACTCTAGTCAGATTAAGTAAGATACACACTAAAAGATAACCTGTGCTCACCCTCTGGTAGCTTGGCACAGAGCTGTCAGGCTTATCTATGAGAAAATGTGTAAAGTATTTGTGCAACACACACGCACATTAAAACACAATGAAAACACCACAAAAACACTCCACACTGGTTTAGACAATAATTTTATAAATAAATCAAGACCAAAACCACAAAAATTCAATAAGTGGAAGTTGAGTTATGAATTTTTAGAGAATAAAAAGAGTTCTAGCGCTTTGAAGTAATAAGTGCCAACGGGGGGTTATCTGGTCACGCTGGACCGGGGCAAAGTCAGCAGTTCAAGCCACCCATGATGGCGCACAGGCCTTAGACAAGAGCCAGGCAGGACCGGTAAACAAAGTGCCGTGATCCTGGTCGCAACAGCAAGATGCAGGGTGCAGATGTGTGATGTGTCGGTGTCGAGCCAGCAGTCGAGGTGATGCTTCAATTTTCTTAACACAGTGGCGCCGAAGCATCGGGTTCGTTGGGCGAAGCGCCGGTTCCAAGTTCGGCGGTTCCGAATACGATGAGCAGGGTTAATCCACGCTGGAGGGGCGATTTGCGATCTTCTGCACGCAGTGGTGGCAATGCGTTGGTTCTGATCATTGGTTCCGGAAATGATACACAGTTCCGAATGCAATGCTCTGATTCTACTCCTGCAACAGGGTCGATGCGCCAGGTCTGCTACACGCAGACTGGAGATGCGTCAATTTATCTGGTGCAAGTATCTGGGTCCACTTCCAGTGAACCAGGCACAGGAGGTGTACAGACTTTGATAGCTCTGTGTCTCAAGCAGCAGGGGACAAGCCAACAAGCCCTTGGAGATCACTTTAGTTGCAAGAGAGAGTCCAGCTCTCCTCACCAGGGTCAGAGAGCAGCCGGCAGCACAGCAGAAAAGCAAGCCTATCAGGTCAGCAGTCCAGCAGAGTGTCAGTCCTTGATGCATTTTTTGGCAATGTTGAGCAGTTCTTCTGACAGAGTCCAGTTGTAGGTCCAGAAGTGTCTGGTTTGGAGGGGTCAGAGATCCAGTACCTATACCCAGTTGTGCCTTTGAAGTGGGGTGACTTCAAAGAAGGGTCTTTGAAGTGCACAGAGGTCCTTTCTTTCCAGCTCTGGCTCCAGACTATAAGTAAGGGGTAATCAGCCCTTTGTGTGGGGACAGGACACTACCTATTCAGTTGCAAGTGTCAGCTCCTCCCATCCCTTCCTGCCTAGGAAGGGCCATCAGAATACAGATGAGTTCTCAAACACACCTAACCTTCCTGTGTTTGTGACTGTCTAGAGGGAATGCACAAAATGAAGCTGTCACCCACCCCAGACGTGTATTGGAGACAGGCTTCAGGCACCCAGAGCAGTAAGAGCAGAGAAATATCCACTTTCTAAAAGTGGCATTTCTAGAATAATGTTAAATCTTACTTTACTAGTAAAGAGGATTTATCATTACCATTCCAATGATACAAAACATGACACAACTACTCCTTTCTAATTTGGAATTTCAGCTTAAAAGTGTATCAAGGAGGAGGGCGTGGCCAGCAGCATGGCGGAGTAGCTGCAGACACCGAGAGCTCCGCCGGCCTCGGTATTAATCCTGCCATTAATCCTGGGTCCCCATCGCCACAAGGAGCAGATATGAGCGGCGGAGAGTCTCCGGAGGAGTGTGATCGGCGCGGCGACCTTCTGGGCAGTCTCGGAAACCTCTAACACGACTTTACACGGGGACCCAGCCCGGCGCTCGCCTGATCCTAAAATGGCGGTGGCCCGACATCTCTGAGCCTCAGATCTGTGCCGAGCGGAGAAGGGCCTTCCCCCCCCCTGCAATAACAATCCCGCGGGGGCTGGGGTCTGAGAGGGGTGCACCAGCGACGGCAGCCGAGAGATCACCGGACTGGCGGCGGCGCTTGCTTTTCTTCCTGGGACTTTCGCGTGCTCGAGGTGAGGTGAGCCGGTTGCGGCCCGCCCGTCGCCACGGTGAGAGGCGGCCGTTGAGAATCCCGGGAGGGTTTGGCAAACGAGTGAGCCCCCTCCCTCCCAACACCATATCCCTGGAGGCCTGAACCCTGCAGCCCTGATTGTGGGGGGGAGAGTGCTGGAAGTGATCCCCGAAGGCAGCGCCCTCTGGCCCGGGCTGCACGCTACGCTGCCACTGCACCGCTGGTAACCCCACGTAGTCCTGAGGCTGGTGGCTGGACGTCGTCGCCCTGGGGCGACAGAGACATTAGGGAGCCACACATTGCGGACGCATCTGCAGGGCGGAGGAGCCCCCCCCCTGGAGGGATTGCACGGTGGGGGCCCGGTCGGAGCGCTGTCAGGGCTGTATCCGGGGCCACGCTGAGGATAGATGCCATCCGCCGAAGCTGCGGAAGCTTTTGGGTCTTCCCGGGGGTAACGCCATCGGCGCGAAAACCGACGCACGGCGCAGAGACAGAGCTGTCCCCAGGGGGTAGCAGGCCGCGGCCCTTCATCCTGCACTGGAGAGGGTGGTTGCGCTGCAGGAGGTGGTAGATGGCGAGTTGGTCCTGATATTGATGTGGTGTCCTCGCCCTGAACGCTGAACAAACCACATAACCCCTCTGCTAACCACCCACTGCCAGTGGCTTCCACCCGAAAATAGCGGTCGCAACATCGAGGCTAGTTGGGATCCTGGATGGCCCCGGGGACACAGGCCGGTCCTTGATTGGCCCAACGCCCCGTCTCCTGAGTCTCGTGCGGTAAGACTCCCCTGCCTGCCGTGGAGGGGGACGCGAAGGGCGCCTGCCACCCCGGCGACTTTGTCGTCTGACGGCTCCGGGGGAGGATAGGGGCGTACTCGGCGCCTAACAGTGAAGCCGTCGATTCCCCCCGTCTCCCTCTCAGTGTTGGGGGTGGTGAGAGAAGTTCCACTTCTGGACCTCAGCCTTCACCGTGCAGCTCTCGAGATGGCCAAAGACAAAGAACCCAAGCAATCACGGCAGGGAAAGATGGACCGCTATGCCAAGGTGCTCACAGGTCCGCCTGGGGCGGAGAGTGACCCCGCTCCTCCCTCGGACACAACTACCATCCTGCAAGCTATCCGCGACTCTAGAGAAAGTCTCGAAACGAAACTGGTGGAGGTGAGATCAGAGGTTACGCTGTTGCGCCACGATCTTCATAAAGTAGCGGACCGAGTGACGCAAATGGAGCACCGCATATCAGAACTGGAATATGCCTCCCAAGTCACACGTAAAGATGTTTCAGGGCTCTTGGCGTCCATGGCTGAGGTGGCCTGGAGAGTGGACGATGCGGAAAATAGGGCCAGACGGAATAATCTCCGCTTCGTGGGATTTCCAGAAAAGGCGGAAGGATCCGATCCGGGGCGCTTCCTATTGAACTTCCTACAACACACTCTACCGCAGGCGCCGTTCTCGACTTGCTTCGTAATAGAACGAGCCCACAGGATGCCAAGTTTTGCCCCACCGCCGGGAGCCCCACCTCGCCCCCTGATAGCGCAGTTTCTAAATTTTCATGATAGAGACGTCATATTGCGGGAAATCCGTAAGAAGGGAGAAATTCGATACGAGAATACCCGTGTGATGGTCTTTCCGGACTATTCCCGAGATGTGCAGAAACAAAGGCGAACCTTTGACCAGGTCAAAGCCAAGATGCGTGCCATGGGGATCCAATACATGCTGCTCTTTCCCGCTAAACTGAAAGTAATATTTCAAGGCTCCACCTTGTTCTTCCAAACAGCTGAAGAGGCCTGGTCCTGGGTGGAGGAGCGCCAACCTCTCGGCGAGGGACTCAGAGCGAAGCCGCACCGGCTCTGATGAAACGAGGGGGCAGATCCCAGGACAGATTCCAAGGAAAACGTCGGCGGCATGGGATGAGAACACATGCCTCGGCGGGAAGTACCCCTGGCCGAACACTGAGACCCAGGGTCGAAGACCCGCCCCAGTCGGAGTCGGGGGACGACTCGGGGCGTTCACGCTCACAGCACTCAAAGGCCCGGTCCGATGGGACCACACATACTGAAAACTCCGAAGCTGAAGATGAGGCACTAGACCCGACTAATCATCCTCTACTGCAAAGCATCATCCGTATGGAATCCACGGAGCCGAGCCACCAGGCTCTGGAGACATCGAACCAGCAACCAGTGGACAAGGGCGATGGGGACTGAGAAACGAGGCCAGCTGGCCCCCCCCCCCCAACAACCAGTGAGACTTTCCCGACGTGTGCAGTGCAAGTACCCTGAACAGTGAGAAGGGAAAGGGCTCTGTGTGAACTTTTGGTACCATTTTTGTTTAGTTAATTGGGGTGGGAGGGGAAGGGAGGCGACAGACCTCTTGATAGATTACCCATACCTCAGTTGTCATGTTGGCGAGTTGGGGGGAGGTGAGGGTGTCTGAAGAGTGTAGGGAGGGGGGTGGGTTGACTAAAATATTCCAGTTTTTTGGGGAACAGTTTGAGGAAAACGGATATCTTTTTAATCACAATTGTGACCTGGATAGTGCGGTGAGGGAGGTGGGGAGGGGGTGGGCTGAACAAGTCATAAGGGTCGGACAGGAGTTCACCAACTGTTGTAATTTAAGATGGCAGATCATGGCTATACTGTGATGTCCTGGAATGTCAATGGGCTTGGCAATAAGGTTAAGAGAGGATTGGTGTTGCGATATCTGAAACGGCATAAACCCGACATAATATTCCTACAAGAAACACACTTGCTGGGATCGAGTTGTGCCTTTTTAGGAAGAGGCCAATACACCACCTTAGCCCATGCGGGATTCACCAAAGGCTCACGGGGAGTGGCGATACTCATCAGGAAAACACCTCCCTTTCGGGTCTTACAGCAATGGGCCGATACAGAAGGAACGTATGTGGCAGTGAGAGGGGTCTGGAAGAATAAACCGTTCCTTCTCATGAGCATCTATGCTCCCCCTCGATTGCAACAGCGTACACTGGATGCTGTAGCCACTCTCCTCTTACAGTCAGGTCCTGCATTACATATACTGGGAGGGGATTTCAATGATGTAACTGATCCCATGTCGGATCGTACGAGATCCCGACCGGGCTGCCCTGAGATCACACCCCTAAAACGGTTCATAGATACTCTGGGGCTTTCTGACCTATGGAGACGGGAACATCCGAATCAAAGAGCGTACTCCTATTTCTCTGGGGCCCATAGAGTATTCTCACGATTAGACTACCTCTTTGCCCCAGCGGGGGAAATACAGCATATAGAAAATATAGAATATTTGGCGAGAGGTATATCCGACCACTCCCCTCTCCTGATGAGGCTGGGTGGTAGGACTGTCTCATCCACAGCACAGTGGAGGTTGAACGCGTGGGATCTGCGCGATGAGACAATCGCTGAGGAACTCCGGATAGACTCGGAACTCTACTTTAGCAAAAATGAGGGCACAGTTGAGTCAGCGGTGACATTATGGGAGGCTTACAAAGCAGTATTGCGTGACAGAGCCCAAAATATTGTTGCCCATAAGAGGAAACGGGAGACAGAAGAAATTGAGGCGCTAGAACACAGACTCATGGTTTTAGAAACCACTGACCCGACTGCAATGACTGAACACACCATGCGCCAGCTTGAAACACTCAGACGAGACTATGTGGCTCTCGTGACCAATGAGTTGAGGACACACCAACTTGCAACTCAGCATAGACTCTATGAAACAGGGGATAGAGCAGGTAAATTATTGGCTTGGCTGGGACGAAAAGAGGTCTAAGCGCGCTGGGTACATGCTATCACTGAACTTGATGTAACATACACAACCCTGGAGGCCATTGCAGGCGCTTTTGGAGGTACTATGCCATGCTATACTCCGCCCAAACCCAAGTGGAGGAAACGCAAATACGTAACTATCTTGAGAACACTAACCTGCCTGTCCTAGCGAAGGAGGAGTCAGACTGTTTGGAAGGTGATCTGACACTAGTAGAAGTGATGGAGGCCATTGCTCGACTAAAGTCAGGCAAGACGCCGGGACCCAATGGCCTTCCGGGGGAATTCTTTAAATTGCACAGTGCACTGTTGGTGCCACATCTCCTAAAACTGTTCCGGGAGGCTAAAGACCAGGGAATTCTACCAGGGGATCTCCGACTCGCCACTGTGGTCGTTATTCACAAGATGGGGAAACCCCCGGAGGAATGCGGATCATACCTCCCCATATCCCTCCTTAATATAGAGGTAAAGATTTTAGCCACAATCCTCGCAAACCGCCTCTTAAAAGTGATTCTCTCTTTGGTTCACGCAGACCAATCAGGATTTATGCCCAAGCGTGCCACCCGGTTTAACCTGCGCCGTGTGGCCAACTGGATGGATACGGTGCAGGGCAGAGATAGTCCCCACTTGCTTCTCTCGCTAGATGCGGAGAAAGCATTTGACACAATACACTGGCGCTTCATGTGGTGTACCCTAGAGGCGATGGGCTTCGGCCCCGTCTTCCGGTCATGGTTGGCACTATTATATAACAACCCAGTGGCTAGAGTCCGGGTTAACGGTACCCTTTCAGACGCCTGGCCAATACAGCGCGGTACGCGACAAGGATGTCCCCTATCTCCACTCCTCTTTGCTCTGATATTAGAGCTATTGGCGTGCGTAGTGAGAACTGAAGAGGGACTGGGGGGATTCTTAGATGACGCGCGTTGCCTGCAAGTGGAACGCATTTCCCTATATGCGGACGACATACTATTGTATGTCACGCAGCCTGAGGTGACACTTCCCCGTGTGCTACGTGTGTTTGAGGCCTACGGCTCCCACGCGGGTTATAAAATTAATTGGAACAAATCCACTCTCTATCCCATATGCGGAGCCGTGGACCCACTGAAGTATCCGAGTTGTTTGAAGATCTCTACCGAGGGATTTCAATATCTGGGGCTGTACATTACTATAGACCCGACGAGCCGATTGCAACGTAACATCGGGAAGCTACTGTCAAATTTCCAGGCAGATGCTAAACGCTGGAGGTCACTCCCTCTGACTATTATGGGTAGAGCGGCCATGTTCAAAATGGTGACGCTTCCCCAACTTCTGTATGTGCTACAAAACACATACCACAGAATACCGGACACAATTTTTGCCTCTATAGATAGTGAACTGCGTCTCCTATTATGGGATGTGGCGCACCCGCGCATAGCTTTACGAACTCTGCAGCGTACAGCATATAATGGGGGACTGGCCCTCCCTGATATCAGAACCTACGATAGGGCAGCACACCTCATTGTCCTTAACGAATGGATACACATGCCAGCTGACCATCCCACATACAGACTGGAGAGGCTCCAATTTCAGACTCGCACACACTTACATTACATATATGGGAGTTCGGGAACGGCACGTCTCCTTCCGGCGACGCAACGGGTAATAGGGGCATGGAGAGTGGCTGAAAAGCAGATGAAGTGGGAGGGAAAACCTACGCGCGAAACTCCACTGTGGGAAGGTGCCAGACTAGTTGAACTGAGGAAACTTAAATGATTCCACCAATGGGATCTCATAGGCATTTCCAAGATAGGAGACCTACTGGATAAGGGGTCGCTAGCCCCCTTCTCAACCCTGCAGACTAGATACCAACTACACGATTCCCAAAGGTATGCATACCTCCGCCTTAGACATGCCTGGTTGGCCCAAGGACTAAACGAAGTGACGCTGCCCGAATATGCCCCTCTGGAAGGCAGACTCCTTCAGGAGGAGATCCAGACCCAGGCGATATCCCTCACATACAAAACACAAATTAATAATTTCCCGGACAATCTGGGACCGCTGCGCGCTAGGTGGGAACTCACCACTGGGCCCCTAGAAGACATAGATTGGGAGGTGGCTCTCATGCACCCACAAGAAGTAGCAATAAGACTGCGGCTGCGACTTATCCAATATAAGATTCTTCATAGAGCCTACTTTGATAGGGCGCCTCTCCACAAGATCGGCAGAGCGGAAGACCCACTCTGTCTCCGCTGCCACGTTGAATGTGGTAACTACATACACACCCTATGGGAATGCGGCCACATTCGCACATACTGACTCACACTCAGGGAGGAGTTGAACAAAATACTTGGAACGCAGCTGGAACTCGACGCAAAATTCTTCCTACTGGGAGTTCCCTCTGACGTTGATCTTCCGCGCCACAGACTCATACTGGCTAACCTGGGGCTAGTCGTGGCCAAGAGAGATATAGCCAAACACTGGGGGGCCCAACAGGTTCCCACGTTACTGGAATGGAAGGCTGGGATGGACCTGTATATGGGGGCTGAAAAAGTGGTATACAAGGCGAGGGGCTGCCCGCGCAAGTTTAAGAACATTTGGCAGCCATGGATCAAACATTATAAACTGGACATTGATGATGATGAGAGAACTCTCGAGCATGGGGGAGATAGACTAGGCTTAGATACTCAGGAACAAGTATGCCATGTCCAGAAATGACCGAGATGAATATAGGTGTACCATCTGAGGGCCTATGTTGTATAATGTGTTTTGTGATCCTCTTCTTTTCACAGTCTGCACTGTTCTATGTCCACCCAACTGTATATGTTCCCCATCATTTGACCTGGACCGCACTGTATCAACTAATGATTCCGTTTCTGAGATGTATATTTTTGTTTGTTAAATCACTAAACGAAAATTACAATAAAAATATAAAAAAAAAAAAAAAAAGTGTATCAAGGAATTCCCAATATTAACCTATGAGTGGAGTAGGCCTCACAGTAATGAAACACAAATGTGGGTGTTTGTCACTACCAGGACATGCAAAACTTAAAAGTACATGTCCTACCTTTTACTTACATAGCACCCTGCCCTATGGGCTACCTACGGCCTACTTTAGGGGTGACCTGTGTGTAATAAAGAGGGGAGTTTAAGGCTTGGCTAAAAGGTTCAAATATATCATCAAAGAGAGGGGGCCTGGGGGGCGCTTATAGGTCCAGCATACAAGCCCCTAATAAATACAAAGTAATATCAATCAAGTATACAGTTCCTTTAGAGAGAGTAAGACAAGGGAATATAGGACTGGTTGGTCTAATATCCTAAGGGGGGGGACAGAAGTCCGCTCCTTTTGGAACTGGGGCCCTCACACACCCAAATGGGTTTCATGCATCATCATTGGGCTTGCTCCTCGTCGGGCCGGCGCTGCAATGCCCGACGG
Organism: Calotriton arnoldi; assembly: GCA_963921515.1. NCBI lineage: Eukaryota > Metazoa > Chordata > Amphibia > Caudata > Salamandridae > Calotriton > Calotriton arnoldi. Next base: position 664,514 of record CAWUFW010002762.1, on the reverse strand, counting down.
GCACCCTTGAAGGGGCTCTTTTTCTGGGATCTTTTAGTCCAAAGTGTAGATGATAATTCGATATATGGTCCTGACGAATTGCCAATTGATCACTTGTGTGACAGATAAGGCAAGAAACAAGGTGACTTTTTTGTAGAAGAATCCACAGAACATTGTCAGTAGTTTGCCACTTCCGTTTTTAATTAGACAAGAAGACTCGTCCATTAAAAATTATTTGAGTACTACTTAGTCTATTTTATACTTTCCTACGCACATTTGCACATCAATACACCCATCTACACTTCATGACCCTACACCTGCACTTCACATTACGGCTTTGGAATAAAAGATCTCCGAAAAAGAGCCCCTTCAAGGGTGCCCATCAGGCATTGCAGTGCCGGCCCGACTAGCAACAAGCCCATTGATGAAGCATGACACCCATTCAGGTGTGTGAGGGGCCCAGTTCCAAAAAGAGCGGACTGCTGTCCCACCCTTAGGATACTAGACCGACCAGTCCTATATTCTCTTGTTTTACCCCCTCAAAAGGGACTGCATACCTCATTGATATTAAAAGGTTTCAAATGCCAAGTCAAAGTGGCAGTAAACTGCACACACAGAGCCTTCAGTGGCAGGCCTGAGACAGTTTTGAAAGGCTACTTATGTGGGTGGCACAATCACTGCTGCATGCCCACTAGTAGCATTTAATTTACAGGCCCTGGGTATATGGTATACCACTTTACAAGGGACTTATAAGTAAACTAAATATGCCTATTGTGTATACACCAATGTTACCATGTTTAAGGGAGAAGCACATGCACTTTAGCACTGGTCAGCAGTGGTAAAGTGTTCAGAGTCCTAAGGCCAACAAAAAGTATCAGCAAAAAGAGGAGGTAAACAGGAAAGAAAGTTTGGGGGAAGGCCACCATAAGGATGACCGGTCTAACAATCATTTACTTCTCTATTGTAGTACACAATACCCATCCATTGCATTCCTAAGCTCACATTGCATGTCTGTAGCTAACTGTTCTCAGGTCTGATTCAGCCAGTCGGTCTATATCTCCTTGCAATTTATCTACAGATGAGTTTTTAGATATATGTTTGACTAGCCTACCTGACTCTGCTAATAACTTCATTGAAACCCTCCATAGTTTATCTTTATTAGCTTCTCTAGATTTCCACAGGTCTGTTCACATTACAAGCACACTTCATTATTAAATTCTCGCAATTCCTGCCTAATTCCTTTGTCGGTCTCTTGAACCTTTTGTTCTTCTACCACCAGCATCATTTCTTGAATATTTTCACACACATCTTCCACTTCCTTTGGCTGCCAAATAATCTTCCCTGTAAAAACCTTAGCAAAGTGACCACTCTATCCATAGTTTCTACATATTGCACCTCCTACCCCACATTTGGCAATGTATGTCCCAAAGATCAATCAATTCGAATTTGTATAGCGCACTAATCACCTGTGAGGGTATCCATGCGCTAGGTTGCTGGGCTCAATCGAAAAGCCAGGTCTTGAGGCGCTTCCTGAAATTTGCCAGGAAAAGTGATCTACGAAGGTGGACGGGAGGGCCGTTCCAGGACTTGGCGGCAAGTTAGGAGAAGGAACTGCCTCTGCTGTGGCAGATGCGCGGTGTCTGTGCGATGGAGAGGGAGGCGGAGCGCAGGTCTCTGGATGGTTGTGTTAGTTCAGGCAGTGGTCGATGTATGCTATTCCTAGGTCCTTTAGGGCTTTGTAGGTGTGTCAGTATCTTGAATTGGCATTTTTTCTGGATGGAGAGCCAGTGGAGGTTCCTAAGGTGTGGGGTGATGTGGGTCCATTTGGTAGGTTGAGGATGAGTCTGGCCACTGACTTCTGTATCGTCTGAAGTCTCCTCATGAGTTTGGTGATGGTTCCTGCATACAGAGCATTGCCGTAGTCCAGCAAGCTGGTGACTAGGGCTTGAGTGATGGTTTTCCTCGTGCCGATGGGGATTCATTTGAAGATTCTTCGGAGCATGTGGAGAGTGTGGAAGCGGGTGGAGGAGATTGTGTTGATCTGTCATTTCATGTTGAGTTTGCTGTCCAAGATGATGCCAAAGTTGCGGGCGTGGTCTGTCAGTGTGAGAGTGGGTCTGAGATCAGCAGGCCACCAGGTTTCGTTCCAAGAGGAGACATTGTTGCCAAAGATCAGCACTTCGGTCTTGTCAGTGTTGAGCTTCAGACAGTTGTCTTTCATCCGTCAGTAACATTCTTCATGTAGTTGTGGAAGTTGGTCTTCGTGGTGCTGGGGTCTGCGGAGAGCGAGAGGATGAGCTGGGTGTAGGATATGATGTTGAGCTTGTAGGTTCTGACAATGTTAGCTAGAGGTTTCATGTAGGTGTTGAAGAGAGAGGGATTAACCTTGAGGGACGCTGCAGATGCTGCTCTTGGGTTCTGAGGCAAAGGCAGATTCTCTTGTGAGAAACAATGCGATCCATCTGAAGGCATCTCCCTGGATCCCGATGTAGTGCAGTCTCTTGATGAGTGTGTGATGGGATACGGTGTCGAACGCTGTGGAGAGGTCGAGGAGGATGAGTGCTGCTGATTCTCCCTGGTCTAGGAAGGTACGGATGTCATCAGTGCTGGTGATCAGGGCGGTCTCAGTGCTGTGGTTTGGCATGGAAACTGGATTGGAAGGGATCAAGCAGGTTGTTCCTTTTCAGGTGTTAGGTGAGCTGCTGGTTGATGGCCTTTTCGAGGACTTTAGCGGGGAAAGGGAGCAGTGAGATGGAGCAGTAGTTCTGGAGTTCGCTGAGATCGGTGGAGGGTTTCTTGAGGAGAGGTCTGACTTCTGCGTATTTCCTTTCCACAGCAGTAGCATTTTATGCCCATGTTGCTTTTACTTTGTGTTTTGGTACCCCTATCTGTATTTTCACACTCTACTTCTTTTAAATTCTGCATCACTTTTTAATTTCTTCTATTTCCTTGATTCTTCCTACAGGGTTCTCAGTGTTTAAGCCACACAGCTTGTGTTCCATACTCTGCTATCTTAATCGCCTGCTACAGTATCTGATACTAATTCTAGAGCTTCTCTTTAATTTTCTTGTTTTTCATGCATCTAACTATTTGATCCCTTAGTGATTCAGTTAGTGGCCCAAATGCACATGTAACAGTTACCCTCAAGGTAGCCACATAGTTAACTATGTGTTTTTCCATCCTCTGAATGCCATACGTTTTTCACAAGGGTACAGAGACAACATTCACATTAAGGGTGAAGTGTTTCTCCAGCATCTCCAGTGTTATTTCATATCTATTTGCAGGTACACCATCTCCACTTCCTAATGGATTCGCTGACAAATCCCCTTACATTCTCCTCCCTTTAATTCCTAAATTATGGAGCAGTATGGCTAGTCTCCTAAGTGGCAACATCTATAAATGAGGCATCATATTGCCTCAAACCGATCGCACTGCTAAATTGTGCCTCTATGGCAGAACAATTTCTCATGTATCCAATTTTTACTCCGTTTTCAATCCTGTACTCCATCTTTTCCATCCTTGTAATACTTGCATGCACACACGGGTATTTTGCCATTTTTCAAATTTTCTACTGCTGAAACTGTGCCCATCCGGACCTCTTGCTTAAGCATGACAGATGCAAAAGTTCGTTCAAAGCAGCTTTATTTATAAGACCCAATGCATTTCGGGCTTTAGGCGCCCTTCGTCAGGGGACACTGTAAATAAACAATAAAACAACTGACCATTACCCTGTAAGTCTTTTTATACATCTTACATCTTCGACTTTCATCATTTATCAAAAACTTGCAACAATGCTTTATTACATTTCAACCTGTCCTTGTTCCTTACGCTAAACCCCTATCTGAGCAGTGTAAATATTACCCCTCCTTTCTACTACTGTCACAACCTTCATTTAACGCGCAGCCCCATGTATTCACAACTTTCCATCGCGCTCGATGAATTCAACGCGCAGCCTAAAAACCTTCTATTCTTTCCTATCAACGTACACTCACCTCCTCCCACATCATTCCCTATTACGTGGCTAAACACAACAATGCTCCCATCATAGCCTTCACTTTCAAACCTCTACCCTAGTTTACTTACGCTCTACTGTGCTGCTCACCTTCGAACTGAAAACCCACTCCACTTTTACCCCTCTATCAAAGACAAACACTGCAAAAGTTCCACATACCTGCTTTGAACCTTCTAACTAGGCCTTCATCATCTCATGTTAAAAGTGTTAAATCTCCCCTTAATTCCACCCTTGTTTAAATACCTCCTTCCTCAATGAATCCATCCTGATTGGCCCACTGATTGTGATTTTCCTGCCGAGAAAAACGGTTGCACTATAACAATTAAATAGAATAAACTACCGTGCCCATAATGCTCTGCGCCTCTTTGGACAAAACATGAAACAATTTTTTCGAGCTCCTCCTTTGTCATTTAAAAAAGGATAATGTCGTAATGAAAATCATTAACCAAAACTCATTGTAAAGATAAAGACACTTGTTTTAAGTCCATTGTAATCAATTTCAATCATCACTCCTTTGACGAACCGAGTTCATTTCTCCATCTGTGTGTATGCTAACGATGTTTTCCACTTCTATATTTTCTCCTTTCTTTTGACTCATCGGGTGCTACCCCAGTATAGGGCATCAATGTAAATGTACAAAAATAATGATGGGATGCACTCCTCTCTATTATATGTAATCCAAACTTATCAATTAATAATCCAAGAATGCGTGCTTACACCGGTGAGGTGCCATGCCCCGTCGACACCCAAAATTGACAACATCTATAAATGAGGCATCATATTGCCTCAAACCGATCGCACTGCTAAGTTGTGCCTCTATGGCAGAACAATTTCTCATGTATCCAATTTTTACTCTCCTAAGTGGACAATATTTGTCCCCACCTATGGCTGACATACATGTAAAACAACGTTTTGTACTGCTTCCACGGTCCCCTAATAAGGGAGATGGGCTGACCTATTTTGTTCTGCCATCTGCTCAATTGTATATCCAATTCTGTTGCCCAGTCCTTAGCCTAGACAAAGTCCTTCCTTTATCTTTATCACCCAACCAATTCATATTGAATGCATTTTCTGGTACCATGACGTGGATATGCACCACTGCGGCTTTAGCTACTGCTGACCCCATGAGATCACGCTCTTGGTGCAGCCAATATTATCCATGGCAGCCCATTTATGTCCTATGACACAGTTGGCGATTTCCATGAACCGCAGGTACCAGATGCGCCCCCTTTCTGTACATCATGCTTTACTACCTCTCGCTCGGCTGCTCCTCACCCCACTGAAAAAGAGCTTGAGCCGGTTCAATGAGCTACACTTTGTTAATTAGCGTTAGTCCCATTTAATCATGTTTCCCTGTAAATGGACTCTGATAACTTGATTAGTCTGCTGAGAAATCAACTAGAATTACTCACTAGATGTCCGGCTCAGTGAAGACAGGGAAACCAGTTTAGGCCCAGTTGTGGCTGGAGAGCGTGGAGAACAGTAAACTAAAAAGATTATGAAACTACAGATACCCCTAAATACTTCCTTCCTCTGCCTTATAGTACAATTCCACTGCTAGAGATAGTGTTTAAGGTCACTTTGACATGGGGTTGGTCCCTGGCAATGTCATTAGTTTTTGCGCCTTTCCCTTGATCTCTGCTTTGTACCCATTTGTATCAGTTTACTCGTCCCTCATGTTTTTTCCCTTTTCAGTTCAGTCGTGTTAGATTTCACTCCAGTTCCTTTATCTTTGTGTACCTTTGGTTGTCTCCCAGTATCTTCTCCCTCCTACTTCCTCAGCTCTTGCCTGATGTGGTTTGCAGTGGCATTAAGGGGCTCTCATCAGGTATCCTAGCCTACCGAAAGCTTTTTGCAGCAAAATTCGCTTCCGAAACCGATACGCTTGCCCAGTCTTGTTTCACTAATTTGTTCCGATCTATAGTAGTACACTTACCTGTAGGCCCCTGTTTTCTCTTCAGCCATTCATTGAATTACCTTGCCTCCCGTTTTGAGGTTGCCCTGTATTACCCAAAAACTGTGATGATCTATTCTGACAGCTGGGTCCAGTCCGGTGTTTCTTCACCAACTTCCCAGTGATTGTCCAAATCATACTGAAGGTGCGTTACCCAACTTTCAGTTTTTAGGGTTCCGAGTAACACTAATGTCAGAATAGAGTTTGGCCTAATAAGTCAAACTCTGGTGAGACAATCCGCTTTCTAAAATGTCTATTTTCATTTTATCTATCAGATTCTGGCTCTCTTGCTAACTCCTGCTGGCAAGAAATAAAAAATAAAGACTATGCTAGTGCTTGGAGATTATATTTAACAGAGAGCTTAAACACTTTTAAATTCCCGCCGTTGGAACATATGGATAGAAACAAAATAGTTTTAAAGCAGATGTTAAATCAATCAACTAATTTTTTATCACTTTTATTGGATAAGGAGGCGATTGCAAAAAAACAACATGCTTGGTCGGTCATTAACTCATACAATAAAACTGGACCCCAACCCTATTTAACCTCCCATTTTAAAACCGGTTTTAAGGGATGGATAAGATTTGGCCGCTATCCAACAAAAGGATAGGACTCCGAGATGGGCACAAAATTGTATATTATGTGGTTGTGTCAATGAAACGCTATTGCATATTGTATGTATTTGCCCTAGATTGCAACAAGAGAGGCAAACACTGTTAAAACCAATTTTTAAGGAAATAGGAGTGAGAACGTGCCGCCAAGCAATCATATCGTGCCTCTTGGGGCATACCATCGCTTTAATAACCCATTTTGTTAAGTTCATCCTTATAGCTGAGAAAAACTGACCCAGCCTGATGTTTTGCCCGTGTTATAGGAATAATAAATGGCTATATTAATAAACTTGTTGTTGCATTAGTATTGCTATTGTACTGGTGTACGATGGGTGTCAGTTAAGGTAAAACTTTACTATTTGTAATTAGTAAAGCTCATTACGACTCGATGTTAAAGCTGGTCGAACTACCCAAATTTAGTCAAATAATTCTAATCGTCACTCGCAACTCTTAAAAATTGTAAGAACAAAGGCACGTAGACATTTTAACATTTTTAATGATATTTATTTGAAGTTATCAACAAGTACCCCTATGGATAGTTTCAGAAATCTGTTCTGAAAAATAGGTTTCCTCGCATATGATCCTAATAAAACGCAGTTAAGCTTTGAGAAGAGACACATAGGTTAGATACTTTTTAGATTAAGTAAATATTTATTATTATTATATATGATATGTGTCCACATCCAATATAGCTAGTTCGAAGGGATTGCAGAAAGGCACTTTAAATACTGGGCTGGGCAAGGCAGCTAAGACTGAAAGTATGGAAGGTTTTATTATATAGAGTTGTTACGATTAATAATGAAATGAAATGTTATAATTATGTTATGAACGAAATATTACTTTTATGATGTTTTATGTGATTTCAATGGTCCAGTATGGCATGTCATCGCTGAATTATCTTAAAACTGCATCTGTTCAAAAATTCTTTTTGACGACTCTGTTTCAAGAAATTTGTTGCTTTTATTCTCCATGAGTGTAATGATTTGTATTAATTGGACAATATTCACATTTCAAAAAAAATTCCCAACTTTCCACCAGTGTAGGTGTTTATGGATCAGAGGAGCTTTCAGCATGTCTCCTCAACAGGAGCCTGACAGTACACATATCCATCCAGATGTGAAGGTCCTACAGTATACACCTGCCCTCCACAGAGGCAGTTCCTGACCATAATTGTGTTGTGTTCAAACTATCAATATACAGGGGCATAGATTCAGGGGGGGTGTTTGGGGGTTTTACACACCTCTAAAAATGTGTTCTGTAGTAAATAGTTTGGTACAAGTGGTTTGAGTCAGGTATGGTCAAGTGTCTGTCGGATTTCACCTGGGATTTGTATATGCCCACAGTGACAAAAGCACACACACAATCTTTCATCCGTTTTGAAAAAAAAAAATGTTGATTACTTTGAAAAATGTTTTTTAATTGCCCCCAACAATCCGCCCTACTCTCTCTTTCCACTGACCCTTAGGTCCCCCCTCTTGTCCTGCGTCTCATATAATACGATTTAACAAGATATGCCAGTGTAATTGTTAGGAAATCTAAAGCTCGCACACTCCCAATCTTATTGACCAAGCTACGCCCCTGTCAATATACACCAGCTTAGTAGAATAAAACGGACATCTTTATTTCAGCGACCTCCAGCCAGCATCTCCAGCTCCTTCAATCCTGCCCTTCACTTGCCCTGTAGAATTCTCACTGTGTTCTAAGAGCAATCCTGAGTTCTGGTAGAAAGACTCGGTGAACATCCAGTCACAACTCCACACGTATCTTCCTCATTGTACCAAGACTATCTTGTCATTTCATACTGATTCATTGCAATAAAAATCCTGAGACATTCTTTTTTCATGGAATAAAATTAATTGAACTGAGAAGACAGCAATTTGTAGAAATGACTCAAAGGAGTAGGTGGTGTGAAGAAGTGTGGGTGTCTTTTAGGTACTACAGAAAATTGGAAAACATGATTTTGTAATATAGCTGAGAAACTTCATCTGATTTAGATACAAACTTTTTGTAATGAACTGCATCAGCTGTATTATATTGTGATGCTTATTACTGAACAAAATCTGCTAGAAAAAAATCTCTTTATATAAGTTACAAAATGTGTAACCTGAAGATTTTCCAAAACATATTGACAATTAGCATAGCAGTCACCAATTCCACATTTTGTTTTACTTTTTTATCCATTCCACAACAAACGGAACAATAAAGACAAGGAATTAGGGACACGTCTAAAAATGCAATTTATTGCAGCAGTACAAAATGCAAAACAAGTCAGTCAGTTTTTTTCTTGGAGTCTACATCTACATAGCTACGACTTTACCGGAAGTACAGTGAACCTAAATGTTTCATTCTCACCAGGTCACCACATCTTGAAATGCAGCATACCATGCCAAGATTATTTTGTGTAACACAGTCAGCACATACCATGCATCATCCAGAAAATGCACACATTCACAATGAGATCTCACCATGGAGGAAAACTGAGAGCTACGAGTCTTCCTTGCTAAAACAAGTGTCAATGGTTGCTTGGTTTTAGAGAACTCAACTTGTGCACTTCCTGTTTTTGAAAGAATCATTTGCCTGTCTACCTAAACATAATTACAGCCTCAATTCAAGCTGAAATCCAAATGTTGAAAATATAATGACTAGATATGGCTATAAATTACAAAGTTGCAAGACTTACAAGAACCAAGTTTCTCTTTTGTAGGAAGGACTACCTAAACAAAGTCCATTTACAGCATCACACACTTGATCTAATATTTCAGTCCTAAGAATAAGGCATATTGAAAGTATTGGTCGAAGTCCAAATACCTTCTTTGTAAATTTTCAGAACACAAACCTGAATTCAAACAATCCAAGAGTTCTTCAAGATATTATTCATTTTCAAAAGGAAACAGGTACACAAAAAATGAGAAAATGTAACTGCTACTGAAGTTAAAAAAGCAACAAAGATATGTAAAGTGGACTGGAATTCCTATGTGGCTTTTATAAAAGGGTTTGATACGATGTGAAGTGCAACATTAAAATACTTAACTGTGGTCTGTGATACACAACTGAAAACACAATTATTGGTTTGTATAGCACTTAAAACCATCTTTTGAAGGAGGGCATTATTTGTGTATGAATACCCCTACCATAGTTTTAAAATATGATTTAACAAGTTCTATTTTTTCTCCTAGTATAATTCGCTTTTGGCAATGTCAGTAAAATAACTCATATTCTATGCATGGGATTGTGACGGCGAAGACATGCAAGTACTGTAGCTACAACACACAGTTCGAACCTTTATACAACTTCCATTTAAATTATGCAATTCTGTCTTTGGCAGAACATAAACATGTATGGAGAAACAGCTTGTGGAATCAAGCTGTGCCAGTTACAAAATGTAAAGACAACACCAGTGGAGCAATGGAAGGTAATCAAGGATTAAAGTTTCTCGTTTTTCTTAGAAATAAGTTGCAACTGGACTAACATGTCACAGCTTGCAGTGCTAAGCCTTGGCAGGCCACAGTTGGGGAGGATTCGGATAATGGCTAGAACTGGAGCTGTGGTGCATCTCTTGTGGCACAACAGTGGCTTTAGAGAACATAAAGAGTTAACAACATGCTGAAGTTTCCACATTCTGTTTGGTGGGGTGGTACAAACACATTCTATACCTGTGTGGTCACCAGATTCCGTAGATTTGGACTGAGATGTGCATTCTGGGGCAAACATATGCCACACTTCTAAGGAAGTGGTCATCATAAAGGGTGGCAACGTGAACCCCATTGGTTGTGGTGCCCCATCCCCCACCCCTCTTGCCAGCCCAGAATCTGGAATAAATATGGGAGAGCTGCACAGCACCTCATATCCCTGCTTGAAGACATCAGAAGATGGACTGCCCTGCTGAACCCTTGGTGTGCACAAAGAGAGGACTGCACTCACAAGGACTGCACCTGTTGCACACTCAAGGCTTCACAAAACAGGACTTTGCCTGGCTTTCAAGATTAAGGAGTGGACTCCCTGATCAGTAACAGGAAGAAAAGTGCTGGAAGAAGTCACCTACATCATCTCCAACAAGGGCAAGCACAGCTGACCAGCTTCACTTAGATTTTAGTGGATTTGACCAGGTGTATTGTGGGAATTGTAGTCCAAAACCCACAAGAGGCAAATCAGAGCTCTGGCCTGGTGGTGTTGTCCCCCGAAGACCCTCTATAGACCTTCCAGAAGAACTTCTGGAAGTTTGGGAACTTTTGAACAACTTTTGGGAAAAAGCTCCATAAGACCATCGACCTCAGAGACTGGTGTTGTTGAACTGCGACTCAGTCTGCCTTGCAGGTTTGCCCTGCTGAAAGCTCTAGAGCTCTCGGACGTCGACGATGAAGACAAAGACGTCCAGGACTCACCGAGGCATTGCACTGCAGCAGGATGCCATCGTTGAACTGAAAGCCAAATTGCCGAAGATAACCTCTCAACGTCCAGAGAAAAAGCTCCATAAAAGTGACTAAGTCAGAAGGTAACCTTTTGACTGGGCCCTACCGCTCATTGTAGCTGACCCGGGCTCCATCGCGGTCGGCTTGAAACTTTGACTTTGTCCCGGTCCAGCGTGACTAGATAGCCACAGTTGGCACTTTTCGGCACTAAAAAGCAACTTTTTTTATTTAAACTTCAAAAAATAAAATCTCCGGTTCTCTAAACTGGATTTTTGTTGTTTTGGTGTAATTTTAAAGATAAAAATGTTCTCTATTTGTATAAATTGGTGTTGGATTTTTATTGCGTGTTGTCTTACTTACTGTTTTGGTTGCATTAAATGCTTTACACACCTGTCTCCTAAGTTAAGCCTGACTGCTCGTCAGCCAAGCTACCAAGGATTGAGCAATCTGAGACTTGACTGGACCTTTTTTGTGATTGTGGTGTTATTATTAGCTGTAGGTACCTACCTGCACCTACTAATAAACCACCTTCCAATAGGTGCCATCTATATATTGCCTGGGCTGATGTGTCCTTGAGCTGCTTCTCCTTCCCTGAGGAAAAATGTAACTCACTGGGCAACTATCACATGATGTTTGCAGATTGCAGGTTTTGAAGACAAAAGTTATTTCATATAAGCAGGCCTATCAGAAGCTTTGGTGGGGCCCATGTCACAAACTTCATGTGGGGCTCCTCTCTGATCTTTGGGCAGCACAAGAACCTTATTCAAAACAGAATCATTTGGAAGGTGCCATTGGTGGTTATTGTTACCTACGTCATTGTGAATATATCACAAAATAAAGGCCTGCTTTTGTAATATATAAATATATTTTGCAGCTCGACTCTTGAATAGTGATGAGCCTGCGGCAAACTGCCCCAGCTGCCCACTCCCAGTGACAGTCCTGCTTACAAAGAAATAGTATCCGGATATCTTAAGCGGCTATTGCCATATGATGTCCTCTTCAAAGTGAAACCTTTGTTTGGCCTTGCTGATGAACACCTGCTCAGCTTTGTGCTTTTCAGACTAAGGTCAGAGGCGCGTGTCCCAGCTGTGTTTCACAGGCGTGTTCTGGAGGCTCCTAGATGCCATCACTGCAACAACTTCTGGGGTGTGCGGTCGGAGGTATTTGTTGGGACATTGAGGTAAATGTTGAGCACAGCTTCCAATAGAGGAAATCCTGAGATAGTTTAGTATGGCAGTTGTTTGTACTTGGCAAGAGCTTGTTTTTTTATGGAGACATGATGGGGAGTGACAGTTTTTAAGCATACATTGTCAGCTGCAGCCACTGAAAGAAGAAACAGAGAGAGGTTACTTACAGGCACATGTTATAAACAATACTGTGATTATGATATGCGGTGTCAACAACTTACATAATGATTTACAAACTCCTTTCAGTACATAGTAGAAACCAACCTGCGGTTACACAACGGGGGGTATAGATAGTTTAGCAAATTTCCTAATTTTTGGCTTTTGTAAAATGTTCTGGTTTGGCTTTGCCTCATACAAAGTTTGTGAGAGCATTAAGAAAGATTTTTCAGCACACTGCGATGTTATTTTTATTCTAATAGAACCCAGTCAAGATGGAAAATCTATGCAGACATTTTCCACTAAGGTTACCTTTTAGGAGATACATTGTTGCAAAAGTGCACAAAGTGGAAAGCGAGAATACTTTGCAATTTATGAAGGTTTTACATAGATTTTTGAAAAGGTATGGTATTGATGGCACCATGCTAATCCTATGCTTAAAAATTCTGCTAGAAAACCAGACATTTGAGGTGAACAGATTAGGAATGTCTGTGGAATAGAGTATTCCATATAAACGAGCTGCTCTCCACCTAAAACTTGGGAACTACCCAGGGTTCCTTGATATATATATATATATATATATTTTTTTTTTTACACACATATATATATGGGAGTTGCTCAGAATGTAATAGTTCCCTGCTCTTTTTTACATAATTTATGCTACACTCTAAGCCTGAAAGGGCAGTGTGTTAAGATATACATATATAGATATTATGCAGTGGCATTCACCCACTGCATAGTTATAGTTAGGTCTGCATTTCCACAGGAAGATCGTTTTTTGTATTGCTAATAATTTTGGTGCAGTTTGATCGAATCGTGACAAAACTTTAAAAAAGCAATTGCTTATCCATCTATTCTTCTTCTTGGAAAATTTCAAGGTGATCCGTCAAACTTGACAGGAAGCTAGATCTTGGTCCACAAAGCGTACTTTTTGTGATATGATATAAATCCGTTCAGAAGTTTTGGAGAAATTAAGGATCAAAATTATTTGTGTATGTGTATGGTTGGGTTTGAGGGCTCTTGTGAGAGTCCCTAGACCCCAATTTCTAAAAATAGAGCGCTCTGATTGGCCTAGAGTGCTTTTTTCCCTTGGGCCTCCTCTCTTCCACACTAGTAAAGCTCATGTGGGACCAAGTGCTCTGATTGCCTCTCTGCAACATGAGAAAAAATGTTGCAAGCAGCCAATACACTCTGGGACTTAGTCCCTTGGCCTGAGATTATGAAAAAAACTCAAGATAAGGGGACAGGGTAAAGATACCCTGCCCCTTTAGCCCTTGTGGGGGGGCAGGCAAGGGGTCCCAAAAGGACCCTCTCTGGGGCCAAATGTTTATTTTTTTAAGCTGTGATCCTGCTGGGGTTCCGCTGAACTCCCGTGGGAACGCAGCATTAAAAAACAAAATAAATAGGAAAATGTCACCCAGTTTTTTTTTAAAATAGTAATTTCATCCCCATGGTGGGCAAGGGCCCAGCTGTCTTTATTTTACAATATCTGGAGAGAGAGGTGTAAGTGAGGGCCCCCCTTCCCTAAGCCACTCCAGGCCGCAGGGACCCCATCTGCTGGGGCAAACTAGACATCAAAGAAGAGGTAGGCATGTGTTCCCCCTCCCTAAGCTCCATTGGGCCAAAAATTAAATTATTTATGGGGTGGGGGCATGGGGACCCCTCCCCAAGCTACTAATGGGCTCTGGGGACCACATCCCCGGGAAAAAACATTAAAAACAAGAGAGCAGGGTATGTGGACCCCCTCTTCGTGCCACTAATGAGCCAAAGGGATTCCATCACCTGGAGCTGATTATTAAAAACAGTGGAGGGGGCTCACCCTCCCCAAGACTGAAAACGCGGTTGGAACCCGATCCTGGCTCAATGACTGTGTACCAGAGAGTCCACCCCTGCGAGTTTCCTTGCCCAGAGGAGTGTGGGCAGGGAAAGTATTTCAGCTTCCAATCGCAGGTGCTTTAAAAAGTCTCCCGCCAGGAGGGAGCAGTCATGTGTTTCACTGCCCCCGCTCTTGCAGGCAGGGAAACTCAGATCCTAGCTTGGAGCTCTATCCTCTTCAACTGAAGTCCAAGGCCCTCTTGTGGTTGCAGATAATTTTTTAAAATGATGCTTCTCTAGTGCTTGTGGTAACTCATGAGTCAACACAAGAACTGGACGCAGCATAGTCGGAAAAGAGTAGAGATTTGAACCACTGCTTTATTGTTCGCTCTGTAGGCAACATAACCACTGAAGATGACCCTAAAGGCCCACATTTTTTTGGGGATCTGTTTATTGAAAGTTTTGTTCTTCATGTTCCATTATGCATACTGTGTACTGATGACCAACAGCCTGGCCGCTTATTACACTGTAGAATACAGAAAAATGTGTAAAACAACCAGAATAGCGCAGTGGCCATACTGTGGACTCTGTGTAGATACAACTTAGTAATAAAAGGGCTCTATCAATCCCACATATCGAGGCATACACAAAATATAGGTGCAGTAGTAGCATATACGTCAACAAGAAGTATTTTATATTTTTATTCGCATTTAAATCAGGAGAACAACAATACGGCAATGAAATGAGCAGAGCAAGAAATGGGCGAGAGGAAAGGGGGAAGTACAGAATGAATGGAGGGGTATGGGAGAGAGGAGAACCACATTGTTATAGTAGAGTAATGTAATATATCAGTATCATAAGGCAACCAAGTTACATTCCATCAAAGTAAACACAAAGGGGTGGGTTTCTTAGGTGTGGTAGGAATGGCACCAATCAAGTGTGCGTAAGAGTAAGTCTCATACAAGTACGGTGGTGCAAACAGGAGAGGGAGAACCCTTTATCCCTAAAAAAAAAAATAGACCCTGAGGTTACCATATGATATATAACGCAAGCCTGTGAACACGCTGGGATTCAAACGCTTATTGCAACATAGTATACAGCCTACATAGAAATCAAGAGTACATGTATTATGTAAAGAATTTCAACAACAGTTGCAATTTTGTTGTTCTTCCGGGTTGAACACGGGACCTCGAAGAGACGTTGGCCAGCGTACTCGCTGACAATAATTATTTTATATTATTATTCCAGAACACCGCACTTCTGAATTTCCGTTCTATGTTCGATTACCAGCACGGACAGGAACACTCACCGTTCCATGGTCCTCGTCCATTTATACGACGACATACAGGAAAGTTTTTAATTTATTCACCAGCCGGGACGGAATTACAACCGTCAGAGAGCATTTCAGCTTTGCTAGATTACCCTAGCTCTGAAGAAGTCATGGGGTACACTCCCTGATGAAACACTTGTTGGCTGGGCAACCTTTCGGATTAAAGAAGAACAACAAAATTACGACTGTTGTTGAAATTCTTTACATAATACATGTACTCTTGATTTCTATGTAGGCTGTATACTATGTTGCAATAAGCGTTTGAATCCCAGCGTGTGCACAGGCTTGCGTTATTACATTACATCAAACCAAGGTATATAGGGGGCTAAAGACTGAAAGGATTACAATAGTGCATATTGACCAGGAATAGAAGTATATGAGGGCGCAAATAGTCAATGCACTATGGAGCAGAGTCCAGTGGCTCTCTGTGCAGAAATTATAGCTAATTAAAAGGAGGTAATAGGGACCTGGGGGGCTCTAGGTGGACCTCGACAGAGCTGTCTTCTGGCGGGGAAGGGGAGAGGTCCCTTTGGTGTATAAAAGTAAAAAAAAGGGCCCCATATATCTCTGGGGAGGGAGCGTAGGGGCATCAGCTTCCAAAAATGAGAGAGTTGTTAATGACAACATGAAACATCTTGGAGCCAAGCATGAATGGTTGAGGCAGGGCGGCAGCCCCAGTTCAAGGCGACGCACCTCTCAGCCATAAGAAGCAGCATGGCGTTGAGCCGGCGAGTACATGCCGGAACATCTTTGACATAGCCCTAGAGGCCCACCAGTGGACAACAAGAGGGTGAGTGTCCAGTGATGGCATGGATGATAAAGAACACCTCCTCCCAAAAGGCTGCATTTAGAGGGCAAAACCAGGCCAAGTGTATGAAAGTAGCTTGAGGAGAATTACATCGACGGCAAAAAGGATCAGCCAACAGACCCATACGGCAAAGGTGTGAAGGGATGCGATATAAGCGGTCTAAAAACTTAAAATGCAATAGCCTTAGTCTGTAGTTGGGTGAAAGTGCTGTGAGCTGAGTACAACAACAGGACCATTGGGCGTCTGTGATGGATGGGCCTGTGTCCTCCTTCCATGCTAGGTAGGTGTTGTGATCGGTGTGCAGGTTTGAATGGTAGCATAGAGGCGAGTAACTAGTTTGCGCAGTGAAGAGTTGGTGAGTATATGCTCCAACGCCTGGAGTGTCGGGAGAGGGGCAGGAAAGGTGACATGTAATGTGCGGCATGTAGCGCGGAGTTGATAGTATAGAAGGGTGTCCAATACTGTGGGAGGCGTAGGTGCTTGGCTATCGAAAGGTCGTATCAAATTATCTGCCAGGTAGAGGTCCGAAAAAACCAATCAGGCCACGCTCTCGAGCATGCAACCTGGCTCCGGAATATTGCACAGGTGGCAGCTGGCGATTGCGCCCCAGGGGCACGGCAAGGGCATAAAGGAATGGGAGTCCTGCATGCCTCCGCATCCCATTCTACGCCCAGGGCACGTAATCCAGTGTCTATTTCGGCATGTGGTGACTTGTAAGGAAGGTAAAGAGCAGTAGATCGCGGCCAGGGCTTAGCTTGATCGGCCTCGACAGCAATTTGAGGCTGAAATGGTGTCGGGAAAAGCCAATAATGTAGGTGCTGCGCCTGGGCACAGAGAGCATAAAGCGACATGTCCGGGGCGCCCAAACCACCCTGGTGAAGTGGTAAGGTGAGGAGTTCCTAAGCAGCATAATAAGATTAGAATGAAGACTTCGCAGAAAAGTGGCTGTGAGGGGTATAGGCACATTAAGAAATAGATAGAGAAATTTCAGTAGAATTATCATTTTTGCTATCGCTATCCTACCTGTGAGCAAGAGTGGCAGCGAGACCAAGATGGTACCCTGTCCTCCAACCAAGAGATAGCTCAACAGTAATTGGCCCTCCATAGATCATCAGGATCACGGCTGAGCCAAATACCCAAATAACGTATTGGAACAGTCACCCACTTCAGTGGGTAGTCCATGGGGGAGAGTTGAGTGCCTTCTCTGAGAGGGAAGAGTATTGACTTGGCCCAATTGACCTGCATGCCAGAAAAGCTGCCAAATTGTATAATCTCATGGATTATTGGAGCCAGATTTTCTGGGGGATGGGAAATGTCGGGAGTCACATCGTCGGCATACATGTAAACTATTAGCATACGTGTAGTGAAGCCCAGTCCCCGATGGGCATGATGTTGTCGGAGTCGCGTCGCCAGGGGCTCCATGCCCATAGCAAATCAGAGTGGCGACAAAGGGCAGCCCTGGCGAGTGCCACGTGTGACTGGGAATGGATCAGAGAGCATGCCATTGTGGAATACACGGGCAGTGGGGAGGGTGTACAGTAGTTGTATTTGCCGAAGAAAACAAGGGCTGAAACCATAGTGCACAAGTAGAGTACAGAGATAGGGCCATTCAAGCGAGTCGAACGCCTTAGTGGAGTCGAGTAGAGCAGCTACTGTGGAAACCTGGGGGTGCAGATGGTGCATAACCTCAAAGAGGGTACAAAGGTTGTGTAAGGTGGAGCGACCAGGGATGAATCTGGATTGGTCAGGCCTAATAATCTGGGGCAAAAGAAGGAGGAGGCAATTGGCTAATAACTTTGCAAAATATTTGTTGTCAACATTAATCAGAGAGAGAGGCCTAAAGGAATCACAATAGGAGGCTGGTTTATCAGGCTTTAGAACTGTTACGATGACAGCCTCCCTGAGAGAAGAGGGTAGAGAACCCCGATCAAGGGAATCTTCAAACATGGAAAGCATCTCTGGGGCCAAGAGGGAAGCATATTCTTTGTAAGAGGCGGTGGTTAAACCGCCCAAACCCGGCGCTTTGTCACCCGGAAGACCCCGAAAAACCTGTATTAGTTCTTCCCTGTGAACGGTAAATCTAAGTAGGCCCGGTGGGCGCGATCTAGCCATAGTAACTGAATACTGTTTAAGTATGCAAGTAAATTGCTTGATGAATGGGCGTAGCAGCGTATATAGTAGCATGAAAGGAGGTCATTGTGTTGAGTAGTCCAGAAGGGGTGGTTTGAGGATTAGAATTGGCATCCTGTAATTCCATCACATATGAGGATGCATGCGGCATTCAGAGCATATTGGCAAGGGTCTTCCCGGGGTGAAACCCTCCCGTAACGGCGAGCCCGCGTGTCCCGGTGTAGAAAATTAGTTTCACAGAGCGCCTCCTCCGAGAACTCCGCCAGCTTGTCTCTAATGTCCGCCAATTTAGACAAATCTTGGGATTGAAAATGGTCAGTCTCCAGAGCATGAATATCGTGCTCCAAGTGGGTAAGCTTCCCAGGAATGGCCCTTAGTACACCAAATTGTTTCGCGATGCACGCGCCATGAATAACTACCTTTAGAGTCTCCCAGAGAGTGGAGGGGGAATCTACGGAGCCCACGTTATGAGTGAAGAACTCAACAATTTGTTGGCGAATCTCTTCTCTGAAAACCGCATTCCGCAGAGCCCCTGGTGGTAAGTGCCAAGAGAAGGCACGAGCAAAAGACTGACATGGGGTGATAGGATAAAGTACGTGGCAGATGTTACTTTTGTAAGCCAGGTCTGAACATCTCGAGAGGTTAGCCAGTAATCTATTCTAGACCATGCGTTGTGGTGAGCGAGGATACAGGTGCCTTCTGCTGTGTTCTTGTTTAGATGCCGCCATATATCTTGGAGATGATTGTCAAGGATAATTGTATTGAGTGTCAGTGCAGCGTTAGGATGAGGTTGGTGGGAAATGCCGGAACGATCCAGATGGTCATCGAATACTACATTAAAGTCTACCGCCCCATCGTATTGCCCAGGGCCAAGGTCAACAATCAGCCACCAAACCTATAGAAAACAATTTGGATCATCGGTATTGGGGCCATATACTGCAGCCAGGGTTACCGGCTGTCTACATAGGGTGTCGGCAAGAGGGACATAGCGCCCGCCATCATCGCAGATGGCACAGCAGAGTTGCCATGGTACACCTTTACGCATGAGAATCGCCACACCACGAGCTTAGCCAGAATATAAGTAAGTGTAGGAATCGCCACACTATTTGGCACGCAGCCCAGGGGCGGAGGGATGTATACTGTGGAGTTCCCAGAGAAAGTAAATGTTGACTTGGTATCTAGTTAAATAAGCGTGAACCAGTCGTGCTTTCCTGTGGTCATTTAGCCCCCCAAAAGTTTCATGTTAAACATTTGGTGGTTGACATGTCGTGTTAAAGAAAGGAGGTGCTGAGTGAGTACTGGGCGGCCTGAAGTGTGTGTGACGTGCAGGAGGGGCAAAAGGAAGGGATTTGCTCTTAGACTAAGTCCAAGATAGGACACACTGCAGGGACAAATAGCAACAAGGAAAAACAACCCAAATCCACCCCCCACTCACTCCACGCACTAACATGGTTGAGTTTGACAAGCCGGTTCATCTCTACGATAAAAACAATTAATACTGGGTTGACATAAGCTCTGTGTATTACATAAAGTTGAATAAGTTTAAATTTGGCTTTGCGCAGCACATGTTTGGGACCCTCTATGTAGGCTTCCCACTCCTTGTCCGTGCACTGGTGCGCAAGATCCGCTTCCCAGCGCTGACGTAAAGTGAGAAGTTGTGGGATAGTGTGGAAGCGTAGGGAGTCCGCGAACCAGCATATGAGGTGACTGCCTCTCCCCATAACCTGTAAGTATTGTATTGTTAGGTAAACAGGCAGTTCAGTGGTCATGTATCCCCAGTGCACCAGTGTACCAATCAGTGAACCATGGAACAGGAATTGACCCAGCGGCAGACCGCCCTCTTCCGTCGGTGCCTCGTACACCATCATGGCGCCATACCTATATAGGTCCCCCAATGTATGTATGCCTGCAGGATGCCATGGTGTCAGTTCTGGTGAGGTTATTGGTCCAAAAGCTCTAGACGTGCCCAGTAACTGTAACCCTGGAGCACAGGGGAGGACATGTCTGGTAAGACGAAGGCATCTACAGTAGCATTTATATGCAGCCTTTAGTAGGATAGACTCGGGTATTCACATTTTCGCGCACGGGTGAAGAGGCATACAAGAGCTTGCAAGGTCCAACCAGGGAAGGATGTGGCTGTGTCCGATAGATGTAACCCTGCTACCCATTTTGCAATCCATTGGATTTGGGCAGCAAGATAGAGTTCAAAATTTGAGGGAGCTAAACCTCCTTCATATCCGGGTGAGTAGTGCTTTGCCAATGCCACTCTGCATCTTGACCCACTCCAAATAAAGTCCCTGACCTGTTGATCGAATATCTGGAAGAATGCTACTGGGATGTGGATAGGTAAATTAGCAAATAAATATAAGAGATGGGGAAGAACCACCATTTTCAATAGAGCTACTCTCCCCGCCACTGCCAATGGTAGTGTGCGCCATAAGGCCATCTGGGTACGTAATGACATTATCGCCCGAGTGACATTCCCATCATATATGTCCATCATGGAATGGTATATCCGCACCCCCAGGTATCTAAAGGTATGCTGCTGCCTCTCCAACTGTGACCCTCCCATCACAAAGCAGGGGTTGATAACATTGGGGAGAAAGGGGAATAGGCATGATTTCGTCCAGTTGGCAAGTAACCCGGAGATTGCTGTAAAATGTGTCAAGATGGAGGCAATCGTGGCAGGGGTGTCATGAGTGTCTCTGATGTACACTAACATGTGATCTGCATATAATGAAATTACATGTGTCACATCGCCTAAAGGAATGCCCTACTGTCCGCCTTGGTGTCGCAATCCAGTGCTTGTGGTTGAATCTTCAGAGAGAATAGCAGGGGGATAGTGGGCAATCCGGTCTCATCCCCCAATGAGGGGGAATGGCATCTGACAGAAGGGGTCCCGTCTTGACCCTGATTAGAGGGTCAGTGTATAATAATTTCCCCAGGCAAAGGAATCAGCTGCCTATACCATATCGAGTCAGCGCAGCAAACAGGTAACCCCACTCCAGGGAGTCGAAGACTTTCTCAAGGTCCAAGATCAGAGGCCAGGCAGAAGAGGCGTAGGTTAGGACCTGTAAAAAGCAGCGTAAGTTCAGAGAGGTGCTGTGTGTGGGGACAAATCCATTTTGATCCGGGTGAACAAGAACCAGGACCAAAGGGGCTAGACAGTCTACAAGTACCTTCGCCAATATCTTGTAGTCAGTATTGAGCAATGCCAGGGGTCTGTAAAAACCAACTAGCTCTTGGTCTCTGTAGGGCTTAGGCAAGGAAATGATGGTCACTTCCCTCTGGGAGTCGGAAAGTACTCCTGTGGAGAGGGCCTCCTCATATACAACAACCAACCAAGAGGCCAGCTGAGTTCTGTACGGCTTGTACAGCTCTACTGGTAGTCCGTCAGGTCCTGGGGATTTACCATTTGCCAGTGCCTTGATCGCATTTTGAATCTTGTCTAATTCTATTCGCTGATCTAGGGGAATACAGGGTACGGTGAGATCGGTAAAGAATGCAGCATATGCATCCATGTTAGTTTCCTTGACAGATTGGTATACCCCCGTGTAGTGTTTTGTCATCTGTTCGTGAATAGTGTGTTGTGTATAGAGAAGGGAGCCTGCCTCTGATGCACAGTGCCATTATGGGTCTATGCAGTTGATCCTGCCGGACAAGCCACGCCAAGCGTTGTCCATCTCTATCTGCGGCAGCATGTGTTCGTGCTGAGTGAGCAGCATAATTAAGGCAGCCCAACCTGTCCAGCAGTGCAGCATGTTTTTGATGCACCTGCGCCAGCGCTCCCGATCTGCTAGGATCATGGGCAGTGTGATTTTCCAAGTCTAGAAGTGTATGGTCCAACTTAGAAATATCTTTGGTAAGCATTCATCTCATATTCCCCTGTACACCCAGACAATGCCCTCGCAGCGTCACTTTGAAGGTATCGTGTCTGGGTTCCTAAATCGCCATGTATCAACCAATTGCCATTGCTGAAGCCAATCAGTTAGCATTTGCGTGTTGGAGGTTGTAGTTGTACGAGGTAATAGGGGAAAGGAGAGATCTAAGTTAGTATCAATTACACTATTAAAATCTCCTCCAATTAGCCATGGCACACCACTCCACTGAGAAAGCGTGCTCGTTAACGCTTGAAAGAAGGCAGCCTGGTCAGTGTTTGGGGCATAAATAGATCCTGAATGGACAGGTCTGCCAGACAGACGTCCCTTCACATGAAAGTATCGTCCCTTTGGATCTAGTATTGTCTCTTCTGGAATAAACAGGGTCCCAGGTCTGATCTACAGCAGCACCCCTCGAGCATAACTGGAATAATTGGTGCCAATCACTTGTCCACACCAGCACATTTGTAACCTAACGCTTTCTGTGTGTGTGTAAGATAGGTCTCCTGTAGTAGCGCAATGTGTGTGTAGCTTCGTTTTAAGTAGGCGTAGACTAAGTAGCAACTTGATGGAGTGTGCATGCACCTCACATTCCATGTAAGTATATTAAAGTGTTCCATGAGTGTTGGGGCGTATCGTCCAGTCTTCGGGATCTGCACGAGTCAGTGATGGTGCAGTGTCGTGCGTCACGCAGCGGTGTGTGTTACGAAGTGTTGATACAGAAAGGGCTGCGGGTTGGATCAAATGAATACAAATCAATAACAATCGACCAATAATACCATTAGAGCAGAGGCAGAACATGTGTCTGCCCAAACAAGTGAGATAAACTCAACAAGAGCTAATCAGTCGTAGAGCTGAAAGGGGGAAAGCTAAGCAGCCAGTAGATGTACACCCTATATATTGCAAAGGGATACTTCGGGACCCCATGACTGTTACAAACCTGTGGCACCTGTTGGTATCCAGAGACAGATGCTGAGTAACCGAGGTCCATGGCCGGATCAGGTGATAGTTCCCAGAAGTGATGCCCAGATCCTCTCATAGAACAAATCTAAGTATAGTGCACACTATTAGGGGCAAACAGGTCAAATCGTGCATCAGAACCATAGGGAAATTGCTAGGTGTTAGTTAATGGCTTTAACAATCATCAGATGATGTCATCAGATGTCTGTGGTGTGAATTGTGGTCGGGCGGAATAGTCCGCCCCCTGAGGGTCATGTGGTCGAATATCCTTCATCGCTGAATGATCAGACAGAGTCTACAACTGGCCCTGAGTTTCGGTCACGTTCACCTATCTCTGCAGCAGTTTGTAAGGTCTTTCGTCATTCCTGCATAACTTCCTCTAAATTTGGTGTAGCTTTTAGTTGGGTATTGCATTGCATAAGCCATCTCCTGTTACGGCGATGCTCGAGTATCCTGATGCAGAAATAGTGCTAAAGTCTGCAGATCGACCAGTTGTAGAATGCCCTGCCACCTCCAGCCAATCCAACGTATCCTCAGATGAGTCGAAAAAATGTGTCTTGCCTTCTGCTTCTATTCTCAGATGAGCTGGAAAAAGGAGAGCATAGCGAACATCAAGTTCCCGTAGATGTCGCTTCACTGCGAGGAAGGAGCTGCCCTGTTTCTGCACTTCCACAGTGTAATCCGGGAAAAACAATATCTTGGCATTATCCACTGTGATCTCCTGCAGCTTGCACGTTTCGCGCAGAATAGCGTCTCTGTCTCTATAATGCAGCACACGAAACAAGAATGGTCTGGGAGCAGATCCCGGGAGCGGTCGGCATGCTGGGACACTGTGCACTCGCTCCACTATAAAGAACTCTGAGAAGGTATCCTTGCCTCCTCCAGTGTTCAACATATCCGACAGCATCCAATCCCATCTTTCCCCTTGGCAATCCTACCACTCGTACATTGTTGCGTCTTGAGTGGCCCTCGCGTCCTCCACCCAATGCTCCAGGATCTCTACACGCTCTGATAGTTGTCGTACCGAGGAGCCTAGGTCTCTGGTTTTCGGTGCAAGGTCCGCTATAGTTGGTTCAGCAGTATGGACCTTGTCAGCAAGTTTGCAATGATCCGCATGAAGCAACGAGAAATCGGTGGTCACTGCATCTATCTTAATCTCCAATGACATCCGCATGGATTCCAGTGCAGTGTTAATTCTCACAACTGCTGCTAGAATAGAGTCTAGCTTGTCACTGGAGGAGTGGCGCCCGCAGGTGAATCTGCGTTATCCAGCAGCTGACTGTGTTCCATAGGGGGTCTGGAAGTCGCGCCCTGGGTGGCCATGCATGTGCAATTCATGTCTCTGGGTGGTGCCTGGTGTGTCAAAATGATGTGTCTATTACTCCGGGGGCCCGCTTGTCAATTCCTAGGAGATTGAGTAGACTGACAGCCCGAGCAGCCCCAAGATCCCAACGTTTCGGCAGGGGCAGGCAGGCACGGTTGTCAGCCGAAAAACATTGAGGCGGGCTGCAGGGCAAGCTTTAGTTCAACCCCCCTCGAAGAATCCCCTGAGGAGTGTCAGCAGCTCAAGGGAGCAGACAGGAGCATGGAAGCAGCACGAGAGAGGGCCCACCAATCCCTGCCTCTCAAGACCTCAGGGCGCCACTGCAGAAGCAGCCCCGCTCACGCAACAAAAACGTAGTAGCTATCTGCTGTGCAGCTGCGCAGCAGCCAAAATGGACAGCAGTAGGGGCACCAACCGTCACTCACCAGGAGCACATTGTATCAACGTCCAGTAGGTCCTCGCAGATCAGAGAGAGAACGTGTAGGCCCAGTAGTGGGTCACGGTTTATCGCGCAGCACATGGGCACCGTCTCAGGGATACTACACAATGTCAGGTATCAAAGTATACCAGCTTCCACACCAGGGTGCATTCAGTCCTCCCGCTCCCTTAGTCAAAAACGCGCGTCCTCAAAGTGTCCGCTCCATTGGCAGTGGAGAGCACAGGCACGAGAGAGGGACCGGCTCATTACAAAATGTCTGCCATGTTTTAATGAAACTCGAGGCTGCAGTGCTTCCATCCTCAGTAGCAAAGGGCCCTGCAGCAGGCTCCTCACCCCGTCCAGGGCGCAATAGCGGCTCCCGAAATCCGAGCAGAGGTGCACAGCATAGGGCGCCTCCACATCACGGCACGTTATCTCTGGGTGTCCGCCACTATTATCCGGCTTCACCTCCAGAGCCGCACACGGCTTCCGATTCAGTTCGGTGCACTCTGCTCTCCGCCTCTCAGTCGCACAGCATGTCCACTCTACGCCGCAGAGACCGGACCCAGACGTCCCCAGTCATGGCCTCGTTTAGTTTACTCCACATCTCTGGTCCGCCCCTCTGATGAGATGGACTCCGTGTACGGTCGTTGTTGGTATCCTCTCCCGCCTCTCAGTGTTGCAGGCACGGTCTCAGGGGGCCGCAGTAGCGACAGGGAATATGGGGAAACAGGTTTGGAAGCAAGAATAAATGCCTAATTATCGAGGTAAGTGACGGAGCTCGCTTAGAGCGCTTCTGCCATGTTGGCTGCCTTAGCCACTCTCCCCATGAACCTAAAGGCCCAATGAGGGTGGGTGTATGTGCAGACATTGTAATGGCCCTAAAGAAAGCCGGAGACTCATAAGAGCTTATCCGAATCACCTGTAAAACAGGTAGGGAAATATTATTGGATGTATAAACCATCATCTGTTCAGTACACATCCAGTGGATATAAATTTTAACCATGGCATGGGTACCCTCTAAACACATTTTTAGAAAAGCTGGATCCCAGCATTTATCCAGAATAATATCTCTCAAAGAAACTCTAACCAATGGTTGAGTTAATTCGAGGGCAAGGGCCTGGGGAGTCCCTTCTGTTATATGTTAATGCCACAGTGGTACGAAAAGTGGATGCAAACATCCACTACTCTCCATGGCTGCATTCTGAGGCTATACTGAGCCTGAAAATGAGGTGGACACTTTTCATAAGTTTCAAGGGCCACTCAGGGAAGTTAACCCTCTTGCACAGGTGATGATATGCATTGCAAAGCTGCGTTTGCTTTTAACTGTCCACATCCCAGCTTCCTCCCCTATTACTCGTTCACTTTATGCATGTCTTTGTTAATGTACATCACTCCACTGCCTTTTGGCTAGGTTTGTGCCTTAGAAATACCATATACATATATACAGCTGTGTTTCTGTAGAGCAAGTAGGGCTTGGCTAGAACATCTCCCTTCTTCCACCAGCCCTCTATCCAAGCAAAACCTTCTTATATCCTGTTGACTGGAAGAGTCAAACCCTTATCAACTTCGGTACCAAAGCAGCATTTTGTCACATTGTCAGAGGTTCTGATTTTATAGTTGCCATGCATCACAGATGCCAAACAGAGAAAGATCACCAGTAGAAATATATATTGAAGTGTATAAAACCTCATGCCCCTGACGAGGGCCCAAAGTGTTTCCGGGTGGTTAAGTAAATTGATACTCCATTTTTTATGCATGGTTGACAGTGTCTATAGAGTGTGCTATGCAAGAATACTTCAGGTGTTGTTGTGAGGAATGTAGGGGTGTCCCAGATGTATGGCATCAAACTCATGTATGTGTTAAAGCAAATGTGAAGTAGAGATATGTAAGACAGGTACAATTTCATTTGCATATATTTAACATATAATAAAATATATTTACCTCCAACACGTTGAGCTTAATGATGCCGTCTCCATCCTTATCAAAGGCGTGGAAGGCCCCTGGGTAGTGGAGAAGTATATACAAATGATCAATCAGAAACATACAGATGTTAACTGTTTTGCTGCATATATTCCACTAAGCATAATTTGGTATGGCTAGATACTTCAATGGAGCACATATAATTTTGCTTATGTGTACTGGTGTGCACATGCCATTGATTATGGGGTGGATGCTTAGCCCAGTTAGTGTCTCAAGTCAGCCCTGGTGTGTATAGGTTTGTATATGCACAGTGCCTACAGACCCTAGTTTGGTAGCACCTGCTACGTAAGGGCACCGAGTCAGAAGCACCTGTCACAGTGCTGTGGCACGGCTGGAAGAAACTGAAGCTTTGAAATCTTTCCCCAAAAGTTCCATCAGAAAAACAGGTTAGATGGTGGCCATGGATGTCCTCTCTTAGGACAGAATTTGAATAGAAACTGATCTGCTGAATTTCTCATGTATGTATTCTGAGCTAATGACTATAACTGTGCTATTGCCTTGATATGCACTCTTGTTATGGGATACTTTGCTGGACTCTGAACTGACACTCTAAACGCCTGGTGAGGGAACAGTTCATACTGCTGTGGCCTGAAGCTGTATTCAAAGGGCTATGATGTGAGTACAGGGTCAATGCTCCAGACTGCTTTCACCCATATGTTAGCTTATTGCACAGGAATCACAGCATTGTTTGTCTGAAACAGACTGTCTGAAGCATGTGCTCCCAATTACACAAACGTGGCGTAAACCTCCAATCCTAGCAGCAGGCCCAACCATACCTCAAAATAAGGGGTGTTTAAGCAGTCATTTTAAATATATGCACTTTAAAAGAAAGCAACTGTCCTTGACTGAGGTGAGCTAATTGTATCACTAGACATGGCGCACCTAGACTATGACCCTCATTACGAGTTTGGCGGTGCAGGAGCGGGGCAGTTCACCACCAACCCGCTCCCGCACGTCAAACCTGAACGCTGCCCATCTGCCAGATTACGATACAATCGTTGTCTGGCGGGTGGGCAGCATGGCGGTCCCGCAGCAGTGCAGTAAAAAGGCTCAATGAGCCTTTAATAATACCATGCGGTGGGACCGCCACAGCATGTTCCAGCATGGCATGGACGGTAAAGTCCATGCTGTGCTGGATCTGGAGGGCTGCTTGCACACGGGGGCACAACATGTGCCCCCCTGCATGCACCTACCTGCATGGGCCTTTGTTTCCCCACTGCCAGCTTTTACATGGCGGTGCTGACCGCCATGTGAGGCTGGCGTTCGGAAAACTCAAAATATGCATGGCGGTGCCGCAGCAGCACTACCAGCATATTCTGAGCCCCTGACCACCGCACCACCACCAGAGAAAGCGGTTCCCTGGTGGTTGCAGCGGTCAAATGGTGGTCCGACCACCAAACTTATAATACGGCAGTCGGACCGCCGGTGTGGTGGTGGCTGGACTGCCACCACCTCCCCCGTGAGTCTGGTGGTCCATGCACCGCCAGACTCGTAATAAGGCCCTATTTTAAGTGTGGTTTACACTGGTCTACCCAAGAAGCTCACTGACTGGCTAAAACATTCTTGAGGCAATGCGAGCTGCCAAGACTGTCTACTTGGATGCATCAAGCCAGTTCCTTAAATGTGCAGCGTGTACTCAGATGTAATGCCTATAATTCTCTCCTCATGCTCCCCACAATGTTGCTGTTGTTTAGTACCTGTGAGGGGACTAAATACCCACCTGAGTCCAACTCATTTCACCACGGTCACTAATTAACTAATCACCACATGATTCTTACGGGCAGATGTATCAACACTCTGTGCCATCGCAAAGTGGCACAAAGTGTTTACAAAATATTTACTTTCAAGCACCAAAAGTTGCCTTTAATTTAGCACAAACGGTGTTTTGCGCTACTTTAAGTCAAGAGCGTGTTCTATAGATGTTACTTGGGTGTTCCCACGCTACCACCCATGGTTGTTGACAAATAGTCATATCTATAAGTGTTTCAGACATGGCCTTGAAACAGGCAATAAGTAGGAAAAATGTCTACATTTTTCCAAACATTTCAATCACTGGAGCTGTGCTGCACTGTGAAATGTTAAAAAATGGTCCAATGAATCTACTCCTTAGTTTGGTTTTTGCACAAACAGTGACCTGGTGGTGAAAGGGTCTTGAATACAGGGCCAAGCCAAAATATCCAGAACAGAATCCCACAACCATTCAAGTCATTGATCTGCTGGCCATAGTCTGAACACAGAATGATTTTAGTGGATGCTTCCCCCCCCAACCCCCCACACACACTCCGAAACTCTGCTGAAATTAAAGCTGGTGATGGCTGTTTGCTGAGAAAAGAGGTATAGGTTGTGATTTGCCTTAATATGACTAGAGTGGTGGTATGCCATGGCGTATGCGGTGTGCTTCTCCTGGGTCTTATGTCTTGTATGCCTGTGAAGTTACCCGTGTTGCATTCTAATGGTATTAGCTGGGATTCGGCAGAAGCCACCTGAAGACTTAGCAAATAACATCTAGTTCCTGGCTGGTCTTATGCATAGAAATAATTGAATGCTACTTGAATAAATGCCTTTACCAGAACCTGCCTGCCCCAGTCACCTTCTCCCGTGGCTACCAATGTACTTTACCACTTTAAACCTGACAAATACAATAAGACAGCTAGATAAGGAAATCTCAGGTCTTAGGAAACTTACTGAACATCCCTTCCAGCCTCATGAAACAGCAGATGAAACTGTCAAAGTCGATGTTCATGTGTCTGTCGGCATAGCGCATAGTGATGATGTCATAAAGCTGGTTATTCAGGTGGAACCCTGGAAACAGAATGAAAACCAGAGATAAGGGCACTTTCTTGTGGCTGTTCTTCCTTGTTGTAAATACAAAGTTTTATTTACAGGATCCCTTTGAGGTAGCTCATGAGTGAAGCCCTACGCCAGCATTTGGATGAATGTTCCTGGAACTTCACCTGGCAGAAATGTGCCACTTATATTTGTAGACTGGTGGGTGCTGGAAAGACTAGAGCGGGAGGGGATGCTTTAATGTGTATTCTGAGCACGGTTCATGACATGTACTCTGCTGAAGAGAAGCACATGTACACAATAAACCCTTACTTGGAATTAACTTACCTGTCATACTTCAGGGTGAGTAGGTGATGTGACATATTTGTCATAACCCAGAGTGATCTGTTGATATTTAACTATCACTTGTCCCTTTAACCCTCCTCCAGGAAATCTGAACCAATCCTTGATTAATAACTCTAGTCCCAGGCGTTAGCTTATCTACATGTAACTGCATTTAATAAGAAAGAATTGATCACTGTAGCAGCTCATGGCATTGCACAAAACCTACAACTCACAGATTAATTTCAAGATAGTTCATCCGAGATGTTTCACCATCCTGGAGCACAACTGAGAATGTGTGTAAATTCAAAGGAAATGGGTAAAAAATCCCCACATCCACTGGTGTTAGGCATTTGAATCACTGCATGGCATGTGTGCCCTGGATATCTAACAACCACTACATGTTTTTATGTTCTGTATTTATCTAGCTATCCATATCTGCTATGTATAAAAGTGACCTCATTGTAGAACGTGGCACACTACAAAACACAACTCTTTCAGTGGTAAGCATTGTCCTCTGCATATCTCACCTTATCTAACATCAAATCTCAATCACATACTAATGTTGTTATATTGCCTTTTCACTCCAATATCATCAATAACGCAGCCTGTGCTATGCCTCAGATCTCTGTTATGTCATCTTCCTAATCCAGATGACGGTGTCTGTCTGCTTTGCACAGCTGTCTTCTTTTAATGCAGTTTCTGCCTTTCCTCTCTTACTCCACCATCCATCCAGTTCACTTTCTCACCTATAATCTAAAACTCCATCTGAAGCCACTGGCTCAAGTGTAAGTACATTTTTTGTATGTGATTAATACAAAAACATTACATTATAAAATAGATAATTTTAAAAGATGCTGTTGTTTAAAAAAACAATAAAAGTACATGTTGAGGTAGTAAAGTGGTAAATGTTCAATCGTAGCAAGTTACTGCAAACTGACCAACAAAGTACTATGTGTTTTAGGTAGTCACTTGTTGCAAATCGACCAGTTCAGCTTTGATCCTATTTATATAATCATAAAGGATATTATGTTTAAATAGCAGAATATTATAAATTGTCAATAAAGTGCTATATGGTTTAGGTAGCAGCATGTTGCAAATTATCCAGTTCATCTTCAATCATATTCATATATTTGTTGAATTTGTTTATTAAAAAACCTTCAGTAGTATTAAAACAGTGTAATACTGCCTAGTCACATGTTTGTATGCCTAGGGTCTTAAAGGTTGACATTAAGAAAGTTCTCCGTTCCAAAACAAATTTTGGGCAGCATCCAACTAAATGTGCTATGCTTTCCTGAGATAGTTGCAGCATCTGCAGTTAGAATGTGGTCTTGGGTATTTCTTGTTTAATTTCACAGTCATCACAAAGACAGAAAGCGTAGTTGAAGATATTTTAGTCTCAAAACCCAGTGAATTGAAACCACAAGAGACGACGAGTCTGTTTGTTGGCATAGGTCTCTTTGAGCAGAAAGAAATGGTCACGAGAGCTACATTTCTGTAAATCTTTTTCAGGCGAAAGAGACAGAATATGTGTCTTCTTTAAGAGTCTCTTGAACAACGATTTGGAGATGGGCTGGTACCATTGACATTCCATATTCAGATCGTTTATACGTTTTGCTAATTTTATGTGCCATGGTGTATTGGTTTGCAAGATTGGACTTTCGAGCTCCTGGCATAAGATGCCTCTGAGAAGGTTAGTCTCAGCTTTCTTCATGTGAAACCAGTATCTTGCCAGGGCACTGGTTGCTCTCAGCTCTCTGTCAATAAGTGCAAATTCCAGACATATTTGCATGGACTAGAGGATTGTGGGGTTGACAATAGTTCTAAACCATTTGCTCTGCTCTGTTTAGGCAGGCACTGGGCTTGTCGGAAAAGGCTTCCATCTAACAGGTTATAGTATAATTTGGCCTTGATGACTTTTATGGCAATGACTTAAAAAAATGGGGGTGAAAAGAACTCCCTCCTTCAAGCTCTCAAACTTCTGCACGCAGAAACAAGTGAATGTGTTTGCTATGGAAGCTCTGGGAAATGTCCCCCCTATTTTACAATCCGTTCTGGTGTACGGCAAGACTATATACTTGACCCGCTGCTGTTCTCCCTCTTTTTGAGCAACTGTGAAGAATTTCTATCTAGGGAGAGCCGGGATGTTCCGAAGTTGTGCAACAAAACGATAGTCATTCTTCTTTCTGTGGATGGTGCAGTTATTACTGACGCGTACACAGAATGAAATGCATAAAACCGTTTGAGAACTTTGAGAGCTTTTGCAGTCACAAGGACCTCTGCATCAACGCACAAAAAACAATAGCAATGCCAATTTCAACGGCTCTTCCCCCTATAAAAAAAAAAAAAGAAAATTAAACTTACCAGCGGCTGCCTCTCCCCCATCCTCTTTGCCACGACACAGGAAACAGGAAGCACAATGGCTTCCAGACTCGCTTATCCAATCACGATGCTGCTGAGCAGTGTTGTGATTGGTCTGAGCGCCACGGTTCGGCGTTCAGACAGGGACTGGGGGCCTGTGCGTGTTCTCCACCCAGGCTGTGCATTACAGCCTGTGGAGAACATGCAAAGTGAGTATGACTGGCTGGCCGAAGACGTCCGGCCAAACATGCACTCTTGGAGAGTGCCTGCCACTCCTCACCTGCTCTGTGGGCAGCCCAGCCTCGTCCCGTCCCGCACCTACAGAGCCGCTAAGGAAAAATAAAATGATAATAACATGGTGTTATTATTATTTTATTTTTCTTGTGGGGCGAAGCTCCTCTGCCTTAGCGGAGGAGCTGCCGCTGGGTTTGGTGCCTATATCTAACACTGTTACCCTTGCACTGGTATTGTATTGGCTTTGTTTAAATTGTAACTACCACGGGGTGTCTTATCTGGAAGCGGTTGTGGAAGCACTGACCCGAGGCAACTTTCATCACAACCCCTGGTTAATCCATGCTAAAAAAAATGCTTTAATGAGCTCAGCCTTGGTCATCTGTGGTCCGCCTCAGCACTTATTGATCATGCTACAGCTTCGTTGGTAAAACGCACCTTTATGCGTTGGAAATTGAAGTCCTGTGTTGGGCAGGCACATCATTCAAACCCTATTTAATTATTTGCAAGTAAAACAGACATGGAGTATGGCAAAATATCTACATTATATTGCCCGATGCACGTTGCACATTGTACTTAAAATTCCGCCTAGGCACTTTATCGACTAGAGCATATTTAGCTAAGTTTACTACTAATCAAGCTAGGTCCGATCACTATGATTGTAAGTTTGGCGGACAGGAGACATTAACACAATTTTTGCTGTTTTGTACAAAAACTAAGCACTTGCGCTCTAAGGGCCTGATTACGATTTCGGTCGGAAAGCCTCCCACCGACAGTCGGATTCTCCTAGACCGTGTCGGAACTCGATCGGAAACAATTCCGACCGACTGATTACGATGCTCGCGGTCGGAAGAGAAACCGTTCGGTCATTCCGAATCGGTTCCAACCGGCACTCGGAGAATCCGAGTCGGCGGAAGCCGATTCATACAGCTCTACGGACAGCATTTCCAACCAACCAATTATGATTTTGGATTCTGACAGCCTTTCCGACTCGGTCTGTCCGACACGAAAAGGCTGTCGGAAACTGACTTTGGGGGCCCCTAGTAGGCCCCCCTTCATCCAAGGGACCCCCTGTAAAACCATGCACAGTGTGGCAGGCACCATGGGGTGCTCGTGACAGGGTGCAAGGTTTTCCGCAAACACCCATTTTCCCCATAGGAGCCTGTGTTGTCGGTCGGAACACAGGCTCCCATTGAAGTCAATGGGAGTCCTTCCGAACGGTGTTCGGAAGCATCATAATTGGTCGAGCGGAACCACCGACCGCGAGTTGGTCGGAACCGATTCCGACAAGGAGTCAGGTGGTTAAGTTTCCGACCGACATCGTAATCAGGCCCCAAATGTCTCATAACACTGTTCAAGCAGTTCTCGAATGTAACTTGCCCTAAAGCACTTATTACAAGAAGTCAATTGAAAGTTCAGGCTCATTCTAACGACGAACTAAATTGGCATTTTGACATACAGTCAGTTTGGTAAAAGAAGACTTAAAGAGTTGGAAATTGAAGTCCCGTGCTGGACAGGCAAGTCATTCAAGCCTGACTGTTAATTATTTGCAAATAAAACAGACATGGAGTATGGAACAATATCTAAATGAAATTGCTCCTTATGCACACCGCACTTTGTATTTAAAATTCAACCTAGGCACTTTACCTACTAGAGCATATCTAGCTAAATTTGCTGCAAACCCATCCAGGTCTGATCACTGTGATTGTAAGTTTGGAGGACAAGAGGCATTAACATAATTTTTGCTGGTCTGTTAAAAAAATAAGCACTTTCACTCTAAACGGCTCATATCACTGTACAAGCAGTTCTCGATTGTAACTTGCACCAAAAAAATGTGCACTTTGTTTTTCAACAGATAATCCATTGATTTGTTTGTCAGTAGCTAGTTATATCCTGGCTCCCTGGACTGTTACCAGAAGTCGATAGTTCAGGCTCATGCTAACAACTAACCATTTTGGCATTTTTCGGTATACCCGTCAGTGTTGTTGTTTTTTTTACCTGTTATAATGAAGCCCTGTTACATAAGTGCAGGGAGATTGTTGACTGACCACAAGATTGTGCAATTAGGGTAGTGTGATCTCTCTCCTATCCAATTGAAACCTGTGTCCCTTTGCAGTCTAAAGCCTATGACGGAGCAGAATATGTAATGTGAAACTAAGTAGTGATTTGGGCAAGTGCTTGCTTGTTTACATCTCATGCAGTGTGATCCTGCTCTAGGACAAGTGGTTGCTCTTTTACATCTGGTGCAGTAGGTCAGACTCTGGAGGAACACATCCCACCAGCAACACAGCAACGACACACCAGGTTGCTTGCTTCACCTAGAGCAGTATGTCCGGCTCTGGAGGAACAGGGTGCTCTAGGACAAGTGCTTGCTTGTTTACATCTAGTACAGTAGGTCCGGCTCTGGAGGCACAGGGTGCTCCTGCTCTAGGACAAGTGCTTGCTTGTTTACATCTAGTGTATAGGTCCGGCTCTGGAGGAACAGGGTGCTCTAGGACAAGTGCTTGCTTGTTTACATCTAGTACAGCAGGTCTGGCTCTGGAGGAACAGGGTGTTCAAGGACAAGTGGTTTCTATTTTACATCTGGTGCAGTAGATAAGACTCTGAAGGAACACATCCCACCAAGACAGCAAAGCCACACCTGCTTGTTTGCTTCATCTAGTAAAGTAGGTCCGGCTCTGGAGGATCAGGGTGCTCTAGGACAAGTGCTTGCTTGTTTACATCTAGTACAGTAGGTCCAGCTCTGGAGGAACAGGGTGATCTAGGACAAGTGCTTGCTTGTTTACATCTGGTACAGTAGGTCCAGCCCCGGAGGAACAGGGTGCTCTAGGACAAGTGCCTGCTTGTTTACATCTGGTACAGTAGGTCCAGCCCCGGAGGAACAGGGTGCTCTAGGACAAGTGTTTGCTTGTTTACATCTGGTACAGTAGGTCCAGCCCCGGAGGAACAGGGTGCTCTAGGACAAGTGCTTGCTTGTTTACATCTAGTGCAGTAGGTCCGGCTCTGGAGGAACAGGGTGCTCTAGGACAAGTGCTTGTTTGTTTACATCTAGTACAGCAGGTCTGGCTCTGGAGGAACAGGGTGCTCAAGGACAAGTGGTTTCTATTTTACATCTGGTGCAGTAGATAAGACTCTGG
Organism: Calotriton arnoldi; assembly: GCA_963921515.1. Classification (NCBI taxonomy): domain Eukaryota; kingdom Metazoa; phylum Chordata; class Amphibia; order Caudata; family Salamandridae; genus Calotriton; species Calotriton arnoldi. The sequence continues at coordinate 628,723 of CAWUFW010002762.1, read as the reverse complement.
AGGAACACATCCCACCAACAAGACAGCAAAGCCACACCTGCTTGTTTGCTTAATCTAGTACAGTAGGTCCGGCTCTGGAGGAACAGGATGCTCTAGGACAAGTGCGTGCTTGTTTACATCTAGTGCAGTAGGTCCAGCTCTGGAGGAACAGAATGCTCTAGGACAAGTGCGTGCTTTTTTACATCTAGTACAGTAGGTCCAGCTCTGGAGGAACAGGGTGCTCCTGCTCTAGGACAAGTGCTTGCCAACTGGCTAACACCAAAGCTGGACACGACCACACAAACCACAGCTCTTGCTAGACTTCTGATGAATATCTGAGTGATTTAGTAGATCGGAGTACTTAGAAATGAGACAGAAGGGAGGTTAGTGGCCAGCCTTTCACCTTTGACTACTGTCATCTGACCTTTAACCCATTCTAGTGGACGTTGGTGTATGTTCCATTCTCGATTTTGTACAGGCAAATTAGCTCTTACATGTGTGTGCCTAAGAAAGATGCAACAGGTTCGTTCTATTTTTCCTCTAGGAAAAGTGCAACTTGTTACATGTTTTTTCTATTTGCCTCGTCCTAAAATACACCATTTATTCCTTTGTAACATCTGTGTTAGCAAATATATATTAGCGAGCGTAGCATGGTTAATTGTATCCAGCGATACAATGCTATTTAGAGAATGTTTTGCAAATCACAATATCAGAGCGCAGTTTGTTTTATTTACAGAATATTTTGACATCCAAGAGAGGATTTCTATTTCACAACATGTTACTTTATCTCATTATTATCTCGATTTCTTGCTTACTGCTGATGTGCACTGTTATGGTTGATGCCACAAAATAATATTTTCTTCTGGTGCATATTATTTGCATTTAGAAGCCTGCTTTACTTCAGTGCTGGTTTTGTATGTACATGTAAACAATCCCTACATCTTACACACTGTTTTGGTTTAATGAGATTAGGTCCCCTGGTCACTGCCAGGGCGCAACATACCAGCAGGGTTGTGGAGGGGCTTTTCCGTTTTGCCTGCAAACTAGGTCACAAACCGGTGACAGAGCTGGTTACTTTATATAAAGCTAAATGTCTATCTGTCGCATCCTATGGCGCAGGAGTTTGGGGTTACCACAAAAGTCGCCAAGTACAGGTCGTGGAAAATAAATTTATTAAAAGACTATTGATGACCCCCAATAGTGCCCCCTCACTCTTTTGTCATCAGGAGTTGGGACTGGAATTCTTACAGGATCGAATAGATACTGCCCCTCTTTTTTTATGGGTCAAAATTTGGCTGTCAGAGGATCTAACATTTACAAGGGATGTTATCAAGGATTGTACTCATCTAGACAGTGCTTTGTCTATCCCCTGGCTTCGTTTTGTGAGAGATAGACTCCATGAGTTAGGCTTGGGGCACTACTACGACAACTCTGCCAGCATTAATTCAAATGCGAAAACAATTATAAAAAAGGCATACTATTCTAAGGCAAGCGAGCTTCGCTCACATGGGGAGCTGTCAGGACCTTTGCGTTTGTATGATGTCCAAAAGCAATTTTATCTCACTTTTACTACGAATGCCCGGACTCTATTTCTCCTAACTAGATTTCACTTACGCACCTTGCACTTTCGAGTGGCATTTCCAAAACAGTCAGGATGGGTCGACAAACTCATACCTTGCCCTTGTGATAATAAGGCAGCTCAGAGCACCCTGCGCTTTATGTTGTTCTGCCCCCTTTATGCAGAGCCGAGAGGAACATTTTTGGCCCCACTCTTAAGTGTAAATCGACCATGTACCTATATTGAAGGTTTCAATGTTTTGCACTCCTTGGCTACACTTGATGTTTGCACTGCTGTGACTAATTTTATTAAAGTTGCAATGATCATTAGAAAACGTTATGGATTACAATAGATGACTGTGAATGTTACAACCTTTTAAATTTTATTTAAGCTTTAACGAAGTTTTAGGATTTATGTCGTACCATGTTGTATCGAGTATCTGATATTAAGAAGATTTATATCCCTTTTTTAACTGTGGGAATCCTTGGAAATGATTGTATTGATTTTACCCTTGGTACTGATCAAGTATGTTATGTAGAAATTTTTAGATTGTAATGTATGTTTGTTTAAACTTTTATGGTCTTTGAAGCCGAATAAAGTTAATTTGACTTGACTTGAGATTAGATTATGTTAATGTGTATTGATTTCATCATCAAAAAAACTTTATTTTGGTTCACAGAACCATAAAAGTGCACAATAAAAACAAGCAAAGTACAGCTTACAATACATGAATCAAATTTGAACTATTTAAAACCATGAAGCATACCTCAGGGCGAGAGAGGGATGTTACAAGCTAAACTTCAGTATCATAATAGTTGCCAGATAAACAAAAACCTCATAGAGTCCTAAGGGTGAACTCAAGAAGGGTCCGCTATGCCATCCAGGAGTACTGATTCTGTGGCAGCTGCCACCGAGTAGTACGGGTGGGGGTGGGGCTAGGGGTGGGGGGTTAGAAAAATACATTAAAAATGACTTATCTTGTTACTGGCCACCGCCCCGCCTCGTTCCTCTTTTGTTCCTGCCGGAAGCAGAAAGCACACACAGACCCTCCTAAGTCAATCACGATGCTGCTGTCACCATGACAGCAGCTTCGTGATTGGTGTGAGCGCCATGGTTCAGTGCTCAGACGGGGACTTTGAACCTGTGCATGGTCTCCACCCAGGCTGTACAATACAGCCGTTGGAGAACATGCAAAGTGCGCATGACTGTTTGACCAGCCCAAGACGGCTGGCCAAACCGTCATGCGCACTTAAGTGTCCCAACCACTCCTCCCCTGCTGGCTGAGACAACAGCCCAGCCCAACCCCGCCCCTCAAACCTGCCTTGCAACAGAAAAATAAAATGATAATCACATAGTGTTATTATCATTTTATTTTTCCTTTTTCCACTGCTCAAAGAGCAGTAAGGGGGCGGCACTCCTCCGCCTTAATGGAGGAGCCGCCACTGCTGATTCATGGTGCTTTGTGTCAGCTTCTATACCACCCTAAGTGGGCTATGAGATTTAAGAACAATTAGTATCGTACAGACAGTGCACGGTTTAAAATAATAAAATATAAAAATTAAAAGTTCGTATGTCAAATGTGCAATGATGTTAGGCTTCCCAGTAGAAGCAAAAGTGCATGATGTAAAGAGTCTACACATCTAATTAATGATTCCGCAATTAATACATTTGCTAAACCTCGATGCTAAAGTAATTGACAAAAAAAAGCCTTGAGAAAAATCCTAAAAATGAGCTCAGGGAGAGAGCACTTATGCCATCCGAAGAACTACCAGTTCATAATACTTTGTTTGGGCTTCTAAATATTCTAATTTTGAGAATGATTTGTAATCAGTTGCCGTTATTAAGGCGGTGCACAGTTCAGACAAAAGTAAAACAGTATTAGGGATTCTTATGATACAAGCTCATTGTTATATTAGAATGTGTTAAGTGAAGTGCAGTCACAACTATTAGTGGCTCCATGGCAATTTCCTTGAGTGGATACTCCAAGACCATAATAGGAACCTAGAGACCGCAAAGACAATGGTTTCCTTTGTGTCATATCTCAAAATCCTACAACCCTCCCAATAAGCTTACAAACTGGGATAAACCACCTTTGACGAGGGGGGGGGTGTAAGGTTGACAGAAGAAAAACAGGGGTTCGGGATGAGGGTCCTTTTTTATTCCATTTGCTAGTAAAAGCATTTAGGGACAGAGTACCAAATCTGAACTCGTATAGAGGAGTTTCGCTTGTAAAGGGCGGATCCTGTCCAAGTAGGGCTCGAAGCTAAGATAGCACCAGTGAGAGAGGAATTTTTCAGTTTAGCTCCCCATATTCTGCTCATTCCAGATCTGGTACAGGATAAATTCCCAGAATGCTTGCTTCATCTTTTTTTTGTGTCGTAATTCTTTATTGAATAATTAAAGGAAAATAAAATCCATAAATAAAATAGTACAGCATAATAGACCCACAGTGGTCTAGTAAGAGTACATATATCATTAATGATAATCACGGAATAAGTTAAACAGGATAAATTGTAAAACAAGTCAATATTATAGAAGCATTAGATTGTTACATATATAAAATATGAAATATAATGCATATTAGGAATGGTAAAGAATCAAGGAAACCAATAAACAAATAAATAAATCTTGATAAGAATACCTTTCTTTAGAGTCAGGGGTGAGTTCCGCACATCCTGCATCTTGATAGCTTCACTTAGGTGTTTGATTTTACTCAGCCATGGGGTGCATAGCGGTCTATCGGGATTAATTAATTCCACCAGGGCTTCCCTATACGGTACCAGTTCCGGTGTAATCCACAGGCGCACCCAATAGGTCAGAGGTTTAGAAGAGCTATGTGATCGACTCTATTTAATGCAAAGTCATTATGTAGGCGAGTGAGGGGGAGTGCTTGGGGGTAAGTTGAACAGTGATCTGATGAATCTGTCTCCGTTTGTGTATTGATTTCAATATCTCACAGGTTATAACTTGCTCCTACTGGTTACAAGCTATTCGGAAAGGGCAAGATATTGGGTCCAACCATCTATCTGAGGTAAGCGATATGTCCGCTGAGCACCTGGAGTACAGGGTCAGTTGCTGGCAAGATGCACACAGAAGCTGAGCAGGTGTGAGGAGGGAGACCACCTGAAGCCATCAGGCTACATGGAGGGCTTAGAGAGATACATGAGAAGATAGTGTTACATTTCATGCTAATAGTAGCAGGTAAGGCCACAGAAAACTTGCCAAGATGTTCTGAGTAGGTCTCTGTTAACATGTAAACAACACAATGTGGATTACGATAGGTGAACAGAAGAGAGCTTTATAGCACAGTATCCGAAGGCAGATCACCACAGGGATGACACAGAGTAGCTTGAAATCACAGCTTAGCAGTTTACAGAACTAGGGGTGCAATAATCACTACGATTTATTTCTTCCAGGTTGATTCTTGCATTGCTAAATCATTGTAACATTTATTATTATTGTGTGTTATTGTGTGCGTGCGTGCACGCGTGTATCATGCATGTAAACAAAATGCACTTTAGTTACAATACATTGTTTATACTCAGGATATGTTGGCCCATATTTACTAACGCTCTGTGTCAGGTTTGCTTTTCTTTTGTAACACAAACCCGAAGAAAAGTGGTATGCTGAAGACGTTGGATAGTATCCCAAAGTAATGCAAAGCCGCATTATGCTCTGCTTTGTATTACTTTGCATCAATGGAGCATTCCATGGGTAGTACATGGGCATTCCCATGCAACCACCAATGGGTTTTTATGCAAATCCCCAACTACAAACATTAATAGACAGGAATTTGCACCAGAATCTTACGCCGCCTTGATGCAGGCGTAACAAGGAGATATGTTATCATTTCTCTTCGGTTTCCCAACTTTTTTTTTTTTTTGAGTTTTATATAGCGCAAACTCGACACGGAGGTATGAGGTATCAGAGCGCTTTACATGAGCACCAGTTGCGTTACAGACGGACATATTCATTTTTGTTAGGCACGGGGAGATTGAGTGATTTGCCCAGAATCACAGGATGTTGAACGTTCCTGCCGAGACTCGAACGCAGTTCCCCATGTTCGAGGCCGACCTCTCTAGCCGTTCGCCCACATCCTCTCCCCTCTTCGCATGCGTGCTGCATTGTACAGCAAACATACAAAGCAGGAAAGGTGTTACAGGACACAGTTTTTGCACTGGAAGGGTGCCCTTTCAGTGCAAATATTATTCCTTACAGAACGCACACATCCTTGCACAATGGCGCAAGCGTTTGTGCATTGCCACATGGCAGCCTAAAGTCCACCAGCACAGGGAGAGAGGAAGCTATATCTTAGTAGATATGGCGCTGTTCTGTTCTCTCCCTTTCACGAAACACAGTACAGCAACTTTAGCTGTTGCGCTGCGTTGCATGCATGTGTCATAAATCTGGGCCATTGTCTATAAATCTGCCTTACACAGGGTCACAAATTGATATCCTTTTAATTGCATTCAATTCAATATTTCAAGACGTGGAGGTTCACAATCATCTAGCTGGGCATGATTTGAAACACATTAGGATTCAAGGCCACAATCTGCAGCTCTTTAGAAGGTGTTCTTATGAAAGTTCCCTTGTTGCATGTACTCTTGCACCATGTCTCTAAATTCTACGTCTGTGCTACCATTTTAGTATTTCTCTCGTTTTCCATGTTTCAAAGAACATGCAGGCGCTCGTTAAGGCCACATGTTTGGCGCTGTACAAAACAAATGAGTGAAAGTACATCAAAAAACACCAGAATGGTACATTGCTAGCATGTTGACATTCTATTGATTTATGTCAAACATCCCACAAACCAAAAATCCTGTACTATGCCCATAACTAATCTTACCATACTGAGAGAAGAAGCAGGAGTAAATGAGGTTCTGCATAAAGTATTTATTAATTTGTATAGATATCTTCTGGACCATGATTTCTGGAGGAGGTAATCGAAAGCTGCAATGATGTTACCCCATTTTTATCTGTTCTAATGAAGGCTGAAACCTCAAAACCAGGTCAGTGCAGGAAACCTTTAGAACTTTTCAACAAGAATGTGGGGAGATGGACGAACAGTACGTCTGCCCTAAACTAGGCCTTGGTTGCATATTAGACCTTTGATCAGTTGATTAAGGACAGTTCCTATTTAAAGTTGATGATTTAAATTCTCCAGAGGTGACAGAAAACCTTAGGTACAGTCGACGAAGGGGAATGGGCAATCTTTTGCATCAAGATAAAATTTCACAGGTACCCAGATTCAACATACTATGCACCTACAAGTAATGCCAAGTTTGGTTTTGCTTCCAACTTTTAAGTATTTCCCTTTTCCCTGCGGTAATGGATTCCACCAGAAATATTAGGCCATCAAGTCACACAAGACTGAAGAGAAGGGGGCGCAATAAGCACTGGCTATCTGCTTTGCCTGGACATCCAAGGCAGGACCAGCACACAGATGTTCATTGTCTCTCCCCAGTGTGTAGCACAGCAAGTGACTAACACTATGGCGCTAGACTCCTCTGAATTTTTCTAGTCGTTGGAACATCTGTGGGATAAAAGGCAATGAACCTGGAAGATTAAAGCTAAGTACCCTTGTACTGCACACTACTACAGTAAATAGCCTCTAGACAAGCAAGTGCTCACATAAGGCAAACCCTAGCAGGTAAATGCTCCCCATTCCCTTACCATGCACTGAAGCCTGGAAATTGGACAGAGATGCACTGAAACCTTTACAAAGAGATGCAGAGAGCATCACTGAATCTAGATCTAACTAACCCTGCAGCTATTGATCTCTCAGTGCAGTACACGGTGCGGATTCTATTATCCACTGAGAAAGCTGATCTCTGCTGACATTTACAAATATTCAGAGTTCTATGTGCAAAATAGGTACCCACTAAGGTAAAAAAGATCTGTAAAAATACACTACATCTGAAAGGACTCCGACTGATCAAAGTTGGATTGAACAACTAAACTTTGGTGGCTTACTTGAATTTGCGGATGGCAGGTTTGAATTTGAGATATGAGAGATTGACAGCTCGTGCCACAGTTTTGTGGCAAGGACACTACAAGATGTAACTCCGCCAGAGAATATCCTAATTGTTGGGACAGTCAGCAAAAACTGAAGATGTGATCTTAGCTGTTGAGTGGGGTTATATTTTCTAATTTCACTGATAATTTATACGGTAGTGATGTATAGTAAATTTTACAAAACCGAGAGTTTTGAAGAGAATCCATTTTCCCATGGTCAAACCTAGTGCCCAGTATGAAATAAGTCTGATGTGTCAAATTTCTTCAGGCCAAAGGTTAGGTCTGCAGCCGCATTTTAAATATGTAAAAGCTTATTCCGGTTTATTTCTCAAGATAAACTTCATTACAATAATCTATTCTGGCATGAATAAATACACTAATTATAATGATCTTCGGCAGGAAAGTGAGTAGTGGTGTCAGTCTGCTCACCATCTTTAAATGGAAGACACTAGATTTGGAAACAGCCGCCTCTTGCTGGTCCAAGAATATCTTGTGATCTAAGAGAACTTCAAGGGTTTTGTTTTACAATTGAGATAGATGCAGGGCATTCTCCCATATTTGGGGCCAAATTAAGACAAATTAAGACCTCCACAAGTTTGATGGTGAGTTAGTGGCAGCTCAGTTTGGAAGGGTTTAGCTTAAGACAATTTGGCCCACCCAGTTTTTGATGAGGTCTAACTTCTTTGGGAGAAACAAGGTGCTTTGAGCATCCTTGGCGGATGTCAGAGAAGCTGAGTATCATCTGCATATATTGCAAAGGTTACACCAGAGATGCCGGTGGGCACACATATACAGAAAAGGAAGAAGGTGACAGTGCTGCACCTTATAGGATGCCTCAAGGCATCGATTTCTTTTCATAGTAGAAAGTAACTGTTATATGGCCGTTAGGCTCATTGTCGACATTGCTAAGTTAGCATGAACTTTGCTGCCATGATACTGCTTTTGCGCACGTTACTACATGACTTTATTTTGCAAGACTTTGTTTATGCCTTTCACATGAGAACTGTCTGCTTTTCGCGTTCTCTGCTAAGTTCCTGGAGTTTAGTCTGAAGACGATGTGCAAGGTCGATAAACAATGCCACCTCTCCTTCAGGAAGCAACTCAAGACCTGGCTGTTCGAACAGTAGCGGACCCCCCTCCCCCAAGCGCCTTGAGACCCTCCGGGTGAGTAGCGCGCTATACAAATGCTTGATTGATTGATTGATTGATTGATTGAATGCCCCTTGTTATTCTGTTCTGGTCAGTCCCAAGCACCTAGACAAAACATGCTAAACACAGCTGCACTGCTGGAGACTCGTGCTTTGATATTACGGGGATGCATGTTGTTTTGACACTCACTTGGAGAGAGCCTTTTCCATGGAGAAGAGCTATGCTGTTCCTATGATGTAAACCTTCCATCTAGGCTTTAAGGTATGGGGTCTGTTGACAAAACCCAGAGATCTTCTTTTATATAATAAACTTCTTCCAGTCAAGGGGAGGGTGGTTAGGCCTTATAGTCCTTTTTCCGCTGTCTGTATATAATGACATCCCCCTTCATATTCTATGGAATTGTAACAATGCTAATTGTTCTGAGTTTATCCATTTTGCTGCTGGCAGTGGCTCGTATACTGCATTACAGAGCACAATAGTTAAAATAAATATTTTAAACTATTACAGTGACTCTGCCAATTCTTATTGTGGACAAGTACGAGTGAGCGAGCGAAAGGGTATGTCTTGCTACTGCGATTCCTGAGAGAGTCGGGAGTGTTGTGTTCTGGGTTGTCTAATCATTTGTAGCTTCGTGATTTTGGAGGAGAACGAATGAGACACTATAGCTAGTCGGTTTTGGGATTTTGGGTACTAAGGTGGTAGGTTGGTACACCCCTATACACCGAGGTCCTGTTTTCCTGCCTGTGTAGGTGCAGAATCCCCGCAACATAACTAGTTGCACTGTCATAGGGCATTTGCTAGGAAAGATTTGATGCTTCCTAACACTGACCCTCTGATGTTAAGGTCAGACAGATGGGAGAGCAAGATGTCATGACCGATTGTGTCAAAGGCCAAAGATTGATCCAAAGCAGAGCCCAAACACTGGTGCAGTCTACCTGTAGACATGTCATCTAGGATGGACACAAGCTCTGTGCCGAGCCCAGGATGATACCGACTTGTGAGTGGGTTATGTAAGTGGTTGCTATCAAGAAAATTCTAGAGTTGTACAATGATTGTGCTTTCAATGTGTTTTAAGATCTAATGCAGGATAGAAACAGGACTAACGTTTGACGGATTCGTAACTGTTGTATAAATGTAGTCTTTGAGTCATCAAAATAGGTTTTCTTCCAGCTTCTTTCCAAAAGGCTCAGCTAGGATCTTTCCGCTCCGAGCGCAGGGGTAAACCATTTTCACATTTGCCCTGTTCTTTATGGGCTTACATTCTTTAGGGTTTAAGGTGTCTAATGTACAAGCCATGACAGTATTAAACTCTTTGAGATGTATCTGAGTGTCTGGTTTTGAGAAAACTGTGACTCTGCTGTAGTTATTTTGCAAACAACTTTCATCTGCTCTAGGAGCTCTAATCATAACATGAAAAGAAAATGCAAGTAACATTGGATTCTCAAACATACTTGTAAAATGTCATGTCCTCATTTTAATACTCTATACTGACAATGGTAATATAACTTCTGTTCTTATAATCTGAATAATGGGCTCCACAAACAGAATAAAGACCTAAATATAGATACAAGTCAGATAGGGAATACCTCTAAACAGACAAGACAAAACAAGATTAAAATAGGAACCAATAGGGAGAGTGCAGAAAAGATGGAAAAAGTTAAACTAGATCAAAAGAAGAGCGAACTGAGAAGAAGAGATGCACCAACATAGACATGGGAATTCAGAAACAACAGAAAGGAATGAGTAGAAAGGTCAGAAAAAGAGGAGGCTGACTACTCTTCAGGTAAGGACAAAGAAACCCTTTGTGTATCAGTTAACCCCACAGAACATTACCTCCTTCATTGACAGCATTGCGCATCTCATAGCTATTGATGGTGCCTGAACGATCAGCATCATAGCGTGCAAAGATTTTCTGCAAGAAAAGGGATTATTGGTGAATTTACATATTGAAAAAAATGCCTCATTAATGTTAGCCAGTAGAGAAACCAGCCAAGTACCTGGGCGGAGTGCTAGCATATCTGGATAAGGTGAACACTGAAGAACAGGAACAGAAACTCCAGCAGGGTTGGCAGCTAGTGAATAGACCTTCTGGAACTGGTTGCTGGATCTGAACAACCTGACAGTGATTGTTTGTAATTGAGCCTTGCAAGTGTAGGTTAATTGCAGCAAATCTTTTGAGTGACATAATGTGATTATCCAGATTTTCCACACACTATAGTAGCGAGTGCTAGCCTGTTTGTGAACTCTCAGTTAAGAGAGCAAAGACACCGGCTTTAGAAACACATGTACATGCTGGCCATTTTGATCAAGTGATGAAGTTGGGGCTGAAGCCAAAATCAACTGGTTCAACAGCTCAACCACTTGACAAAATGTCACCCTCAACCTATACAAAGAAGGTTGTATCCTTGAGGGCACCAGAGAGAAGCAGGACTGAAGAGTACAACAGTTGTTTCTATACCGCAGCTATCAAGAGAATAAGGTAGTGCTCTGTAGGGACTGCCATTCTCATTCCTCCCAGGTAACACGCTTCCTTTGCTAATGTCGTATCTGTGACTGTGGTGAAACAGGTAAGTTTCCCAAGAGATAGAATTGGTAGTAGGGATCACCAGCTGGGGTGGTCTTACTGGAGCATATAGCACTGTTTCATTCCCAGGCATAAGATGCGCTGCATACAATAAACTTGTGGTATACACACTAACCCTTATGACATTCTTAATTCTGAAACATGCACAAATTTTTTTTGATGGCAGGCATGAATAACTACACTGCTCTGTATCTGCTAGAGTGATCGTATGATGCATAAATATCTGTTATACAGGATGTTGAAAATGTTTATAATTCTGTATATCATCAACAGCACAGTAGCACCTTCAGGTGAGCTCTAATTGAGCTAGACCTCAATTAGAGGGAGAGCGAGATTTTCTCAAGGCAAGCTGACGTCAGGCTCGCACTACTTCGGAGCGCTGTGGTGGGTGTCAGGCTGTGATGGACACCTGGGAAGGTCAGGTATGTTAAGTCAGGCAGACTAGTACAGGTCTGGGTTGGGTTGGGATACTGAGGTGCGTGTGGTCTGCTAGAGGGTGAGTATCATGTAGTGATGTCATCAGTTTTTGTGGTCTCATGGAAGGCTTACAGCTTTGTATGGAGTTCTTTCAGGTTTGGATGGGCTCTAGGAAGGTGTGTGGTCCCTCCTAGTAGGATGGGGTGGTGAAAGGTTGAGCAGTGGGGATCCCTGGTGGGCTAGGGAAGGCTATTTTCTTGCTGGGACCAACACTTAGTTGGCTGCCTTGGTCTTTTAGAACTGAACAAGCCTTTTGACTGGCTGAGGCAATCTCCTTGCTATACTGCTTGCTTGTGAGCTGGCAGGGCAGTATCCCGGCAGGCTAATCTAGGCTTCATGTGTGCTTGGCCAGCACCAAGCAGGGATATCTCATCTTTTTCCAGAATGTTCCTTCTCAGACTGCTGAGACAGGAATTTAGAAAAACAAATGCCAGCCTAAATAAATTGAAGGACATTTACTTTAAATTGTAATGCAATAAACTCTGGAGTTTTCAAATGCAAATTAAGGTGCCTACGTTTTTTGAGATAATGCAGGGCCCTCCTGGTTTCAACAGTAGGCATGTATCCCTCCTTGTCAAGGTTCCAACTTGTCCCAGGTTACATGTTACAGGCCAAATGCAGGCTGGACAGAGGCAGGGTAATTAAATTCCTTCTTAAAAGGCAGGGAAGGGCAGACTGCATTGGACTATATAGTGAAACGGTTTTTCCAACGTGCTATATCGAGCAAATGTCAGTCTGTGTGGATGCTGACATTTGCGTCTGACTCCAAATCCATTGAGTTTGAGGTCCCTCAGGGCTCTGCCCTGAGTTCGACATTGTTTAAGGTCTCTTCAACCCTAGTGGAATCCTTTGAAGTGCAGGCCATATCTTACGCTGATGTCACGCAAATCATTCTAACTTGGGACGGAAACATCTCTAGTGTCCAAAATAGATTTGAGCGTGTCTGTCAGCGGTGTTCCAGTGGATGTGTCGGAGTGATCTCCAGTGCAACACAAGTAATACAGAGGTACTGTTTCTTTGCGTCCTCCCCAATTTGTGGGGTTGTGAGGTTTGGCCTAGTTCTGCACCATCTCCTCTGAACCCCACTGGGTGGTTAGGAATCTGGGAGTGAAGTGCAACAAAAACTTGTCCTTCAAGCCACTGTTGGAGAGTGTAGTCGGGACATGTTTTGGCCTTCTCTGGTTTCTGAGGAAGTTCTTGTTCCTGCTCCCAGCCCCTTGTAAGAAGATGGTGGTTCATGCCCTAATAACATCCCGGCTGAATAATGTTAATGCATTATACTGGGGTCTCCCTTTGTACCAACTTAACAGACTTCAGTTGGCACAGAACGCTGCAGCCCAGCTCCTGCTGAACATTCTGAGGAACATCCCTGTCCAGGTCCATCTGAAGGAGTTGCATTGGCTTCCCATTCGGGCGAGAATGAAATCAAAGGGACTGGTGCTAGCCCACAGAGCTTTCTATAGACTAGGCCCCAAATATCTAACTAAGCGACTTCCTCACTATCATCCATCGTTGAGGATGCATTGCTGGCAGTGGTCCCTAAGTTGAAGCGGAAGAGATGGGGAGGCACCTCTTTCTCTGCGCTAGCTGCTGCGAGATGGAATGCTCTTCCCATGCACCTTCATACCATTAAGGATTCTGGCTTGTTTAGAGACAGCTTGAAAACCTGGCTTTTTAATGGTGCCTTTTAGTTTATGTTCCTCTCCTATGAGATCAGCGGTCAATAAATTTTTAGCACCGGGACACTCTATAGAGTAGCCGTGCGCTTTTCAAGCTTTATTTGAATTAACTGATTGATTTAAAAGCTGACTGAGAGACAAGATCTTGATTAGAAAGCCTGGCTACCTTGCCAGTTAGGAGGTCAGAGTGCCCCTTTAAGAGATCTTCCTGTTCCTTTTGTCACAGAAGTTAATCGGGTGGTTTAGATCAAATTCTTGCAAACAGCCAATAAAGAGAACTTCATATTGGCATGGCCTAAACAAGCCAAAGGAACCACTGAAGACACTGTTGCTAAATTTCTATCTTGAACCAGATCTAGTATGTTATTCAGATTATGAGAGTGGTCTGGGATGCACTATTTCAAGTCTAGATCACACATACATATCAGAACATCAAGAGGCATTTAAGGATTGAAGGTTCTTTACAAAGTCTAGCTTTTCCATCTGCTAAGGCTTTATTTGAAATTTTCCATAGGTTCAACCACATTTCTCAGTTTGGGAGGAGTTCAAATTGTGAAAAAAATACTCTAGGCACATATGTTATTTTCCAACTGTTAGATCACTAAGAAATTCTTTTTTTTGGGGGGGGTAACAGTTTTACAGTGCACTGATCAAATTCTCAAGAGTCTATGGTTTGCTTAAAATATCAACAGTCATACTAATGTTACAGAAGCAGAAAACGTACACTTGCCTGCTATCCTGAGCTGTTTCCAGCAAAACCTTTCCAAAGCAGTTTTCCTCAATGTATACCTGAAACCACAGTCTCCTGATCCAAACCTAGCTGTCTGAATTTGCAAGATTTACAGAAAATCATCACTTCTTCCCCTCTATTGGCATTGCCAGATCCTCCCGCTCCTTATTTCAACTTGTGAAGAAGGCAATTTCTAAGTAAGCTTCTGATTGTGAAGGCCACTTTTCCTTATATGCTCAGTCTGTAGCACCAGGCCGGCCTCATTCACTTGTTTCTTTTCACTTTGGCCATAGTTAAAAGATATTCCGTAGTAGAAGCTTTTCTAACATTTTGCCATTTCCGTTAGATCTGTATTGGTTCCCTCATCCTTCTTTGTCAAGGTTTAGCTGCATCAGCTTTAACTGAAAATGGTACTATAATTTGATTTCCTCTATTTTATAACTTTCTAGTGGTGAATAGTGAACAGATAATTAATGTGCTTATTGTACATTTCATTTTTAATATATTCAAAATGTAAATTTTATTTTTAATGTTTACTGTACTGTGTGTTTTGGACCTTACTTTCTAAACTATAGTGGTTTTGAAACATTGACACGTACACCCCTATACCTTGTCTGAGAGTAAATCTTTAGAAAGCCTTATTCTTACTTTGAGGTGAATCAAGAGTACTTTCAGGCAGTCGTTGGCTGCCTATGTGGGGATCTGCAGGCAAGGGTGTGAAGAGCGCTTAGTTAAAACACTTATAAAATGTATCTAGCCGTTCATCCAGGGGATTTGTTATTCTGACAATCAATAGCAGTCGGCTGGTTTGCTGACAATCTACTCACCTTGTTCTTTTGGGCTGTTTCCACATCTGCGTTCCAACAGAAGCCACCACTGTCACATGAATACAATGAGCATAAACTATCAATACAGAGTGGAATGCCTCGTTCAGCTTTACCTGCCAGTGCTTGAGCTTCTTCCAGAGGTGCTGGAACTCCTGCAGGTTTAGCTTCCCAGTGCCATCCGTCTGTGGGAGGTTTAGGTTAAGGAGGAAGTGAACATAAGAAACATACTTCATTGTAATCCTGGACAAATCTGTGTCCTAGTCCACTAATACTATTTCCTGATAATGTTTCCCAGTTCACTAAGTTAACTTTGAAAACTACCATTTCAGAGTTAGGAATATACAGGGGAAGTGGAAAGGAAGAATGTGGGAGACTTAGGGAAGAAGTACAGGAGAGGCGCTCGAGTGGGAAAGAAGAATAGATGAAATATCTGGATAATACCTGCATAGTACCTGCGAGGGTTTCCAGTCAAATGAGTGATTAAAGGGATAAGCTAGAGACAGTACTCAAAGTCTGTAGAAAGTTGCCGCTGACAGCAGAGTTGCATTGGTTAACCTTACTGGTCTTGCTGTCAGGGTTGCAAGATTGCTTTCAATTTATGAATCAGTTTTTTTTTGTTTGATTGAAGTCTACTTTTGCCTCAATGGAACCAATTAACAAACACATGCTAAAAGTGATGTGTAAAAGGAAAACCAAGGATTGGAAACATAATGCTGACATGCGGTCATCAAGCACCCCTTTTCTGTGAAGTCCATGAAGATTCTTTCTGCATTCATCTTGGCCAAGATTGATGGGGTGCTTTGTGGTTTAATCACAGTGTTTTGAAACGTATGCATGCTTTCACTAGCAGCCAGCTGACTTTTTCAATGCTGGTTTGAAGTTTTTAAAGGTTCGAGATTGTTCATTAGTTTTTTTAATTATGTTACACTATATATATATATCTATATATATATATATATATATAAGTAAATATATAGATATATATATAGATATAGATATACATATGCAGGCTCCAGTCCACCAAAAGACGCGCCGAGCACTCCGAAGCGGGCGCGGTCAAAAAATGTGGTGGTGGGTCCACGAGATATAGCCAGCTCACACTTCAACCAAATGAAGAGACGGCACTCATGGCAGGTGAAAAGACTCAGTATTTATTTTACCGGGTCCACAGAAACAGGACGCGTTTCGGCTCGCGCCTTTTTCGATATACATATGTATATTATATTTTTAACTGAAAAACCCAACAATTATAGCCATGTTATAATTAGATGTTGAAATACAAACAAAAAATACTTCATGAGTTATAGTTTACTAAGTTAACAATAACTTGTGCCCCTGCCATGCACTGCTTATGACCTCACCTATTACGTCACTTTAACCTTTGTTTTTTTCAGTAAATATTTGTTGTCTTTTTAAAGTAAGGGTGCATTTTATAACCATCCCTATCTATAATGCCCCTTTTCAGTGAATTGCTGAGGTCTTTTTTTTATACGTAAGGTAAGATCTTGTTGACATATGTAACTGTAGGAGCAAGATTCATCAGGAAAGTGTGCACTGTATGAAGCCTGAGCAAAATCTCCTGCAGGAGTATCGCAGTACCTCATGGGAGGGTTGTGGGAGTACCACGGTACAGGTAGCCTGAAAATGGTGTTTTATTTGGCCTCTAGAGGTGGGGGCGGAGGTCTCAGAGAGACCCACAAGTGCCTAGGGGCCAAGGTGTCCCTGCCCACCCCATTATACTCTGTTTTTGAAAGTTTTCTAGGACACGGGCTGGTACAAGGATTCATATAGTTGCCTAGTAACCAGATGCAGTTGATTAAACCGGGTCCCCGGCGACCGGAGCCAGAGTAGGACAGAAGCTAGTTGCTACGCCTCCTTGCCATCAGAGCAACGAATTGCTCTGTAACCCCCGTCAGCATGAGCCCCACTTACCTAGGGGTCTTCTTTCTCAGGATCTATTGGACCCGGTTTAATCAACTGCATCTGGTTACTAGCCAACTATATGAATCCTTGAACTAGTATTGCGGTAGTGCTAGAGTACTATCAATTCCCTTTTGGTCCTGATGAAGTGCCACCAGACCCGTTAGGGGCTACTTTGGCATGAAACATGTCGACCCTATGCATCATATTAGCCCTATAGGATCATTACATCTAGCCGGGGCTCACAATTTTTAGTTAGGCTAGTGCACCCTGGGAATAAAAACATTAGTTAGGGTTGCCCTAGACCTATTTTAATCTTCACATTCACCGCACTACCTAGCCCACACACCCGCACTCACCCTACGGCTTCATCAACAAAAGATCTCCGCCAAAGAGCCCCTTCGCGGGTGCCCGTCGGGCATTGCAGCACCGGCCCGACGAGGAGCAGGCCCAATGATGAAGCATGACATCCCTCGGGGTGTGTGAGGGCACTTTTTAGAAAGACCTGCCTTTCCGCTGCACTTTTAGGAACTGCATACCTCTTGTGTTTTCTCGTAACTATTGTCCCTTAGTAAAAACGGGTCATGCAGGAGTCAATAGTTTCTTTATCAGGTCTTATTTCCACTCACCAAATGTGAGCTCATTGAAGAGTCAATCCCTCGTCCTGCCGTACTCTGACCTACAACAAGTCCCTGGTCGTTGGAGCAGGTTTAGTAACCAATTTCCATACATTCTTGTAATGACGACCTTGTGTCGACGAGCACAGAACTCAGTCAGTTCATGAACCGTGAGTGCTCCAGTATTTCCCTGGTGGGGAATTTTGTGATTTTTTTTTTATATATATTGAGGAACTTAAACAGCTCAATAGTTCCATCAATCTAAAGAGAAATCGACGCAACTACACACAGAGCCGCTGCTGGGACCTCATGAAGAAATTAAAGGCCAATCATGAGATAGTTGTCAGCAAAGCTGATAAAGGAGGGAACATAGTTTTATGGCCAAAGACTAAGTATTTAGTTGAGGCCCATCGACATTTGTCTGACCCAAGTTGTTACTGCATAGCTGCATGACAAGATCTGGTCACAGTAAAAGATAAAGTATTCAAGCATCTACTACAGTGGAAAAGGGAAGGATTATTGTCTAAAAATGAATAGAACTTTTTAAAGAACGACCATCCTATTACCCCAATTTTGTATTTTATACCCAAGGTACATAAAAATATTTCCCCTGTGCCCGGCAGACCAATCATCTCGGCGAGGAACAACATCTTAGAAGCAGTGTCCAAGTATGTCGATTTCTTTTTACAAGATCATGTGACTAAATTGCCCTCCTTCATTAAAGACACCGGAGATTTTTTGAGGAAAATCAATGAAGTAGAGTGGCACCATGAGTACTTGTTGATTGCAATGGACATTGCTTCTATATATACTAGTATTCATCATACAGATGGACTGGAGGCTGTAAAGTATTTTCTTAATGACAGAGCTATACATTTACATGATCACAATTGCATGATTTTATCAATGATTGATTTGTGCCTTAATAACAACTTTTTCCTATTTAATAAGGAAATTTACCAACAGTTGAGAGGGGTGGCGATGGGGGCGTGCTTCTCCCCCAGCTATGCATGTTTGCATGTAGGCTGGTGGGAAGAGCATGCCCTCAGGTCACTGCATAAAGATGTTAGGGATTCCCATATAAGACAATATTGGAGGTATATTGACGATGTCTTTATTATATGGGAGGGCACAAGGGAAGCAGCCCAGCAGTTTGTGACCATGATCAACAAGAATGAGCTAAATTCTCAGGCCCTCCATTTTTAGACAATGCCCCAGGAAATCTCATCATGTGAGCCAGAAAATGATCCAGGTTTTCATCGGTGCCTGGCTTCCTAGGGCTGCCTGGAACTCCTTTTCTAAATGCAGAAGGTGTTATGGGAGGCTGTTCAAATTCAGTGTCCTTGACAGCCACAGGACTTTCCCTCCCCATCCTGGGTAATTTTTAATGTGTGGCCGGTTGCAGTTGCAAGCAGGTAAGTTGAAGCTTGCAAGCAGGCTCATCTAAAAGGCAGTGGTGCACTTCCAGACAGATATGTATATTCCTTTTGGAATGGGCATTCAGCAGAATAAATCTTGCTAGTCATGCTGCCTCCCTCAGAGATGAAGACAAATAGGCTTTTGTCATCAAGGCGTTTGTTGTAAAGTGGGAGGTGGGGAAACAATTCGAGTCCATGCTTAATTTAAAGGGGTACAGCTATAACCTATGCTAGATGTATTAGAAAAAAATCCCCCATTTCAGCAGCGAGTAAACAATTGGTAGGGAACAGGGACAATGACTTGCAGTTTTCAGGGGACACTCAACCACCAGACTGCCTGCAGTCAGGCATGTCTCAGAAGTGAAACCACAGCTTAAACTGCTTCAACCAGTTACTCCTGATAAGGAACGTAAAAAGTTGGATGCTCTGAGATCACGCAATGTGTTTTCTTCTAGAAGCCTTGTTCTGTGGCCCTTCAAAGTGTGGTGTTTCCCTGTCACCACACGTTGACATCTGGCATGGAGGCTTCACTATATCCCTTATGCACAAATATTGGTGTGTTGAATGCCACTTCCTGATCCATAAACACAAGTGACGTTCCTGAGACAAATGCAAGAATACTCTCCAGAGTTCCTCTGGAAACATACAGGCCTGTCCAATGGTCATTTAAGGGAGAATGCTTTATGATAAACAAAGATTTGTAATTGAATCATTTCAAACGAAGCAAGAAGACAGCAAGGTCCTTGGGCTTAGCCTCTTTCTCATGCACGGTTGAGCAAGTTTCTGAGACACTGCAATCTCAACTGCAGAAGCTGTTCTCTTATGTGTTCAAGCAAAATTCTACGAAAAAACAATTTAATGTTCGTACATTAGCCCATGGTGCTTGTAGGAGTAGGGTCAGTGCAGTTCCCTGAGGAAATGGAAAAAGAAAATATCATTGGGTCTTTAAGATAATACAGCTTGAATACTTCCTCCAATTCCCCAGGAAGCCACCACTGGCGACCTCCCATCCTTATCTTACAGATCTTGCTAAAAAAGGTGGAATTGCATTGCAAGACTGCAACAAAGTTAACACCATGCTACAAAATCATTTAGGTTGATATGCCAGATAATTTCTGGTATGGAAGAAGAGCAAAGCAGGTGCCACCATCCTACAATGGGCTTGAGATTCATGAAAACATTATTCAAGATGGAAAGGTTAAAGATGCTGACCCTTGCACTAGTGTTTCAGTCCTTTGAGATTTAGGACTGCCTAGTATCTTTTCTAACTATAGGATGCCAAAGACACTGCACTTGGAGGTAAGGGAAGAGCACAACCTAATTACCATGCTCACTTGGGCCTTATATCCATGTCAAGAATCTCTAACAAAGATCTGACAGTGATTTTTAAATTTTTTTTATTTTATTGAGCTTACATAACATAGGTACATCATTTACAGTAATTGCTCTCTTTCCATCCACCCACAGCTAGGAGTACAGCAACAGAGGCGTTCTCAGGCCACATCGAGTCCTGTAATACTCACAGAGTGAGCAGTGCTGCACATGTGGACCCTGCTGGCCGATTCGTCCTACGGTGGGAGGCCAATGGAACCAGAGTCATAACTGAGAGCAAAGGACAAAAGGAGAAAGATGAAAGGTGTACCTACACATAAGCCATAAATAACCAACTAGCCCTGGTGAAGAGAGATGTATTGCATTATGCTTGTCTCATATGTTGCGTGGGTTGTGGCCTAGATACAGAGAGGTGTTTTGTTCCACAGTTTCCCAGGTTAGGGAAACGGTTTCTAGTAGGTGGTGCCTTAAGCTGAGGGACCCCTCGTGCAGTCTTAGTTGTCCATCCTCCCCAAGAGCAGTAGATACTCCAGCCCGGGCCTCTCTCCGCTTCCCGCCAAGCACCTGGGCCTCTCGCTGCTTCCCGCTTTTGACTGTTGTAGGATTTGGCCTTTTTGGCTAAAGTTCCCTAAACTTTTTGCTTTCCCCCTAGACCGTTTTCCTGACATAGAGTTGCCAATTTAGATGCTTTGGGTACCTTGCCACTGCTGATCAGTGTCAAAGTACAAGGGTTCCCTGTGTAAAGTGTAATGGTAATTGGTTGGCCATGATTAGTATGTTTGCCTTACTAGTAAAGTCCCTAGTGATGTGCACTGTGTGTGCCAGGGCTAGTAATGCAAAGGTGCACGGAGAAGGGAACTCAGGCCTGCAGTGTAGGGCCTGCGCGCAGTCTGCTAAGTTAGCATGTTGTCCTGACAAGTGCAACCACTTGTCAGGCCTTACTTTCCCTTTTGCGTACACAGTGGGCACCCCTGTGGTAGGTCCCGGGTAACCCCTGGACAGGGTGCAGTGTAAGTAAAAGGCAGGACATATACTGAGGTGTGTGTGTGTGTTATGTCCTGACAGTGAAAAACACTCCATTTCGTTTTTCACTGGTGAAAGGCCATCCTGCCCATAGGACAGAATGGGGGAGGCTGGGTATTGTGTTTGTTAGCCTAGTTTCCCATAAGTTTAAAATGGAGAGGTGAAGTTTAGTATGTATGAACTCAGTGTCATAACACATCTTTCTATGAAAGTGGTTTTGTCACTGTGTGTTCAGAAGCCACTCATTTAGAAAGTGGCTGAGTTTTGTGCTTTAAGCATTTCTGTGCGTTTCTGCTGAATGTGGATTGACTGTCTGGATCTGAGAGGGGAGAGGAGCTGGGGGAGGTCTTGACCCAGGGAGGGGTTGAGATGGCACCAGGAGAGTAGGCATCTGGAGAGTAGGTGGAGGAGAAGCCCCGGGAGGTGAAGAGGCCTGGGTTGCGGCTATAAAACAATTGACCCATCTCCGGCTGAGTGATTAAGGATCCAGACCCCCAGTATCAAGAAAGGTGACACTGGGAGGGAGACACCCAGAACTGATTTAAGCAGGGGTCAGGGACCCCTGAGCACAACGAACTTCAAAGATATTTAGGGGTATAACTATGAGAGCTGAGACCCCTGAACGTTGGAATAGAAATGGATTGAGACTGAAAAGGCTTGGACCCATTTCGTGGTCAAGAGGAACCTCTGCTAAGGAAGGAACAACTGAAGAGACTGCTGGGAAGGACCGACCCTTGCTTCGTGATCTGGGGCTGGTCTGCAGTTTGCTGTTTTAACCAAGGAAGATGCTGTTCGGACTGTGCTTTGTGCGCTGGGTCCCCCTGCTTGAAGAAGACTGTGCTTTGTGCTGTGTCTTGTTACCCCAAGGGCCCGAGGTGAGCTGGCTCCCTGTTTGGAAACACAGGAACATAAAAGTTTCGGGAGAAGTTTCAAGCGACGCGGTGGGCGCATGTTGTGGCAGCTTGAGACCCTCGGAAGGTGTGCCCTGTGATCTTGGACACACGGAGGAGAAGTGAGACTCGGACGCGCTGGGTGCGTGTCGTGGTGCACAGGAGGCGTTGGTGAAGAGCACCTGGTCAACGTGTGCACCGAAGGTGAAGTGAGACTCGGACACGCTGGGTGCGTGTTGTGGTGCACTGCAGGCGCTGGTGAAGAGCGCCTGGTCAACGGGTGCATCGGAGGTGAAGGGAGTCTCGGACGCACAGGGTGTGTGACGTGGGGCACAGGAGGCGTTGGTGAGGAGCACCTGGTCAACGTGTGCATCGGAAGTGGAGTGAGTCTCGGACGCGCAGGGTGCGTGTCGGGGTGCACCAGAGGTGCTGGTGAAGAGAGCCTGGTCATCGAGTGCACCGGAGGAGAAGTGAGGCTCGGACACAGTGAGCGTGTCGGGGTGCGGCCGAAGGTGTTGGTGAAGAGCGCCTGGATATCGGGGCACCGGAGTTGGAGTAAGTCTCAGTGAAGCAGTGTGCGTGCTTTGGTGCACCCTGGGACTGTGGAGGTGATCGGCTGATCATCGTGTGCACCGGAAGAAAGTGAGTCTCTGCAGCGCAGTGTGCGTGTCTTGGTGCCAACTGAGACCGCAGGAAGGAGTGCCTGGTGAACGTGCACTCGGAATTGACGTGAAGTCCCATCAGCGTTGTGTGTGGCTTCGTGCCAGAGGAGACCCGGAAGGTGCTGTCGTGAACGTGCACCCGGAGTAACGTAATCTCAGAGGCGTGGGGTACGTGTGCCCTGCGGCCGCCTGAGACCTTCCTAACAGTCGCGGCCCGGACCGATGGCCCCGGAGGAGCTGAGCTGCCAGGCCGAGCCGCTGAGGCCCATTGAGAAAGTTCTGCACGGAAGGCCCAGTTCGCTGAAGGAGGAGAGGAGAGTGGGGTTGCGCCCCCAGGTAACGTGGATCACTGCCTGGGTGGGGTGCGGGCTCGGAGGGACACTCTCTTGGCCTCTCAGTCCTTCTGGCGACGTGAGCCTTTGCTTCGGCTCAGATTGGGGTCCGTACTGACCAAAGGAGTGGCAGTACTGGGGCCAGAGTGAGAAGCTGTACTTTATGTCATCGTTGATACGTGTGGGGGGCAACTGTTATCGAAGAGGCTGACTGTCGTAATACACATTGCCAATATTGCTGCTAACGAACTGCCGGACTGTCTTATGACACCTGACATTATTTCTGCATAACGAAGTACACGATTGTAGCGCTACGCATTGCATTATTTCTCCATTGCAAAGTACAGGATTGTAGCGGCCTGCATTGCATTATTTCTTCATTGCAAAGTACAGGATTGTAGCTACGCATTGCATTATTCCTTAATTGCAAAGTACATGATTGTAGCGGTGCGCATTGCATTATTTCTTCATTTCAAAGTACGTGATTGGGGTGTGATGCATTGCATTATTCCTTCATTGCGCAGTACATGATTGTAGCGGTACGCATTGCATTATTTCTCCCATTGCAAGGTACCGGGGTGTATCGTTACGCATTGTATTATTTCTCCTTTGCCCAGCACAGGATTGTATCATTACGCAGCGCACTATTGTTTGTCCATTGCAACGTGTGTGATTCTAGCATTGTGACCAGCATAGCATTTTGAAAGCGGTGGTTAGGATTTGAACCTATCAGCCAGCCGGAACGAATATTACCCTTTATTATATGTTGGCTTTTGTATCGTGTGGTCTGATCGTATATCTTTTTATATAAAGTTTATACTCGTTTTATCAAACTCGTGTGGAGTCCATTTGTGGTGTCACCAGTGGGTTGCTGTGAGTGTGGTTGCACATACTGTACACTTGTGCCTTGGAGATAGGCCTGGCTGCTCGTGCCAAGCTACTAAGGGGGTGAGCAGGGCTATCTCAAACGGTGTCCTTACTTGGCCTAACGTTGAGTGAGGAGTCCCGGGTCTCGCATTTGGTGACAGTGGTGCAGGACTGGGACTCCGGCTTCCAACAACTGTGATGTTGGAACTCCTGAATCATGATTGTCTCCACATCTCCCCCAACATGATTGACTGAGGCGCTTATAGTCAGCCCGGGGCTCCTGCAGCGTGGGACGCGCACGGACGCGCCCGGCTGAAGACCGGGCCAAGGGCGGGCCCGTCTGCGCCCGTCAGAGCCCGGAGGAGGCTGGGCTGGGCCCACCCTCTTGGTCTCTCAAGTCTTTTATATTGGGCATCAGCCATTAAGCCAACCCCAGCAAAGCAGCGTCAAGGTAAATGTTTCCTTTTTTCCCCTTAATTTTGTCACGTCTTAAGTTAAACCTTTTTCAAAGCTTATATTTTTTTTTTACTCAATATGGGGAAACGGAAAGCTGCCCTTGCTTCTAAAACAACGGACTCCACACTAGATGGCTTTCTGCAAAAGGCGGTGGGGGCACTAAATAAGGCAATAGAGCTGGCGGAAAGGAGACTGTCACTTGCCCCCCCTTCCCGATCTACCAGCCACCGCCACTGCTACTGAGAATTTTAATGGGGTAGATATTGGAATGCATGCTGGAACGAGGCCACAACCCCCTCTTTCTCCCTCTATTATTGTTATGAGTCAGGGAAATCAATGTGCCATGCACGAGGGAGAAGAAACTGCCTCGCAGCAAACCATAGAAAAACTGGGCCCCTGAGTGTGATAGGAGGGAAGAGGAAGCAAACTGAATTGGCTGGGGTGGATTCAAAAGCGAAAAGTCAGTCGCCAAAGGTTAAGCGCACCAAACAATCTCACCCTTTAGGTTTTGCTTGTATAACCCGTAAAGGAGGAGGAAATATTGTACAGGTTGACCTGGACATATTGACTGAAATAATCAGTAAGGCTGTTAAAGAAGCTCTGGAATCTATTCTGTCTCGATTGGCTAGTATTGAAGGGCAACTTGAGCGATTCCTGCAGGACCCTAAGGATCTTTCTACACCTAATGATCAAAATGCGACGGACCGTTCACCCAGTCACAAAAACAAAAGGGTAACTGATGAACTCTCTAGTGCACCCCTGGCGACTTTGGAACTACCGAATGGACCATCTACCGTAAATAGCCGGACTATTTTGCCCAATACGAGAGCTAGGCTAATTGATACGAGAGTAAGGGAAACCGAATGGCTGGGACAACTAATGGGGATAAGAGAGGGAGGAGGCAGAATGGGAGAGACCGATTAGGACCGGGCATGCTTGGGGGGGAGGGAAACAAGAGTAATGCTAAGTAACGTGGACCCAAGGCACAGAGGTTTAGTTGGACAGGGGGTAGAAAATATTTTAAACTTACCCCCTGATTGCACTCCTTACACAGTGATTTTAACTGGTGTTCCCCACCTCCTCCCAGGGCAACAAGAAAGCTGCTCGAGCCTTATAAATAAGTCAGCACATTGGTGCTCAAGGAAAACTCAATCACAGAATAATTGGCTTGAACATATTATTATGGCAAGGAGGGTGGGTTGGATAGGTTCTACAACTAAATGCCTAGAAGGGGATTGTGTTGTATTAAATTTTAACAACGCAAGTTGCGCGCTTTTGTTTTGAAGCACATCAGAGACTCACCAAAAGATCTGATAAAGGCCTGTCCCCTGGGCTTTTTCTACCCTCCCTACCAGGGGATTAACAAGAGTCATCATCTCCCAGGGTTCGGTCCAAAAAGTTACTTTCCCCCCCCAGCCTCCTCCTTTTATCCACCCTAACCGCTTTGATGCCCTTTCTGGCCTGACAGATATTGACTGACTGCCTGCCCAGACAGACAGTTTAGTCGAACTGAAAAGATCATGCCTACGGCGCAATGTTTTAGGGAGAACTGCAGATATGGATGATATTGGGAATAGGCAATCAACAGTCTTATCTGGTTCCATCTTGCCAAACATCAGCTGCCCTGGTAATGATATAGTGAATACCGAAACCCCCATCCAGGACTTAATTGCAGTTCCTATTACAAATCCGGGGAGGGGTGGGTCTGGTACAGCAACCCTGCTCACCATGCCCGCCACGCAACCAACAATGGGGGGCATGGTGAGTCAGGCACATTTTACCCCCGTGTAAAATCATTTCATGGAACATTGCAGGAATACGTACAAAATTAATTAACGAGGATTGGGTGGATTATATTAGGGGCTTTGATATTATTTGCCTCCAAGAAACATGGCACCAGGCTGATATTGTGTTGGATGGTTATTGTTCTTTTATCGTCCATGCAATACCCTCACCGGCTGGGAGGGCTAAAGGAGGGCTTGTGACTTTAATCTCTGTCAAATACGGGCACATACAAACCCATGTTGTAAAGACCTCACCTTGGTACCAGCTAATCCTCATTTCCAATTTATGCCGGGCTAAGGTATTGCTAGTAAACTGGTATTATAATATCTTTGACCAGAATAGCAGTCATGTGATTGAGGACCTACAGGCGCGGGTAAATAACATTGCGGGGAAGTAGCAGCCCTTGTGTATCCTTTGGGTGGGGGATTTTAATTGCACAATCTGTTCTCTCAGCGACAGTGGAGTCTGTGGGTTGTTGGATACAGAGGGCCAGCCACAGCCACATTTTATCCATACTCCACAGGGTGAGGCCTTGAATTCCATTATTATTGACAACGACCTGGGCCTTATTAACACCAATAATTCGGTCTGCAGCTCCATACCGCAGTTTCCCACCAACATCGGAGGAGGTAGAGATAGCACTATTGATTTCGTGTTTATTACTAGGAAGTATTCCCCGCTTGTTGGTGACTTTGAGGTAGTACCAAATACTGCAAGTGACCATAATCCTTTAACTGTTCTCTTCTGTATAACAGCTAGGGTTGGGAAAGGTGATGGACACCCTATTGATTTTAATCAAAATAAAGGATTGAGACTAAGCTGGGGTAAAGTTGATCCCATTCAATTTGAAGCAAAAACTGTCACGACAGCTTTTTGCAACTCTCTTGCCTCTTTCTGCAGTTCTCTTGCCTGCTTCTGCACCTCACTTGCCTCTTTCTGCACTTCTCTTGCTTTTTTCTGCACCTCTCTTGCTTCTTTCTGCACCCTTCTTCCCTTTTTTGCATCCCTCTTGCCTCTTTCTGCTGTTTTCTTGCCATTTTCTGCACCTCTCTTGCCTCTTTCTGCACCTCACTTGCCTCTTTCTGTACTTCTCTTGCTTCTTTCCACACCTCTGTTGCTTCTTTCAGCAATTCTCTTGCCTCGTTCTGCACTTTTCTTGCTTGTTTCTGCACCTCTCTTGCGTCTTTCTGAACCTCTGTTACCTCTTTCTGCACCTCACTTGCTTCTTTCTGCACCCCTCTTGCCTCTTTTTGCACCCCTTTTTTCTCTTTCTGCACCTCTCTTGCGTCTTTTTGCACCCCTGTTCCCTCTTTCTGCACCTTTCCTGCCTGTTTCTACACCTCTCTTGCCTCTTTCTGTACCTCTGTTGTTTCTTTCTGCACTTCTCTTGCTCTTTCTGCACCCTTCGCGCCTTTCAGCACCTCTGTTGCTTCTTTCTGCATTTCTCTTCCTTCTTTCTGCACCCCTCCTGCCTCTTTCTGTACTTGTCTTGCCTCTTTGTGCACCTCTCCTATTTTATTCTGCACCCCTCTTGCCTCTTTTTGCACCTCTGTTGGTTCTTTCTGCACTGCTCTTGCTTCTTTCTGCACCTTACTTGCCTCTTTCTGCACTCCTCTTGCTTCTTTCTAGACCTCTGTTGCTTCTTTCAGGATTCTCTTGCCTCTTTCTGCACTTCTCTTCCTTCTTTCTGTACCCCTCCTGCCTCTTTCTGTACCTTTCTTGCCTCTTTGTGCACCTCTCCTACCTGTTTCTGCACCCCTCTTGCCTCTTTTTGCACCTCTATTGGTTCTTTCTGCACTGCTCTTGCTTCTTTCTGCACCTCACTTGCCTCTTTTTGCACTTCTCTTGCTTCTTTCTACACCTCTGTTGCTCCTTTCAGCAATTCTCTTGCCTCTTTCTGCACTTCTCTTGCTTGTTTCTTCACTTCTCTTGTGTCTTTCTGCACTTCTGTCTGCTGTCTTCATGCGGACTCTCACCCTGATGAGGTGGTTCATGACTTTGAACTGATCTGTGCAGGCGTGGCAAAAGATCTGACTAGATCATTTTGAAGAGGGGAACCTCAGGAGGTGCGATAGTTTAACGCTGAGTGTTCCAGAGCGCACAAGAATCTTAAAATAGCCCTTCATGCCAATCCCCGTGATAGAACACTAATAAAAAATCTAAGGCAAACCTATAAGCGCACTATCCAATTAAGACAAGAGGAACTGAGGAGTCAGGCTTGGGAGGACTTGGAGAGAGCTAGTGCCTTGAAAGACTCTAAGACCTTTTGGGACATAATTAATCGCCCCCTATTTAAGGATGAGCCTAAACCCTTGGATTGACTGATCCTGGGGGCAACTTGGGAATCCCACTTCTCAGCTATATTCAATCCAAAAAACGCCTTAATAGTTGAAGGAAGTGGGGAACCGGTGTTCGATTTAACC